>CM049800.1:22347484-22584984 GCA_027422405.1 Ptychobarbus kaznakovi
ACACAAGTAAATCACCAATTAAGGCTCCATAATAAGTTGTTTTTAGTCATTTGAATATATTGTTTATTCATTGATCATCAACTGAGGTCACACTGAGTCAAGTTTACTCGTCTCCACACGGACGAAAGACCACAGCTGTGTCCAAATACGGTTTATACGGTATAATGGATGTTGTCTCCAGTTCACTTGGGAGCATGATTTGATTGGTAGGTGCTTGTTCTGGGTAGGTGCTAGATAGGATTGGGCAAAATTCATAGAAAGAACAGAATGTTTCAAGGGAATTGAACTTTCCATGCCACAACAGTTCAATACTTTTTTCCATATAAATGTCTTTCCTTCAAGACTATGCGTATGTATGTGTGTGTATATATATATATATATATAAACAGATATATTCACAAAGACTGAGATATATTTTGTATTTTGCAGTTTTGTATTTGCAAATCACTTTGTGTTTATTTGAAAGTCGAGTTTTTCTTTGCAAGGCAGATTGTGTTTATTTGTAAAACACTGGATTTGTTTGTATAATTCTGTCACAAAATTACAATAGATCACCCTCAGTGTCATCTGTCAAAGTGACGGACGGCCTTCAGATTTTTCCGTCACTGCTAAAGAAATTCTGTCAATAACAGAGAATTTTCGGTTAACGAGACCTCTGATATATACATACATACACAACAGTAATATCAAAATATAAACAATAAACTCAAAAATATGAACAAAAACTATAAAAGTAAACTATAATCATCAAAGTGGATGCTTCACACCGGTGGTGGTTAATTAATTAATTTAATTAGTTGAGGAGAGACCCCCCACATGACTGTAAAGCGCTTTGGGTGTGCAACAATACACAATAAAGCGCTATATAAATTATTTATTCATTCATAATAGTAGATCAATAACGGGTTTACAACTTTTCCATGTCAAAAAACTAAACAAAAAACAATCATGGCAGACAGAGAGATAAAGCAGGGACCTCTTCATTACATTTGAAGGGGTTCATTACAAACGTATAAAAGTGTTGCATTTAAAGTGTGCAATGTATATTAAAGTAGGTTTTTACATACTTTATGATGCTTATCTTGCAACACCATTAAAATAATCATTTTCATACAAGTCATTATTTATTTTGGATTTATCATTATTTTAACGTTTTTTCCCTTCACAAATGAAGAGCTATGATGCAAAAAAAAATCTTGACATTTTTCTTTAAAATTAGCAATTTTTTTCTGGCTAGTAAATATAGGTTTCTATGCAAGTACTGGTACTTCTGATTGGATTGAGGCTGGAATTTTGCACATTTGAAGTGAATATACTTGATGAACATATACTATGTGTGGACAGCATTCACTCAGTAGGCTATCATTATCTCATTTTTGACCAAGATGGCTTTTAGAGGCTTTTGCATCGGAACTCTTCAAATATAGTCTGAGATCAAACAGACAACCCTGCAGTAATGTCACAGCACTTTGATAAAGGTCAATACGATAAGCATTTTATACATATGGAATGGTATTAAACAGGTATGCTAATTGCATGGGTCAATAGTGAAGTCAGTTTCTAAATGGAAAGTTGGAAAGTAAAGTAACTGTAGAAGAAACAGTTCAGAATGATTCAATGTTCTTATTTTGCGGACCTGAACAAAGATAGCCCTGCTTGGACTCTTGGAAGAAAGTTGTTTAAGTCACACCAAGTGTTCACTGATACAGCCTGTCAGTGCTGAGAGATCCTCAAGCTTTGTTAAATGTGCAGATAACATGTCCCACTGTGATGAGACGAAGCACGAAATGAAACGAAAAGAAAAACGCCTGAGACAATTTAACCAAATGCAACTGATAATGAGATGCAAATGTAGAACAAAGGATTCTGGGCCACAAGGGAGAGGTGGATTCCAGCAGAGAGCGCTACTTTGCTACATGAAAGCGTGCTGGAGACACTGAGGAGGCTGTGCGGGGCTGGGCACCTCCAACCTCTGGCGGTGTTTGGAATATAGTTTACTGTGCACTGTGGACTATATACTGTACAAACAGCAGGCATTCCATGAAACATTATTATACTTTATTATCAATTACCTCCTTGTGTTCTAGATGAGTGGCTTCTATTTATCAACTTAATTGCATAAAAAAATATAATTTTCTGTAACAATGATTTAAATTCCGTTTTAATTTCTGATCACATAATGAGTCAAAATAGGGATTACAGCAGTAATTAACTAACTCAGCATGCTCACTACATACTGAAGAAATAATAGGAGCCAAGTTATGTGCTATTAAAACTGCTATTGTCCTTTTGTGGATTTAGAGTTTGCTAAGTAAATCTGAAATATCTAATAACAAAACTTAAAAATGCTAATAAACTGCTCAGCTAACACAAAAGATGTTCTAATAATGTTGTGCAAATATTTCCATTATGAAAATGCTATTTCTTGATGTTTTTTGATGTTTAAATATATTTTTCTTGGCTACACGAATGTTAAGGGAACATTCCATTGCATCATTTTGGAAACATTATATGGGACCGTGTACTTTTAAATGTTTCCAGAACATTCTGAAACAAGTATTAACTGTCACAATTTAGTACAGGGATCAATTCTCACTATTAAATGTGTTTATTAGCATAATAACACATTGGCTGTTTATTAGCACTTATAAAGCATGTTTTCTGCATGACTATATTCTACATCCCTAAACCCAATACCTAAACTTAACAACTGCCTTACTAACTATTAATAAGCAGCAAGTTGGTAGTTTTTTTAGGCAAAAGTTATAGTTAACGGTTGGTTAATAGCAAGAATTGGACCTTAAAATAAATTGTGACTGTCCTAAACTTAAACTAAAAAAACACTCATCTAATACATTTTTAAAGAAAAACGTTGCATGAATAACTTATAAATAATTTTTTTGTGCTAACATTTTGAGAACGTTACTAAAGACCAGATAACTTTTAATGAACCGGAATGTTAATGATTACATGAAGAACGTTTCTTTGCAACACAACTTCAGCCAAAGTTCTGAGAATGTTTCCTGTTAGCTGTGTGGTTTAAAAAAGCTTAATATAATAAAAGATTACATGGCATGAGAAAAACTTAACAGTTTCTTTCTCAGATATACATAATCACTGTAGAAGTCTGGTCACTGTAAATAAAACCTTGCTCCTCTGTGGAAACTGTAGAGCAGCCAGCCAATCAGATTTAAACTTTTCACATTTATTTTTTCAAATTGAATTTAGTGTGAAATTAGCAGATGGTCTGTGCATGGACTGTGCTGGCTGATGCGGAGGCTAGAAGAGCTCCAATCTCAGACTGTCTGGGAGTCTTCTCAACATGCATTAAGTGTTTCAAGTCGAAGAGTCAGATGAAATGGCAGGTGTTGAGTTTACGCTAACTGAATATCTTTCAAATATTCTTTAAAGCCTTCTCCAGCCATTTTCTTGAAGCCTTTTAAATGTATTTCTCATATTAATCTTTAGGACAGTGGTTCTCAAAAGATGTATTATTACCCAAAAGTGGATCTCAGGTGTGTCCTGAAAACCTTGAACAAAACTTTAGAATGCAAGATTAAAATAAATCCTCATTTCATGTTTACTTGTGGTGAGGATGAACTGGGTTTGTGTTTACAACAAGAAATGACTGAAATCCAACAAATGTCAAATTACTCATTCATTCTACAGCATGTTATTAAATTAGCATGTTGTTATAGACCCTTTTAGGGCCGACGTCACAATTACGTCACAGTGCTAGCTGGAGGCAAAACAAGGCGAAAACTGGAGGCGGCCAATTCAAAACAGCGCAGAGTCGTCTACACAAGGAGCTTCAAATATGATCTTGTTGTGATGTTGGGCGCCGGAATCTATGTAGTAGAGCCTTCAATTTGAAATTTTAACGCATACCTGCTTTCTCTGCCAGACAAAAAAAAAAAAAAAACGACGACAGCTGTGGTTAAACGAGTGGACTGGACAGAAACGATGGTCAAACACACTCGCGTTTGCAGAGCACACTTCTTAAAGGTTCAATAAAGTATTGTCTTTTGTTGTTATGGGCGTGTCTGAAGATTTCTTGCATCTCACAAATATGTTGTGTATGAAATAATGTCTGGTGTGCATGTGTGTAAAACAACAAACTGACGATTTATAATAATTTGTAATTGCAGTGTTCCCCACACATAGATGTTACCTGGGTGGGCCGCCATCTCCCCTCGCCCGTACGGCTCGCTCTGTGTGCTCGATAACTGTCGAACACTCCAACAGACATCCTCCAGTGTTTCCCATACGTTCATTTATTTGTGGCGAGCCACAACAATATCCACCACCCGCTGCCATCAGCTCCCGCGTCTCTCACACACGAGCGCAGACTTTAGCACAATATTTAGCAACTTTCAGAACATTCTGGCGGCTTTTTTTTCCATAAGAGGTAGGCTACATACTGACGACAAACCTAGCGACTTAAAAAAAAAAAAAAAAAAAAAAAACCTTAGCCTATCGTTCAGTTGGAAGATGTTTTCAGAGCGCGAGGTCTGACTCTCCCGGCGTCTGTTCTGAGCAGTGAGCGGTAGAGATACAGCATTTTCAGCTGGCCGCAGCCGACTCGTCGTCAGTAAATCATTTACAAAACAGCGTTTTCAAGCACCTGTCGCATACTGAATGTTTGGACCTTTAAATATGAACATAATTTGTCTGTTAATATGCGCATAGTTTGCTACTCAGATGCAGGCAGTGAGCAGAATGAGACAAAACAGTAATATAGTCAAAACCACCACATATAGTCACTTTTTAGTGTAAGTTAGATGTATATTGATCTTATCAGACACTGTTACGATTATAAATCAGGATTTAAGGAGTATAGTGAGAGTGATTCCTGATTAACATGCAGTATTAATGGGTCGTGTAGAGTTAGGTGGTACGTTTCCTTTAATTACGTACTTCCGGAAGTTGATGGCAGCTAGTCCCAGGTTGAAGGGACAGCGCGGTGCGGTAAATAAAGACGAATCAAGCTAGTCAGTGCTCGTCTATTGTGTCAGTTCCATCAATGTTTACATGGTGTCAGAAGTGGGATGAAATGGCCCAGGGACTTCGCCGTATAGACCCGTTGGTTTTTGATGAGAACATCAGCGATAACTGGAGGAAGTTTGAAAAGGAATGGCGCATCTACTGCTATGCTGGACTGTCAGATAAATCAGAGAAAGTACAAGCCTACACGCTGTTAAACCTAGCCAGTCCTGAAGCGGTTGATAAAGCTGAAACATTTGTGTATGCGGACAAGGAAGATCATGAGGATCCAGAGGTACTTTTAACTAAATTCTCTGAACTGTGTTTACCCGCAAAAAACATCATCATGGATAGACACGTGTTTAATTCCGCTGTTCAAAAACCTGGCGAATCTGTACAAGCCTACGTCTCAACGCTGAAAATACTGGCAAAGAAATGTGAATTCGGATCTCTGCAAGATGATCTCATTAGAGACCGCATAGTTTGCGGTATAGAAAATGAAACTGTTCGCAAACAGTTACTCTGTGAAAAAAAACTCACCCTGGACTTGGCTATTAACATATGCTTGCTGCACGGACAGTCAGAGAGGAGCATGAGAGAGCTGAGAAAAGACACAGAGGTATGTGCTTAAACTGCAATGGCCAACATTCTGCAGAGAAAAGTAAATGTTTTGCATACAACAAACGCTGCAACAACTGTGGTAAACTAAACCACTTCGCAAGATGCTGCAGGTCAACAGCACAGCCAACAGCTGCTAAGACTTACTACCAGCTTAGGACCCAGCAAATGGGTAAAATACATGAGCTGGATGCACAACCAGATAACAATCTGCAGGACACCTTCTACTGTGACCCTGTTTATCTCAGCAGTCAAAAGGGTGAGATTTTCACTACACTAAAATTGAAAAATGGAAATGGCCAACTGAAAGTTGATACGGGCGCTAAATGTAATGTCGTATCCAAACGAATGCTGAATAGTTTGAATCAAACAACCCCTATCAACACAGCAGAGAGAGTCAATCTTGTGGCTTATGGAGGAGAGACAATTGACACTGAAGGAACCACAGTGTTGCAGTGCGTCCGTGGGGAATTTATGTTCCATGTAGTGGATCGGGATGTAAAACCCCTTCTCGGCCTGCAGCAGAAAGATAGCATGGTCGTGAGCTATGGGATTCTCTCTGAGAACCGAGGTTCAGATAGATTCTGGTCATTGACCGCCTGGCCTGGATGTGCACATGCTACATCATGAAGCACCCGAGGTACGGGAATACAGAGATCTTTTTGATTGTGATGTCATTGGCAGCCTGCCAGCTGTGTATCATATGAGACTGGATAATACAGTGACCCCTGTAGTCTGTGCACCCCAAAAAATACCAATAGCTATGAAGGAAAAAGTCAAAGCAGAACTGGACCACATGACTGAGCTGAGTGTGATAACACCTGTAACCGAGGCAACAGAGTGGGTATCAGCTATGGTTGCAGCAAAAAAAAAAGATGGCTCAGTGAGGATTTGCATAGATCCAGTTCTTCTTAACAAAGCCCTCCTCAGACCACGGCATCCCCTAAAAACAATTGAACAGATTATTGCTGATATGCCTGGTGCCAAGGTGTTTACATTTTGGACGCTAAATGTGGCTTCTGGCAAATCCCCCTTGATGAAGCTTCATCCAAATTAACCACATTTATGTCCCCGTTTGGCCGTTACAGGTTCTTGAGGATGCCATATGGAATCTCAACAGGCAGTGAGGTGTTTCAGAGATCAACGGAGCAACTGTTTGCTGGACTGCCTTGTGAAATTGTAGTTGACGATATTCTCATCTGGGGCCGGACACATGAGGAACACGACGATCGCCTGCGGCAGGTACTGAACAAAATTCGTGCCATTAACATGAAACTCAACCCTGACAAATGCAAATTCAGAGTAAATTCGGTCCAATATGTTGGTCACCTGCTAACTGCTGATGGTGTCAAACCTGACCCTGAAAAAACTAAAGCTGTATGTGACATGCCAACACCTCAGGACAAACATGCACTGCAGCAGTTCTTAGGCATGACAAATTACCTATCAAAATTCATTCCCCAGTACAGTGACATCACTGGTCCTTTGAGACAGCTGATTCATCAGGATGTGGAGTGGTGCTGGCATGAGACTCATGAGGAGGCTTTTGAAAGACTGAAACAAGCTTTGACAAACCCCCCAGTTTTGCAGTATTTTGATACATCCATACCAAAGGTCCTCTCAGCAGACGCCTCTCAACATGGCCTTGGTGCAGTATGCTTACAGCGAGGACGGCCTGTAGCATTTGCATCACGAGCCCTCACACCCACTGAATCACGCTACGCTCAGATCGAAAAAGAAATGTTGGCACTCGTGTTTGCGACAAAAAAATGCCATGACTTCATCTACGGCCGCCCAGTCACTGTAGAAACTGATCATCAGCCCTTGATAACCATATTAAGCAAGCCACTTCACACGGCCTCACCCCGCTTACAGGGTATGATGACGAAACTGCATCGTTACCATCTGGATGTGATCTTCAAACGTGGCAAGGAGCTGTTTGTGGCTGATGCCTTGTCCCGAGCCCACCTCTCCACATCTGACCCACAACTCACAGATGACCTACTGGAGGTCATGACTGTTCAGGTACTCTCCTCCCGTCGCATAGATGAAATCAGGGCTGCTGTACAAAAAGATGTCACATGCCAACAGCTTGCTGATATGATTAGGAACGGCTGGCCAGCCACCTCAAAAGAACTTCCGTTTCCTTGCGTCCCTTCTTCTCAATGAGAGATGAGCTGACCATTCAGGATGACTTGCTGCTTCGTGGGGAGAGATTTATTATCCCTCCCGTACTGCAAAAATGTTATGTAGGCCAGCTACATCAGGGCCATCCTGGCATTGCAGCAACAAAGCGCAGGGCTAAGGAAACTATGTACTGGCCATCGATGTACACTGATATTGATACTGAAATATCTCGTTGTGCACCCTGCAATGCACTCAAACCTCATCAGGCGAAAGAACCACTGCAGCTGCATGAAATCCCGGATATTCCCTGGTCTTTCACGGCTGCTGACCTATTTGATTGGCATGGAAAAACACATTTAGTCCTTGTGGATTCCTTCTCTGGGTGGTTCGAGCTGGACTACCTTTCTGACATGAGAAGCAACACAGTCATTGCGAAGTTGAAAATAAATTTTTCAGTACATGGTATTCCTCATACTCTAATGACTGATAACGCTACTCAATTTGTGTGCAAGGATTTTGCAGATTTTGCACACACATGGGACTTTAAGCATGTTCACAGCAGCCCTCACTATCCCCAATCCAATGGGCTTGCAGAGCGTGCAGTCAGATCTGCCAAGCACCTTCTGGAAAAGTGCTACCGTGACCATACTGACATCCGCGCTGCTCTTCTCCACGTCCGCAATCTTCCCCGGGATGGTTTACCGTCCTCTGCACAACGCCTTTTTTCTAGGCAAACTCGGACCTTCCTCCCGGTGACCAAGCCAATGCTTCAGCCTGTTATCCACACAGATGTGAAAGAAACCATCACAAAACAGAGAATGAGGGGAAAAGACTATTATGACAGAAATGCTCACCAGCTCCTTGCACTCAAGCCAGGGCAAACCGTCAGGATGCAGACAGCACGTGGTTTTGACAGACTAGCAATTGTGAATTCCCCTGCCGAGCAACCAAATAGCTATGTCGTTACCTCACAAGGTACCAAGTATATCAGGAACAGGCGACATCTCCTCCATGTCTCAGAATCCCCTCCAGCTGACTTGGAAGATGATCTCCCAGTAGTGACTGATGCTGAAGCACTCTCAACACCACCCAATTCTGAGGGGTCCATTCAGCAACCGCAGTCCCCTAAAATGGACTGTTACGGTGACACAGATGGCAAATGTTCAGTTGTGACTCGTTCTGGAAGAGTCAGCTGTCCTAACCAACGTTTCAAAGACTATGTTATGACCTGACTGAAATGTGCTATAACTCTCTGTTCCTTTATGTATGATATCCATGTTAGGTGATATTGTGCAGCCAGGTGTCTCCCCGTTTTTGCACCTGTTTTTTGTTATTCATATGTTATGTTGTTGGTCAGAATTTATTTTGTCTTTAGCACTGTTACTTGTTCCCCACTAAAAGAGGGGGGATGTAGAGTTAGGTGGTACGTTTCCTTTAATTACGTACTTCCGGAAGTTGACGGCGGCTAGTCCCAGGTTGAAGGGACAGCGCGGTGTGGTAAATAAAGACGAATCAAGCTAGTCAGTGCTCGTCTGTTGTGTCAGTTCCATCAATGTTTACAGGTCGTACTATTTATACTTGTTTATGTATGACAACAGAAAATATAATGTGAACAGGTTTATTGGGCATTCAGTTGTATTGCAGTATGTGACATTTCATAGAGTAGAACAGATCTGAAGAGCTCAGCGTTTACTGTCAGGTGAAAGCAAAATTACTGTCACGCAATGACGTCACGAATATACAGGCTGTTAATGTGGCCATTATGCTGTAGTCTATGTGACGTTACGTTAAATGAGCCGCCCTAGCAACCCGTCACCATTATGTTCGCCTATACTTATTCACCTAACGTACGGTCACATCTTGAAAGGCAGCACCACTATATTCACCAGTAGCTCAGGCACTGTTAATGTGCCTGGCTCGCCTAGGTCATTTATGTAGGGGACCAAATGTCCCGTTTTTCCCTGACAGTCCCGAATTTAGCTTATTGCTTATTTAGAAAAAAATATGTTTTGTCCTGTATTTCAAAATTTCTTTACGACTGGGTGATCAGAGCAATTAAGTGTTTGTCACACAAGAACAGACTAATCCAGTGGTTCTCAACCTTTTTTTCCCACCGGGCCGCAATGGTAATGCAAGTCTCACGGACCGCACGCATGTCATTTACATAACGTCAAATACAAAACAACCAGATTTATAATATTATTTATAGCCTAAATATTATGATATCTAAACTTACATTTATTGAAATATATTCTATCACCAATAATAAAACACATCTTCGGGAACCATTATTCTGATTCTGCTTGAAAGGAGTAACAACAATGAAGTTGTTAGTTACAGTCTGTAGACGCGCACGGAAGTGAGAGGGTTTTAACATTACTGAGACATTGACGCACGGACGCCATGACATCTGACGCACAGACGCCTGACACATCACTGACATCTGACGCACCACATGCCACTTTGGCATCTGACGCACAGACGCCATGACACAGCCAAATGTGACAAAGTCATAAACTCATGTCGCGCTGCGTGTCGCGCACCGGAGGACTGAATGCCCCTAGGTGCTGTCATAATGTAGATTGCGTGACACGACGTCAGAACAAGATTTAATTAACAGTATGTTGCGGTCAAGTATAGATTTATTGCATCGCGAAATTCATTTGTACAACAAATATTCCTCTGTTAAGATTAAAATGTGCAGCCCCTTATGGTATTTTTCATTGATTATTCCAGTAGCCTCTTTGTACAAGAGCCATACATTCAAATACAAAAGCTTTTTTTTCTGACATTGCCTATCCGAAATTACATAAAAAATATAATCTGTCACGAAAACTCCACAAGATATAAAGTGATGTCTAATTATAAGCGTGATTTATGAAACTTACAAACCATTCAAAGTGTGCCTGACCTTGAAAGGCTTTTCAAGTCATGCAATGCAGTGTAGCCTATTGCACGTAAATGAAAAGTCTAATGCTATTTAAGCAAGATTTTTTTCAGAGGTGTCTGCAGAAAGTCAAATGCTTTGACAAAACATTCAACAACTCCAGGAAATCATGCTCATAATATATGAGATCATTGGGAACTGCAGATTGTGAAAAGCCTTAAGTTTTGCCATAAATCGTATCTTGACCGCAAAATGTTAATTAAATCAATATCGTTCTGACATGCTTGTGTCACGTAATCTACATTTGCAGCAACCTAGGGCGTTCAGTCACTACCGAAGGTGCGCGACACGCAGCGCGACAATTCACAGGTTTAGTCACAGTTTATGTCAAGGTTTCATGTGTCATGGCGTCTGTGCGTCAATGCCAAAGGTTTGGCATGTGGTGCGTCAATGTCACATTTGGCATGTGTCATGGCGTCTGTGCGTCAATCATGGCGTCCGTGCGTCAGATTGCACATAATGTTAAAACTGCTGCTGGGTTACTTGAACGCGACATGCAGAAGTGTGCAAAATAGCCTATCCAACAGATATGGAAAGAATTTTACACAATTTAATAGTGAGGTTTTCAGAGATGTCTTGGTTATGTTTCTCTGTTTTTTGTGTGCTCTGACATTTTCTGCTGGCAAACCATAGTCCAGCACTTTTTTTTAAAAATCTATTCTAATGCTGTTTTTCGCCTTTCCCATTTGTTTCCCCCCTTAACAAATTTTCCACATTCTGCGCATGCTATTTGAATTTAATTTCCCAAATGTTGCTTGTAAGGTTAGAGAAAATAATATTATTTTTTTCATGTAAATCATGGTGGGCCGTGCACGGGCTCATGCGGCCGCGGGTTGAGCGTCATCATTGGTCCACTCACAAGTTATCATTTAACTTCTTGATTGACAGCTCCTCCTCTAGCCAATCAGTATCTTCGAAGAGAGGCGTAAAAAGGTGGGTGAAAATCGACGTCACTCCAACATTCGGTTTTAAGGGCCTCATTAGCTGCAGATGCTCAGCGTTTACTTGTACAGGTGAAAAATCACTTTAAAATGGATTACTGTCAGTTAATAAAACAACTATATATAATATATGTGCGGGCAACATATTTCCATACAGGACACCGTTATATGTGGCCATCTGTCAATATGATTTTAAATGTGTTTAAAGTTTTGATTTACTTTTTTATTAAAAAAATGCGTTATTAAATTTTGATTTGTACGTCTACCTGGCGATCCTTTAATTTTTTGATTTTGTGTTACTTGGCTTTTTCAATTTTGGTTTCGCTTATTATTTTTTTTTATCCGTGACCGCAATACTTTTGATGATGCCATAGTGCAGGTCAGCCAATCTCAAAAAACAATCGCGGTCCCGACGGCGAGTGTAGAGTGAAGCGGTCAGGAGAATCTTTCTGCCTCCAGCTAAGCCCCGCCCACAGAAAAACGTCACAATGATTACTAACAGAAAAAGGGTCTATATAATCCACAATAAAAAATCCCCCCCCAATAATAATAATAAAATAACAGTGAACTCTACTAACTGTGACTGCATGGAAAATGAAATGAAAGAAATGACCCAGGGTTAACTATTTCAAATGTAAAAAGCCCTAAAATGTCTTCTTTTTTGCTCCACAGAAGAAATAAATTGTGCCACGCAATGAAGACGTTGTGCAACACAAACTTCAAAGTTTCAATTTAATTACTCTTTTTCTAAATAAACGAATAATTTGGTACTTTGTTGCTTGATTTCTAATGAACCAAAACCAGTTTGGACCCAACCAAATTTGGGCCCGAATATTTAATGTATGTTAATTTGTTATTTTGAAGTCCCATCAAATTTCTATGGAAGGCTGATGCAAACGTTTTTGGCTGGACTCATTGCCTCTGCACTGGGCCTAGAGCGACTGAAGCAATCAGGCGCTGTGTATGCTAACGCTGCTCATTAGCAGGATTAATTAAGAGCGCTTTTGAGGGTATTTGCCTCCGAGACCTAGCAGCCAACGAGGACTCTAGAATAAAGGGAAATGGGAAGAGAACATCAGATGAGTAAAGAGGTCATGGAGTTATGCCATCCTGACAGTATACTGTGACTGAGTTCAAAGGATGAGTGTACTGTTCATGCTAATACTGCGTGACTCTAATGTGTTCGGTTCGGGAAGTATTTATAAGAGCTGCCAGTCAGGGGAGCAGAGTTTCAGCTACAGTTTAATGTATTTCCACTCCACAGATTATTGAAAATGGCAGTGCACGCGTCTCAGGTGGAGTGTTAGAAAAAACTAAAAACCTCTTTCTTACCGAGGAACGTTGAACACTTTTAAAAAGCGTTTTCTGAATTCAGTATTATTACTCAAAGATGCACCACAAACTAAAGACATTCTGTCATGATTAACTCACCTGCATTTCCAGGTGTCAGTCCAAACCTGTATTCTGTTCATTGTTTCCGTGAAATACAAAAGGATAGTTCTGACAAACCTTCATGGCGATATCTACTTACTACTGAGATTTCATTTTTGGGTTAATTATTACTTAAGTAATCTTTCTTAAAATATTCCCATGGTGAATTCTAATGCCTTTATACAGACACAACCAACTTGGAGAGTCACTATGGTATTTCATATGCTACAAAGACAAGATAAAATCTCAAATGAAACAATGAACAAGATGACCCAAGAGGATGTACAATCCCTTTGAAGACTTTGAAAACTTAAATTCCTTTTAGTTCCAGTAGAGGGCAGAGCATAATTTTTGTTCATAACACAAATTGTGAATATGTAAGTCTATAGATGGGTGACGACCTCTAATCCAGTGAATACTGTAACTCACCTCTACAAGCAGGAAGCATGGCACTAAATATTTGCTCTCTCTTAACTCCCCCCCTCCCCACAATCCTCATTCTGTCCATCTCTTCTGTCTTCAGTATATCAGTCAGACACCTAGAACAAACACAGGCATGAAACAGTCATTTCAATGGGATCGTCTTACATTATTCAGTTACATTCTTCACATAGACAACGTTTTAGATTGAATACATGTATATTATCATCTAAAGCAGTGGTTCTCAAACTTTTTGCAGTGGCGTACCCCCTGGGGCATGTAATATTCATCTGAGTACCCCCACTTAGACCGCAGTCACACCTTTGTCATTAAGGGACACTATTTGCCACCTTAAATTGATTTACAGGTGCCTTTTTTACCTTTAGGCAAAGTTAAAAAAGAAATAAGCCTTATTAATTGTATGTCATGTTTTATGTCATATGCTTACCATTCCATTAAGTTAATTATTAATATAATAAATAAAGCAATAAATGATGGCAAAACGAAGGGATACTTGTAGATTTAAAACTAAAATCGCCAGTAGGTGGCGGTAAGTCACCATCTTAATGCGCGAGGCGTCACGTCATTCATTCATTCATTCAGTAAGGAAGCAAATGGCTATAGTTATGAATGTGTTATTAATCACTGACTCTCCGAGTTGTTCAACGCTGCAGATTCCTTCACTAACGAAAGACCTCTGAATGTTGCTTGGAGACGCACACCTGTTCTGTTGCTGATTTCATCTGGAACTATTATTATTTTGTTGTAAAATATAACAAACAATATTGACAGTATTGTTTTTAAAATGTAGGCTACATTTAAAATGTAAAATATATTTTAATATAACCTTTTTGTTGAACTGCAATTTAAAAACAATGTCACATTTGCAATCGTTTGGATATTCAGGGAAAATTGCATTCTTGCTCGTATTTTGAACATGAAAAACAATAACTCGCACAGGGTGTTTCTGTATCAAGGAGGGTTTCTTAAATCGATCTCAGTCCCTCAATATTTGTTCTTCATGCTATTAAGTGCTACAAATCTACTTTAAAGATAAAATGAACAGCAGCATGATTTGCTAAAGCAGAATATTTAGCTGGCATCCTGTTATACACACGCTGCTTAATTATGCTGTCAGTCTTTTGGCCACAAAAGATGAGGTAATTTGATGTCATTTAACTGTTTACGGAACTCACATTTTCCTGTTTTTATACTAGAAGCGGCACTTTGCTTATAAGAAATAAATGCTCGGGTTTTAATGTTACTTTAAGTTGGGGTAGAATTAAATGACTGCCAAAACTCAGCATTTTGTTCGTGTGCCCCCCTCCGTGCACCTCAAGTACCCCCAGGGGTACGCGTAACGTTACCCCAGTTTGAGAACCACTGATCTAGAGCACTGCAGTGATAATGTCTTTTTGTAGGCCTACCCATAAGTTCGCATCACCTGGTTCCCTTGACAAAAAACCCAAAAGGATTTTTCCACTGGCGTTTAGGTTACTGCAGAAAATAAGCTCTGTGACGAACAAAAGTTTATGATTTCAAAGTCTGTTTAAGACATGCCACTCGGCGGCCATCTTTGAAACGCCTCTCGGGCATCCAAGTGTAGCACCTACCACTTTGTATGGGGAAACATCAAATTCTCCAAAACGGTTCACTAAGCTTACGATTAAATTTCATATTTGAAATCACCAATGAAATACAACTGTGTCATAAATGTTGTTTCGTTTGCTCAAATAGCTTTATAAAAATCTTATTTCTCTCAGGCTAGATCAGCCAGTGCGCATGACAGCTGCAGTGACGTGCTGACTTTACCGATTGGCTCTTTCATTCAGAAGGCGGGGCTTCCTGCGATTGAGCGGCCATATTAAGCGTTGTATTTCTCCCTCATTCAAAACTATACAAGTGACATTAGGTGCATGTTTTTTTCATCATGATAATCTTCACAATTGTATTAATTTTAAAGCATAAATACAAACACGACACAATCACATACAACGTTTGCAACGTTCTTTCAGTCTTTACATACGGTAAAAACACTTTCCTTGAAAGTTTATTACAATAGTTTGCAAAAGCTTGATTCTAAATAATGAGGCTGTGAAAGTAGACTGAGTAGATGAGTTTACCAGTTTAATGTCCCAGACAACCGCTGTAGTTTCATTTAGCCACTTGTTTGCATTGTTAAAAGCAGTGTTAAACACACACACACACACACACACACACACACACACACACACACACACACACACACACACACACACACACACACACACGGTATTAGTGTTTTTATGGTTTACGGGGACTTCCATAGGCGTAATGGTTTTTATACTGTACAAACCGTATGTGCTATTGCCCTACACCTACCCTACACCTAAACTTAGCCCTCACAGGATGCATTTCTATTTTCCCTCAAAAAAACTCACTCTGTATGATTTATAAGCGTTTTAAATTATGGGGACACTGAAAATGTCCTCATAAATCACCTTCTCCTTGTAATACCTATGTCATACCCATGTCATTATACAAATTTGTGTCTCATAAACACCACACACACACACACACACACACACACCACACACACACGCAAGCCAGTATTAGTGATGTATCTTATGTTGTATAATAAAATGTGATACAGAGGTGCTACGATGCTAATGGCTTTTGGCTCACAAAGTATGTAACTCCTACATCACTCTATATGGAATAAATCAAATTAACCTTATAAAGGTTAAAGGTTACCAGTTTTGGGGAAGTTGGGGGAAAATGTAATCCACCATAGATATTTTAAGCTACAACCACTACAAACCTACAAAAATAGAAACATGGCACACATAGTACTTAAAGACAATAACTAAAGGAAATAGAATATGATTAATACTTTTTCTTGATGCATCTACTCATATACAAAATTGTCTTGCTTTTGTACAGTTTATGCAACAGGTATGGAAAGTATTATGTTAATTTAATATGTAATTATACAAAAATGTTCATGATGTATACCTGATATGCCTGTCTCTGTGTGTGCAACTTGAGCCTTTACATTTCTAATCTTAATATCCTGTCTGCACCTCCCTCTTCTTTTCTTTCTGCACTGTCTCTTTATGGGAGAGGTGGGTTTCTAATGAGCTCTGATTAATATCATTTCATCTTTCCTTTAAAAATTAATTTTATACTTAGTTTTTTTCTGTTTAAATCATATTTGTGACATTATTTTATGTGCATATTTGATTATTTCTGTATTTTCACTAAGTTTGATCAGTTTTCTGTCCTTCGTGAACTTGAAGCACGTGCTAATTGCATCGCCCTTTACATTTAATAAAAAAGACAAAGGGCGAACACACCATGTAAAGACTGTTTTATGTTTTATTCAGAGATTAAAGAAGAGCCAAACCGTCAGCTGATGTCCGTGTGGTTACTACATAGAGGGGAAAAAACCAATGCAGATAACACCGGTTACATTTACACTGAAAAATACAATCCCAGGTTTTGCCAATAGTACATTTGTGTAAAAACAGTCCCAGTGAGGCATATGGCTTCATGAATGAACTAAACAATGACAATATGAAAATGCAAAGATTTGAGGGTTGGGTTCAGGGTAGTGGATAGAAAATATTGTTACCATAGTACAAAAAGAAAAGAAGTCAGTGAAAAGTTCACACTATGACCGACGACTATGGTGCATTTGTGAAGGTTCCTCAGATACACGTGTCCTCATGTTACGAGAAACCACTTGTTGAGCTTACAGTGTGGAAAAGTTTTTTGGTGTTACAACAACGGTTTTCAAACTGTGGGTCACAAAAATAGCATTTAAATATTTCTGACATAACATTTCCCAGACCTCAGTGTTTCCTGCACAGCTAGTCACGCTGCATGCATGCAAAAAAAAAACTTACAGCACAACCTTTTTAGTCCAATTCAAAAACAAATGTCTCCTATGAACCAGTTATTTTAATGAATCACTCAAAAAGATTGACTGAAATCCCTGAAACAGTCAGAGCTGCCACTCACTGTGAGTTCCATGTCAATGCATCATTACTTCAGTACAGCCATTAGGCTGCTCTTACTTGCTGTGCACCAGAAAACCTAAATTAGACTCTCTCTTTATCTCAATACCTCAATGTCACTTCTTTGTTCATGGCTATTCTGGCTTGTATATTGGTCATGCAATGTTCATGATATGACTACCCAATGTGACAACAAACAAAAAAAAAATCAACTTAAAATGAACAAAAGTATTCTCCCACCTCATACTTCTGCTTAACTTTGGCGAGTCTCAAGATTGATTATAGCCCTCTGGGTAAGTCCTATCATGACAAAGTTTTCTACTTCCTGTTTTCAAACACTGCAAAACTGGGGGAAAATCTATAACAATAAGTGTAAAGAAAAAATTCACTGTCATGCTCTTTTTAATCTCTAGCTGAAATTCTAACAGATGCAAACAAGTTTCAAATGGTTTACAAAAAAATATTTTATCTTCCTAAAAATATGTGAAATTAGGGCCAAAGATGATTAAAGAAAGGACATTTTTACCGAGAGAAAAGCGAATCAGATTATTGTACGGTGTTAATGCATTACCTCGATACGGAAGGTTACAGGGTGTCCAGATGCATGTATTTGTAGCACGACAGCAAAATTGACATTTTATTGCAGCTATTCCATAAGTAATGTCACCATGGCATGAGATTATCCATAAAACTATTACGCATTGACAATCATTTTTCCATCTCCAGCTCTGTATAATCAAATTGAAATCCTGTCTAGCAGTGCAGCATCAAGAACATTATCAGCACAGCGGCTGCTCGTTTCATTTGCAGCCGGGACTCGCAGAAAAAGAAAACCAAATCCCCACTGTGCCGAACAGAAGATGAGTTATAGTACGAGGGACTGAATTTGAGATCAGAATCTTAGTTCAGCACGTGTAGGTCACAAACACACGTTCACATACATGTCGCCCCAACCAACAATGCATTAGTAAAGAGACCAACAATAATATAAGCTCTCCTCTGAGACTCTGCAATGATCAAGATCACTTTTATGTTTTCTTCACTATTGTTGCATAATGAAGGGGAGAGAGATGAATAATGACAGATGAATAAAACATGAGGTTTAGCTTCTGTCTTTAGCGCTGTGCTCCTCAGGCCCAGCAGCAAACACAACACCACAAACATCTTGTAGCTGTCACCATCTACACAGAGCCATTAAAATTCATCGTCTAAAAATGCTCAGGCTTGAGTTGAAAAAGCACAAAAGTGATTTTATGCACCAATTACGATGCAATAACTTACGTCTGCAAGTCAAGGGAATAGTTAAAATAGGGAACTTGTGCTCCTAACTGGTGCTGTAAAGTTTTTAATGATTTTAAAAAGACAGTCTGGCAGAAAGCTTCCAGCTAACAACTCATTGTTACCAGATGCAGTGCCTTTTGCTTGTCAAAACGTTCACCTTTTGAGATTCTTCTTTGGTCAGCAAGAGATTCTCAGATTTCTACGCTGGATCGGGCTGGTTTATGCTGGTTTGATAATGGCGTCCTCATAAATAACTCTTTCACTATTCTCTTTAATCATTTGACTGCTTTCGCACATCTCTGTTCAAGTCTGCACTTCTCTAAACAAACTTGGTACTCTGTACTGTGGTACTTGTAATCTTTAAGTCGCTTTGGATAAAAGAGTCTGCTAAATTAATAGATAAACATTATCGTTTGGCATCAGTGTTGTCAAATCTGGAACAACCCAACTGCGGCAAGGCCGGGGGAGATAATCAGTGAAATATACATTTCACACAAAACTATAATGACACTGTAAGCATTTAACAAGGGTTTTAAAGGGATAGTTCACTCAAAAATTGATATTCTATCATCAAATACTCATTACTAAATGTCGATTCAAACCTGTAACTGATGTGTGCATTGATTAATCTTTACATGTGAATAAAAGCCTAAATTAAATCTGTTCATCATATAAACCGCGTAAGTCTCTTTAGACTAAAGCGCTCAATTCTTATGGTTTAATTTTACGATCTCTTCATGAATTGTTTTTCTTTATATTTTTTAACGCCATGTCAGCTTCTATGGCTATGTTCATGGCAAGAGCAAGGTTTAGTTACTCAAAATTAAAACTAAATTAATAATGTAATAAATGTATTCACTTTTTGAAGTGTCAAATTAGTTGCGTAGACTGTCAATGGACAGCTTTTATTAAAAAATATCTTCATTCGTGTTTTAAAGATGAACGAAAGTTTTGTAACAACATGAGGGTGAGTAATTAATGACAGAATTGTCTTTTTTGGGTGAACTATCCCTTTAAGGACATTTAGAATTCAAAAACAAGAACTTTACCTTAACAAATATGGTAGCAACAATTAATGTTTTACAAACTTGTACAAATGTATAGTACAAAACCTTAACTAATGTTAACCAAAATAATGTTAATATACTAAATATACCAAAAATACACACCAATAATGTTAATATACCATACAATACACTGACATCAAGTTCATTATAAGTAGCAAATACTTGCAAGTAGTCATGTCATGTATCACAAACAATGCAATACATTAATTTAAACATTAGTTTATTAACTTAAGATGTAACACAAAACTCTAACACACATAACTTATAAGAAAAAAACGTATTAGTTAATAAAAAAAAGCTCAAATGTTAAGTGTCATACAGAGAATTCTGGGAACATAAATGTGCAAATTTTCACTGAGAATTATAATTGTTATTTTTAACTTTATCCATGCATACATCATAATATACATAGTAAGATTACTGTGCATTAATCAGTTCCATTAACAGGTTTCTTCCATAGCATTTACTGTACATTACTTTAACAGGTATTATTTTTTACAGTACAGTCTAATAGGGAACAATCTGTTTTTGCTGGGTTAATCGTGACTGAGCTAAATCAAACAATAATTTCAAACACTTCTGCCATGTTCTCCTGTCTAAAATTCAGTTTGAAGCCTTGCGCTGACTAGCTGCTGAAGTGACAGCGGCACTAACACATTTGAGTTTTGTCCTGAGGACCAGCAGCATCTGGGTAATCCTTTATTCATAAAAGCTTGATTTGGCTGAGTAGGTGTAATGACTCTATACTGCTCAAACTCTTGAAAGTGAACCGTCAAACCCTCAGTTCTTATGTGAGTGTCAGCGAGCGCTGCCCTTACAATTAACAAAACACTGACAGACCACTGACAAGCATCATAAAACCTGGCACCACGCTGAAAAGTGGGGCGCTGCATTTAAATCAAACACACAGCAAAGGAAAAATGGCACAGGTGTACGTTCTTAAGAAATCCATCTTCAAAGGGAAGTCTAAGGCACGTCTATCCTCTGAGCTCTTTAAAACATACACTCTTAGCAACAGAGAGAAGGAAAGACAAATTCAGGTCACTGCTAAAGAGTACGTTAGAAACAAGGAGAGCACAAGGGACAGAAAGTACAACAAGGCAAGATCTTTAGCTCACATTTGATCTTGAAAGTAGCTTATTTGGGTTTAAAATTGAACTTGAACAACATTTTTTTCAGGCTATGGTCGTTAGAATTCAGGTCGATTAGCAAAGTACGACTGATGAATATCTAATTCGCTAAAAACATTGGTTGATTGAAGGCAGCACAAGAATACACACTGCCCCAAATCCTGCACTAGTGACTGTCCTGAGCTGTGACGTGAAAGGCAGCAGATAAATATAAGCCCATTTCACGCTGTTAAGAGCACTTCAAAAACAGGACACTGATTAAAACATCTCCTATATAATGAAATATCTGTGATGGTTATTGATGGCAGAATGCATGGTTGTTTTGAATGGCTGCCAAAGGAGGAAGATGCTATTTGTGCCCATAATGGTGTAGCTATGATATCTACCGGTAGAGGCTATCTGAACCATGCTAACTAATAAACACCTTGGGTTTGCCGATATCAGGTTGGCTAGCATGTCTTTGGAGGACAGCATTTTGCATAAGGAAGTTAGCAAAATGATTGAAATTGTTTATACACCTTTAAGCCATTTACACCAACGATAAAAGAAACATTCTGCCACTAAAAGAGCTTTTTATACCACGCTACAGTAAATCCAGAGGCATCATATTTTTTTACTTTGGATTCAGCAACATTTCATGATTGTATTTTTTTTTTTTTTTTTAAAGCAAACAAGAAAAGGTTAGCATGCACTTTGCAGTCCTGACTCCTAACCCAAAATTTCAGCGCCACAAATATACAATGTGAAAAAATAAAGTGCTTGTAACAGCAAATTGTTTAGCAACAGACTACCAACCATAAATTGCCTCATTAAACATTCATGCATTTTGAGGAGCCACGGAAACTTTCACAAACTCTTTAAATGTTTAACATCTGAGGAAAGAAGATAAAAATATTGAACAGTGACAACACAAGTTTCTGATTTTTCCTTCTCTGTTTTTGAAAGACTTAAGACAGCCAGAGCAGATTTATGTCTGATCAACAGCATGAGATTCTAGCAAGCCAATGTTTTAATGCTAATACGCTAACTTAACTAGCCAGACTTTTTGAACAATCAGCTTCATCACAAACACAGTGAAATTTCAAAAGCTGACTTCACAGCAGAGGCGTCATGCCATTCAAAGTGAGGGACACGTGCCCCTCAGATTTCTGAGCCAAGTGGATTTTGAAAGCAGCTCCCAAAAGACAAAAAATAGCCGAATAATATTTTTTTAATTTGATACAATCACAATCAAACAATACAATACAATCAAAGTGTGATTAGATTGATCAGTGCGGCACAGCATCAGCTGCTAAATTCAGCTGGCGCTGAGCCAGAGACAGACGTGTTTGTACAGCGATGCATTATAACCAATCACACATGATTCTGTTGAGCTTATGAATGCAATGACCAATCAGAAATCATTCAGATGAGTCATCGCTGAAACGCGGTGTTTTGTTCACCTTGCTCGCTGTTTGAGTTATCTGGCGAATTCTCTCATCAGAAACAACAACATGCAGATGTGCTTAAGAATGTAAGTAAGATATTAATTTCACAGTGTAAACAGCTTCAGTGATTTTAATGGGAGTTTTTGAGAGTGCCTAATCTCTGGCTAGACTGAATGCAAATGTTCTTTGATGTTCTTTGCTCACTGTAAAATGAAAGTGTTATAATTAGTAACTTATAATATTGTTATTAAATTCACTTTAAATAAAAAGTCAGTTGTATTAAAAATATTTTATGGCATGACACCCATATCTGGTATAAGTAAAAAGTCATGTTTTTGTGTAGTTAATAGATTACACTATTAGTCTACTTTGCCCATCACCATTTATTGATCAAATAACAATCTATAAAGGTTCAAAATGCATTTACTTACACATATTTAATGTACATAAATACACGTTTGGAAATATTTTGAATAAAAAGGAAAAAATAAATAAAACATAAGCCTATATCAGTCATACAGTGCTTTTGTGGCTGCTATGTGTCACATGACATGCCTGCCCCCCCCACGTGCCCCCTCAAAAATCATGAGTGCATGACGCCCCTGTCTCAGTGTGAAACATGGCTGAAGATAACAAGATTATTTTAACACGGGAATAAAGAATTAACCCTAAGTGAATAATTCCAAGTGTAAAAGTGTAAAATTCCCTCCTACTGTGTGAAAGTACAGTACAGTACAGTGCGTTATTTGTTAACCAAATGTGTAACTGTCTACACCAGAAATACATGCTTATCAGATCACTTGCAAGTGATTTGATGCTATCTTTCAGCTCTGTTGCATTTCATACAACAGCAGTGGACTCAAAGACAGGGAAAATGGCCCTGTTCATCCAGTATGATCTGAAGTTAGAGAATGAATGTTATGACAGTGCTCAGATGTTTCATGCTCTCTGTGTACACACAGATAAGAGGGCATGTGGGTCTCTGTGTCACTCGCAGTGCATCAATCTTCAGTACCAGCTGCTGACTGGCTGCTTTATCCTCTGCATGACGGCCAAGACACGTCCACATACTCTGATTTAATTACTTTGACTGAATCCACATAGTCTCAGGTATGCTATTGACTTGTGGGATTAAGTCTGGTTCACATTGATTGTAGCTTATTCTGGCCAAGAACCACCTACATAGAGAGGAATAGGCCACTTGACTGTTGGGAAAGCTACCTTCTACAGTTTGTTTTCATGTGCCATTCAGGGGCGGATTTTAAAATATTTTAAAATAGTTTAAGTATTTAAATTGCACATTGGTGTCATTTAGCAGAAAACACAACCAATATTAGCAGCAATATGTGCAGACTTTGTGATAAGAATTTCTGTCTGTGCAAAAAAAAAAAAAAAAACACGTTTGGTGCATCCTAATTGTTGAATAAAAAAAGGAGAGAAAAAAATATTATTACATTTATATAACATGATTTTGGAATTTTGGAATCTTTATTTTTAATCAGACCAAAATTTTGCACACAATTTTATAAAATGTTTAACAAAATGGAACTGACATCACAGATCATGACCTTCAAATGATAAGTTACAACTCTTCGTTATACATTGATAATAATAAGAAACATTTATTGAGCAACAAATGATCATATTCAGGATCATGTGACACTGAAGACTGGAGTAATGGCTGCTGAAAATTCAGCTTTGACATCACAGAAAAAAAATTACATTTGAAAATATAAAACATATTTTTTTGATATATTATTAATATTGATAATAAAATATATCGCTTTTTTGCTGTATTTTTATCAAATAAATGCAGCCTTTCAAAAGTCTTCTTTCAAAAACATTAACGTTTTATTGACCCCAAACTTGTGGCCAGTTGTTTAACTGTTCATTCAATACAAATCACAACAGTTATCACAGTAGCAGGTGCTTAACTTTATCACCAATAGTGTATGCTTGAGTTCAAGCTATACAGTGCTTTGAGGTTAAGCTAATAAAGCCAATGGAATCATGAATTTGATTGAAACAGATGGGATCCTGCTCCTGTTATATTGGCACAGAATTGCAGTTTTACTTGATGTATTAAAAAGAGGGTAATTCACTTATTCAGCATGCACTGAACCTGGGTCATTTTACATAGAGTACCTCTTGCCCAACTGTATACTGTCTTTCTAATGGTGCACAAAAACATTCACACATTTGGTAAATGCTTTTATCCAAAGCGACATTCAAGGTACACATTTGATCAGTTCTTGGTTTCCCTGGGATTCGAACCCATTACCGTGGCATTGTTAGCGGCTTAGTGCCATGCTCTGTTGTTTGAGCTACATGGCAACAATTTAAAAAGTGCGAGTTCTTCAAGTTTTTAATATTTAATACAAGTTTAGAATGAGTTTGTTATCAGTTGATTCTTTCAATCTGATACTGGTTTTTGCATTGTGCTTGAAGGTTTTATGTGCAATATGGATCAGACGGCCAGCGAACAGACTGCGGGCGGGACGTGGGTCGTCGAGGCTGACACTCACATTTAGGGGATGAAGCATTCTGATTACATTCTGATTACATTAGGGCTTCGGGTGTTTGCACGCACGCACGCACGCACGCACGCACGCACGCACACGCACACGCACGCACGCCACACACACACACACACACACAGTCAGCTTATGCAGTACTATCAGGCAGTATTCATCATTGCATACTGCAGGTCCTGTCAAAATAACGCAAGTATGCAATTGCCAAAGTAATATTAGCCCTAAAACACAATTGTAACTGTAAACATATATTTACCTGAAAACTTTATCTTTAGCACACTTTTGAAAATAAAGGTTCCAAAAGGTGGTTTTCACAGCAATGGCATAGAACAGGGGTCTCCAACCCTGCTCCTGGAGAGCTACCGTCCTACATATTTCAGCTCCAACCCCAATCAACCACACCTGAATCAGCTAATCAAGGTCTTCAAGGTTACTTGTTCATTTCAGACAGGTGTGTTGGAGTAGGGTTGGAACTGAAATCTGCAGGATGGTAGCTCTCCAGGAGCAGGGTTGGAGATCCCTGGCATAGAAGAACCATTCTGGGTTCTAGAAATAACCTTTCAGTGAACAGTTCTTCAAATATTTTTTTCCTCTTAGTGTAAAGAACATTTTAATAACCTTTCCTCTATAAAGAGGAATGGAAAGGTGCCATGGGTGTTAAAGGTTCTCCATTGAACCATAGATGCCAGTAGAGGACCCTTATTTTTAAGCATGTGTGCTTGCACTACCAAACAAACTAATACAAAAAAAGCACAGCATGCACTCCCGAGTCAGTTGCAAAACTTTACATTTACATCATTGTCACTTTTGTTCAGAGGAAAATGCAAAGTCTTTCTGTGCGACACACAGTGCCACTGCGCTACGACTCCCTGATGTGGGTCAGACCCCGAACACAGTTTCTCCCTGCAACAGCCTTGATCTAGTACCGCCTCTGTTGCCTTCGCATTTAAAAGCATTGAATCCATAACAACCGGCTTATTGAGCCACCCAACTGCCTGCCCACAGCCCACATTTACCATTATAAACACATGAGCGAGAGTGTGAGTGTGTGTGAAAGAGAGAGAGAGTGCTTACCTCTGATGGTTGTAGCAGTGATGGAAGTAAAGGTGCTATATTAAAGCCATTCCGGCTGGACGTGAACACAAGTGCTATTGAAAGTGTGTGAATGAAACAGCAGCACCTGCTTAACTCCGCTCTCTGCGTGTAAACGGCTGTCTCTTCACCAGAGGCATACTGCCACACTTCTCTCTCTCTTTTCTCTCCTCCTCTCACTATGTTTCTCTCTCTCGGCACACACACATTGCCAGTGACATCGGCGCCACCCCTCTCCACATTAAGAGATCTAATGTGAATAAGCTGGACTGATGTCCCAGCGTTCAAGAGCAAAGATCAAGCTAATTCATTAAGAGTCGATTATAGAATAAAGGTCTGAGAGGGAATTATAGATGAAATGGAGCAAAAAACAGTAAGAGGAAAAGCAAACAAAGGATGAAGGGACAAAATGAAAGGAAGAGGACACATTAAATGTCTGTAATTTTCACTAAAAACAAACAAACAAACAAAGCTATCATGAAAACTCATCTGCATTGCTTTTTGGTGTGCATGTAAAAATGTCATGTATCCTGATGAAACAATTGCTTCAGGTGGTAAGATCTAAATGAACTGGTTTATGCTACACAAATATATTTTAAAGGTCAGATCAGGTGAAAATAGTTCATTAATATATATATAGTACTGCAAAGTTGCTCGTTATTATAGAGTTAAAAAAGTATAGTACCACAAGTATTAACATATTAATCAACCAAAATGTTATGCATTATAAAGCATTAGATAAATACATTATCATCAAAATGTACTGATGTTTAAAGCTTTAAATGTCTTAAGAACTTATAGAAGTATAGGATCTTTGACAAATATAAATGTATGTATGATATTTAATGTGTTAGTTTGCATGTGCCGTGGGATTGTATTAAGTAGCTGGAAAAAAAAAAAAGATAAAACAGAAAAGCTGTGAATAAATGCATGCAAATAATAAAAGACAGAGAGAGGGAGGGGACTATGATCAACCCACTGCTTTTAGTGAGCTAGTTCTGCTGCATGACATTGTTAAAAAATATCACAAGGTCTACATGTAGGGCGGGGGGTAGATTTACAGTTCCCATGGAAACTCGGGCACCATGCCTCACGAGAGAGACGTTCCCTTACACTCTTTAACATCGACGGATCCCTTGGACGATCTATGCGAAAATTGCAACGTTTCGGGTCAGCAGCAGCCAAACTAAACAAAGCAGATCAATGCTTTAAAAATGCATGAATAGAATGTGTAAAGCAAATTCATTTAAATCTGAAGTATCAATGTAAAATCTCAACCAAATAAGAAGATTGCTTACTGACTATAGACCAAAACTATACATAGACAAAACAATTGGTTATAGTCACATTGAAAGAAGTGTGTAATTTCTGTGCCACTAGTGGCTTCAAAGTGAATTAGAAATCACTGTTTTCAAACAGGTTTCCTGAACACTTCCCAATATCAGCCATTGATTGGACAGACAGAAAGTCCCGTCCCAAACTGAAGGTTGAACAAATGGTGCTGTATCGAGCTGGTGGGAAACATCATCTCCAAATAGCTTGTTTAGAAGTCTCTCTGTATATTTAGCTGAGATAGAAGGTATTTTAATATGAAAAAGAAAAACAAATCAGCTTTAACAAATTTTTGTCCATCTCAAATTGAGTCTTATTTGTTATTATATAGGTAGATTGTCTTTGTTTTGGTATCATTTTGGCCAAGGCTTTGTGCTGATAATAGGTCAAAGGTAATCTTTGAGCTAGTCAGAACACAACCATCAGACAGACATGACCTATGAGCTAGTGGGTTACTGTAAGAAGCCTTATCACCAGCGACGTGCTTTAGCTAGGAACTAACCCTAGGAAGCTGTAGGCCATCACAGCAATTAGTGTGCAGTATTTTACTTTAGATAAAACGTGTGTGCTAAAATGTAAATGTGGAAGACATGAAAACTGGTACTTTATAATAAACATTCTGATGTGTGAAACCTTAATAATATGCCCTGTCTAAAACCTAGTGAGCTGCATCATAACCCAAAATTAAAAAATCTCTCATTATTTATTATCACTATACATGTTGTTTCAAACATGCATGTCTTTCTTTCTTCTGCAGAACACAAATGAAGATATTTTGAATGAAAGTTTTTGTCCATACAATGAAATCATTGGGTCCAAACCGACACTGGACCCCACTGACTTTCATTAATCCAAATTAGTCAAATCTGATTTCAGATTCTGAAAGTTAATTATATGAAACAAGAAGTCCACAATCTGATTCACATATTTCAGTTACATGTGCATTGCTTGTATTGTGGAAAAAATGCTTTTTTAAATCAGATTATGGTGTCAATCCAGTCCCTAACAGATTATGTTGCATGAAAATGTAACTAGAGAAAGGAAAAAAAAATTTTCAAAATGTATTTTGTTTCACAGGAGAACGTGAGTCATTCAGATTTAGAGCAACATCAGGGTAAATAAAGTAAATGATGACAGAATTTTCATTTTGGAGTAAACTATCTCTGTAAAATACCACAATTTGTCCCACTTCTAACACATGTGTCCAGCGAAAAAATACAGTATACTTCATATTTCATTCAATAGTAAAAACAATTCATAAAAAATTGTTCAAACGTAAATAAGATTGGATTATCTATTTGAGCATTGTCTTGTTGACACTACTAGTTTAAGCTACACAATAACAGTATTTTTTTTAATTGAAATCTGTGAATTGAGCTCCTGTGTGGAGCACTTTTTGTGTTATGTTGAGTTGCTGCCTATGTAGAGCGTTCCAAATCAGCCATTTATGAGGTTCTGTGATGATAGGATGCTGCCTTAAGGCACAAGAATGCTTCAACTGTTTGTTTGCAGCTACATCTCGCACATGATACACGTGATGTAAAATTCGTTATCAACAGAGTTCACTCGCACCGTGCTTATGCAGCCCACAATTTCCAGCCTCAAGCACATTTGCGCATCTGAACTCGTCCTTTGCACATGTCCCTGGAATTTATTGCACTAATTGGTGGGTCAATTAGGTGGAAACACATAGTTGGTCCATTGGACCATTGCTCTACTCCAAGCAAAAAAATGGAAAATCTTAATAAAAACAACAGAAGGCAAAGTTAGAAACAATAAAAATGGAAATGCAAGGTGGCCAGACGATGGTACCTGTGTTTGTACAACTAGAGTTCAAAAGAGAAGAAAGTTGGCACAAATTAGCTCACAAGGTTTTGGAAAAGGCTATTCAGAAGAAATGTGTTTAAAAAAATGTACAAGTAATTGTTGGATTTTAACAATTAAACAGCCCACCATAAAACACAATATGTGTGCTATAGTTTAAAAGTGTTCCGTGTTCTACAACCGTTTCCTCCTTGCAGCCTTTAGATTTGAAAGCAGCCACTTTGATTTCTCATACAACTTTAACTACTTTGTGCTGTCATTTCCCTCCTTCCATTCAATCTTTATCAGATGATAAACACTGAAAACAGAAGGAGAATTGAATCGATGACAGGAGGCTGAAACTCTTGCCATGCTGTGAAAGTGGCACAATTCTTACACATATATCACAGGTTTCACCATATCTAGGGCTCTCAATAGGGATCCTCCAGAGCATTGCAACAGAGATTCAAAGTAGGTCGCCCTGAACTTGCACACCCTGATTTATGTCATGTGGAAAGTGGCCAAGTCAATTTTAAGGAAATGGCTGTGGAATTTTGGACAGCTATGGATAATTTATACATTTTTAAAAATGGAACAAAAAATGAATTGGAACAGACAAGAATATTAAACATTTAGACTAAAACTCAAACCCTACTGAAAAGGAATTAAGGAATAGTCTGCACATAAGCATATTTTAGAGTGGCCTTTTGTTGTGGCCAGCCTAAGGCCTACCTGTGCAATAATCATGCTGTCTAATCAGCATCTTGATATGCCACACCTGTGAGGTGGATGGATTATCTCGGCAAAGAAGTGCTCACTAACACAGATTTAGACAGATTTGTGAACAATATTTGAGAGAAATAGGCCTTTTGTGTACATAGAAAAAGTCTTAGATCTTTGAGTTCAGCTCATGAAAAATGGGGGCAAAAACAAAAGAGTTGCATTTATAATTTTGTTCAGTGTGTATATATATATATATATATACACATACACTAGTCAACATTTGAAGTGGATCAGAACCTTTCATCAAAGTTGTTCTAAAACCAAAATGCGTTCTTGTTATAGGACAACTTTGATGAACTTGTTTGATCCACTTTAAATGTTGACTACTAATATATATATACACACACACACACACACACACACACACACACACACACACACACACACACACACACACACACACACACACACACACACACACACACACACACACACACACACACACACATGTTGGTTGGTTTTTAAGGTTTACAGGGACTCTCCAAAGGTGTAATTGTTTTTATACTTTACAAACTGTATATGCTATTGCCCTACACCTACCCTACACTAAACTTAGCCCTCACAAGACGGTGCATTTCTACTTTCCCCCCCAAAAAACTCACTCTGAATGATTTATAAGCGTTTTGAATTATGGGGACACCGAAAATGTCCTCATAAATCACCTTCTCCTTGTAATACCCGCGTCATACCCATGTCATTATACAATTTTGTGTCCTCATAAACCACATAAACACACACACACACACACACACACACACACACACACACACACACACACACACACATCACACACACACACACACACACACAAACTGTAGTCCATTACTGATTGATGACAAACTTGTTAGTACTGTAATCCATTACATTACACATTTTAGGTAATATAATCAGACTACTTTTACTTTTTGACCTTTCTCGTTTATCACATTGATTTAAATATAACATTGCACTGTATTGACATAAAAATACAAAGAGTAATAAAATATATTCCATTCTTTGTTGTTAACAACGTGAGGTGCATTAAACCTTACATCAAGATTTACCAAACTGTGTTTTGTAAAGGAACTGAAGGGGGATAATAAGTTTAATGGAAAGCTTTTGAATCAAAATCATAAAGGAACAGGGGATAATAAGTTTAATAAAAAGCTTTTGACAATCAAAATAAAACATGAAATATTTGTTTAATAAAAATGTGACAATCAAATTCAGAGAACTGTTTAATCAGGAGGATTTGTAAATGTGTTGTGTTCAGAGGACAATAAAATAAAAATAATTACATGTACATAAGACAATTAAAATAGAAATTGTGTGTGTGTGTGTGTGTGTGTGTGTGTGTGTGTGTGTGTGTGTGTGTTATTACAATAAAAATGACAAATAAATAAATAAAAAGCAAATAAGCAAAACTGCAAATGCAAATAAATGCAAAAAACAGATTTATTTCCACTGTGGTTCTTCAGGACAGGCCTGCTTCTCCTTGTCTATCATGACAGCTTTTGGATGACAGCTCTCTTCCATTTATAACAGTTTAGTTTGAAATAATATAACGTTACAGTAAGTTAGACATTAGAAGATGAAATAGGTCAGCAGTTGCTTAACTGCACACCATATGAGTAGTTAATTTTTAACAAGTCCAAAACGCAAATATAAACAAGCCAAGGAGTTTTTATTAAGAGAGAAAAGGGGGTTTGGCCTCATAAACAGGAAGAGCCTAGAGTCAGGTAACCAGAAACCGCTCTTTCATTCTATGCTTGAAACGCGTGAAGTGCGTCGCGGTGGGAGAGGCACAAACTTCGCAGAGGATATTTGAATCTCGTTTATTTTACTGTATGCCATCATAACGGTGTTTTGTATATCGCTTGGCAGCACTAACCGGTTTTAAACGTTGAATTGAAGCCATAACTCCTTCCTTTGCTCTTGGCGAAGCTCCTCAGGTGTTTTGTTCTTCCAGCAGAAGACGCGCTAAAGTTAGTCGATTTCGTCCATTCGGCGTAGAGACGTTCAGTGCAAACTCCTGCCTACATCTGAACTATATTAGTTCCGCTTTCCGCTTATAAACACTTCAGAAGGACTTACGGGCCAGTGCATCAGGTAAGGATGTTTTAAAGCTATTGAGGGGTTGTTTGTTTGTTACTTGATTCACGTTAGTCCACAGGTAACGTTAGCGTTTTATTAGTCTTTGATATTAGCATGATTTTCTTCGCGCACGTACTGCGTAACATTAGACTATGGAAAGCACATCCGTTTAATGCGGGTTTATGATCAGTTATACGTAATTATCGGCAGGAATGATCAACTACAAATAAGCATGCCTGAGATCTTAAATTTAGTTAAAACAAATATTTGGAAAGTTCTTATTATATCTTTCTATTCATGCCAGTTTCATATGTTTTTGAAAAATGTTATATATAGCATTTTATAAAAGTAATTTTTGTATGGCTCTAAAAATGTCAAGGGGTGTAACCATTAAGCAAAAACAAGTAAACACAAAACGTGTCTGTGCATGACATGGACAAAATGTAGCCTATGGTGTGCAGTTAGAGAGAGAGCGAGAGAAACTTATTGACCTTGAGATGCACAGTCAGGGGAGTCCTCGCAATTACTTATTTATTTATTTATTTATTTTTGGCCACTTGCATATTGGTTAGGCCACACTGACTTGGATTTGGCAGACGTTTTAAAATATATATAAAAAATTTTATTATTTTAAAACAGCAACTGCTGTAACAGCTGTAACACACTGACTTCGATTTGGCAGACAAATGTTTTAAAACATAAAATCTTTTTTAACAGCAACTACTTGTGGGTTTTTTTTATGAACAAGGATAATTTTAGATACTTTTTTCTTGTTGAACAGTTACAACACAGCTAGACATTTTTGATATTAGGCCCTACAAACGAACAAAAAAAAAACCCTCAGGATTTGAAAATGTTAAATCACAGAAGGGATTTATTCATTTTTATTTTGTTTTTGTAATAAAATAGGGTTTCTTAAAGCTGCAGTCCGTAACTTTTTTTTTTCAATTAACAATGATCCGAAATCAATATTTGAGCAAGTACCTAACCAGCCAGTGTTCAAAACTATCGCCTTACTTTAGCCCAATTCACAACGGTAAGCTTATAATAATGTTTTCTAGTTTGAGTGGTACGGGTAGGTTTCCACGGGAAATTCGAGCATGGCACTGCGTCATTACGCCACGTCTATAAACAGAAGTTTTCACGACTAGTAGGCTATCACACGTGAGGATCCTGCCTTTCTCACAACAGCTAGAATAATTGAATGTATCATTTCGATGGCAGATTGTGATCCAGAATGGATTATGCATTTATGAAACTATAAATTATATTCCAGTTTTAAACTTGCTTCTGATTACAGATAGCCTTGTATTACACACAATTTGTATTTTTAAAGAAAACCATTTAGAAGGGAGCAAAGTTTGCTTTTGGGGTTAAAATAATGTATTAATATGAAATTCGAATGGTATGACAATTAGATTAGACCAGGGGTAGGCAACGTCGGTCCTGCAGAGTTTAGCTCCAACCCTAATCAAACACACCTGAACCAGCTAATCAAGGTCTTCAGGATTAATAGGGCTAAAGGCAGGTGCGGTTTTTTTCAGGGTTGGAGCTAAACTCTGCAGGACATCGGCACTCCAGGACAACCGTTGCCTACCCCTGGATTAGACTGTACAGAAATTGAAATCTACACGCTAATACACACTATACTCATACTAACGCAATTCTGATGTTGTTAACATGAATAATTTACGAATAAAGTATAATAATAATAATAATTTGCGTGGTTTGATGTGATATGAGCTAACCGATCGTTAGATTTAATCACCATTGTTAGCGCGATTTATTGTAATGCTTTTTTCCTCAGTTGGGCAGAACAAATGTGGCAGACTTACAAACTTGTTCAGATGACAATATATGGTGAAAATTCTGATTTGGGTCATATATTCCAAGACGTAGGCTAGAATCTGTGATTACTAAGTGCTTGATTCACACCGGTGTGGTGACTGACAGCTACACATTCACCTCAAAACATTAGATTCATCCGCGCTGGACTGGAGCCGTGCCAGAGTACAGCCCACGTAATAAAGATAATTCCGCACCTGGCTGCAATACGAGGTTTTCAACAGATGGCGATAAAGAGGCAAAACTTACGGACTACAGCTTTAAATCACATAGTCATTGGTAGTTGCAATTTCATATTGCATACACATTTGTAAATTGCCTACAGCAGGTATATGAAACCTGGCTTTACAATGTGAACACAAACAGTTACCACAGTTTATTATTATGCCTCAGCCATTACTATTCTTGCTACAGTAAAACTACAAAAGTGTTCAAAGGCACAATTTTAGACACTGCTGTCATTGAGATGATGGTTATTCTGGCTGTTTTAAGGGGTTTCATATTCAGGGCACAAATAATACTTTGTTTAATAGTTAATCTCACATGGCTTAATATTACTTGACGTGCCAAGCAGGTGTCTCCATGTTTAAAGCAGGACTTTGCAACACCCTGTGCTGTTAATCCCATCAGCCTATGGTAACAGAACTAAATACATCAGTTTAGTTTTCACAGGCTATCAATTGTCGTATGATGCAAGGATCAGTACATATAGTAAATGTTATTTGCTGGATCAGTTCTGTCTGTGTAATCCATAGCAGAACAAAAGTATTATAACATCTAAATAAGTACCAAGTTTACATATTCCACATTTAAAGTAAGAATATATCTGCAGATACTTTGCAGGATTAGTTGCCAACCCAATTTCATGCTGCAGTCATTTTTAAAAGCATACAGAATTTGGACATTGTAAGTATATGACTGTGTCAACACGAAGTGCAAAATAGAGCTCTTAGAATTCACTGAACTGAATGATTGGAGAGAAAAAGAGAATCCACCTGAAGTTTTCCTCACCCCTCAAGCTGTCTGCTCGCTTGTCTGTGCAAGAACTGCTTACCATTGACAAAAAAAAAGTTTTTATCCGTAACTTAGGAATAAACAGGCTGGAAACAATCAGTAGCAGAGCTGGAAACCGTCCTTGTCATTGCGGTTGCCACCTGTTCAAGTGATTTTTAAACTAAATCCACCTGGTGCTTTTCCACCCATGAAGAGAGGAACTTTAAAGTGCAGTTCAGGTCCACCAGAGTGAAAAGTACAGAGATTTAGAAAATGAAAGTTAAAGTGCAGACAGTCAGCAAGAGAAAATTGAGTGGTATAGAGTAGGAACGGTGGTGAAGATGCTCTGAAGTATCCCTAGACCTCTAGATGATGGATGTTCAGTTTGCTGAAGGGAAATTCCTCTCTGCCATGGAGTCACTATGCCATCAAATACTCAATTACACCAAGAAAAATGACCTGTGCAGTCTGAAGCATTGATTTGCCTCTGAATTTTAAAGCAGGACACACATATTGACAGACAGTTATTAATTGCGTCTCTCTTGTGATAAATAAACATTTAAGGTTGAAGTGTGTTTTTTTATATTAAAAACATTTAAATTGTTAAATTGTTGTTTGAGCCTGATGTAGCAATGATAACTGAACCAATAGCATGAGTTTGAGACAGGGCTGTTTTTCGGACCAGTGGTGGATGGGGGAGTGTTCAGAGAAACATGTTTGAAAACAATCAGTGTTTTAGCAATTCTGTTTGGTGTTGCAAATGACACAGAAATTAGATAACTAAGATTTCATTTTTGAAGTTAGAACAACTTTACATTTTCTTTAAAGACATTTGTCTACAGTATACTCTTAAAAAATATTAGTTCTTTATTATCATCTGAGGTTCCAAATAGAACATTTAACTTCCAAGGAACATTTCCATTGGTTCTTTATTGTGGAAAAAGTTCTTTAGTTCTTTACATAAAAAAATATGAACTGTTTATTGAAATGTTTTTTGGGGAACCTAAATTGGTTCTATATGAAATTTGCTGTGAAAACCACTTTTAGGAACCTTTATTTTTAAGAGCGTATACAGTTCAATAGTTCTGCATAGTCATTCAATAATGTGGCACATCCAGATCCTAACAAAACGAGACTGATGGGTGGATGTTGATTGGTGTGAAATCTGTTATATGCACATTCAGATGGAGGGCTGCTGCTGCTGGTGAGATGTTCCAGTTCTTTGGGTTCCTCTCAGGGTTGGTCTGTAGGCGTTGGACTTGTATGTTTGCCAGGATAATTTAAGAGAGATGAGAGAGGCTACTTTAATAGAGGCTAAAGCCCCCAAAGGTACACTGTCAGAATAAACAACAATCCCAGGATATATTTAAAAAAAAAAAATGATCTTGGGGTCTAAAAGCCCCTAAGTTTAATTTGTTTACACATGTTGATAATAATAATAAAAAACCCATCTAAGTTTAAAAGCTTTTGTTTCTTTTTTTCCACATGGGATGGTGCGAACAGATCTACTTTGAGAACTGTGTCATGCTATTAGATGCATTTCTGTTTGGATGCTAAATTGATGTTTATACATGCAGCCTTCCAGAGAACCTCTTTGTACAACAGCCTGAGGCTAAAGACACTGTTGCTAAGTGTGCAGTTTTACACTGAGTATTTCCCCCATCATCCCTCGCTGCTGTCTTGGTACTCATCTCTCAGTGTGCGCTTGGACCGTTTCACAGCGTCCTGCTGGCTAAAGAATTGGCTAGCTGTTGGAGACGTGTTTACTTTTGATGGGAAACCACTGTGGAAAACCACAGGAGGACAATGCGACGACATCACCCTGCTGATTTTTTGCTTGTACACACATGCAAAAGTTGTTAAAGCCTTGCCATAATTTTCTTATACCCTCATGTTGTTCCAAAAACCTATATGACTTTCTTTCCTGGAATACAAAAGGAGAGATATAGCTTCTTGTTGTCTTATGGCACAGATGTCATGTTCATTTCATTTGGAAACTGAAATTGTTTATTTCAGTATGTTTACAGTCTTCCTTCTTCGTAATAGTTTCTCGGTGTAGGTAAAGGGTGAAGGCGAGCTCAAATCAAACTGCCTAAATCCCATCTTAATTTCATTGTGAAAATATGCAGTGGAATGCCATCACATCTCCACTGGACTCGCTGTCACTCAGAGCTTATTATTATCTCGTATAAGAGAAGCTGCTGGGCCTTGGGAAGCTAACACACTCTTCTCAATGGCCTGCAGGTAATAAATCTGAAGTTTACGGAGCGCCTCTGTCTATTTTTACTGGTGGGCTCAGTGGCCCAGAGGTTCTGCTCTGTGCTGTGTTAGCTTTATAAGTGAGTAAATCTTGGTGAATTGGATCTAACTTGACTACAACTTTGTGTAGCTCGATAATAGAATGTTATGAAGTTTTTTTCTAGATACAAAAAGTGCTTTACAATAAACTTACTTATCACAGTCCTTCTGATGCAGCCTTGGGTTAAAATATTGATAGACTGATATATTGGTGAGACCAATGAATTTGCTATTATTTGGTCATTTGAAATATTGGGAATTATGTCATCAGCCAATTAACATAACTGCTTGGACAAAGAGTGACTCCTGTTAATTTAGTTAAAGGATAATTGAAATTGCTAGTAAATTTTGATTATTGTGTATAATGTATGAGCCTCTAAAGTGACATTGAAAAAAACATATTAATGTGCATAAGAAAGCTTTTGTGCATGTTTCTGAAAATAAATTAGTTTTCTTTGTCGCTCATTTTAAATGTCAAGACTGACTTGTTATGTTTAGTTGCATTATCAGCATTATATTGGACAGTTTTGATTTCTATATGTTGTCAATGATGCAACCAAATATTGTGAGAAGACCAAACATAATAGTTTAAGAATTGGTCATTGAAACACCATATTTATAATTGCATGTCCTCACTAATATTTGTGGTTTTGGCCTGGATACTGGTGTAAGCGTCAGCCACTGAACATCTATAACTGGTTAAGACAGGGATGCCCAATCCTGTTCCTGGAGATCTATCTTCCCGCAAAGTTCAGCTCTAGCCCTGATCAAAGTTAGCTAAACCAACTCGTTAGGATTTCCAGGAGCACTTGATAATTACAGACAACTGTGTTTGGTCAGGGTTGGACCTGAACTCTGCAGGTAGGTACTGTAGATCTCCAGGAACATGCTGGGATAAGAGAACCCAACCACATTTAGACAACCTTCTCCAGGGTTTGACCATACCAATTAAAAGGACAGATCCCCATAAAGTGAGTAGTACTTTGTCTTGAACGCAACAATGTGACGCATGAACGATGAATACGCCTCATGAAGAGGCTTTAAACCCAGCAGATGCTCAGATACCCTGCAGAGCGTGAAGGATATGAGGTCACAGCTCTTCTGTCATCTCTGCCTTATGGAGCTGGGAATTAGTAATGAAAACTATGAATATTTTGAAAGCAGGCTTGCTGTTAGAACGCTACCTGATTAATTTCCTCTGCCTGCATGAAGGGCAGATAGGGATGCTTGCAATTATTTATGAATAGCAGTGTTATGATTTATATTCAGCTGGTGCTGTTAAAGACATGCTTAAAATGCTCTAATTTAATGCTGTGAAATGTTTTAGATGACCCTTTGTTGCACCTTGTTTGCATGCTTCATTTGACATACATTGACTGCTAATTAGTTCAATATCTTAAAACTGTTGTGTTTTTCATGCCCAGAAACTTTTTTCTACTGTGTCAACTCTTTCCCCACTAATTATCTGCTTAGTTGATTACTTCAGCTGCTCTATTGACTTGAATGTGGAATCCCGTCAATGTTTCCTGACCTTTCTACCACCTCTTTATCCCGATTATCTTGTTGAAATGCTACAAAGATTTAGCAGGAGATCCCTATGAGATATTGTCTCACATTTCACACACTCAAGTACACGAGCATTGTGTTGTAAAGTCTTTTAACACATGGTGTAGTTTGATGTCGATTACCCTGTAAAGTGGTTTGAGCCAGTGTTGTCAAGGAGAACTTTGCAGTACCCCACCATAATGCAAAAACATCTCATTCATTCTCATTACTGCAATGCAATAAAATAATGATATATTATTTGAGGGTACAATTTTGTGTTTATGTTTTGCTGGCCGATAGCTTGCATATGAATGCAGCATCATGCAAAAGCAATTTTCGGTTACACATTGTAGAAATGTCGTATTTGCAGTTAGCCATGATTATTTTATTGCAACATCATATTTAAAAACTATAATTTTTGCATAACTTTTTTCCCATTATGGTAGTATCTGTCGCACTGAACTTAATTAATGCTAATTTAACATGACACTCCTGAGCTTTTGGCATTGCAGTAATGAGAATTGGGAGGGAACATTTTCCTAATTTTCATAATGTCACAATGCAGAGAAATCTTACTGATCTCAAAAATAGAGTCTAGGGTGAAATAAGTCCAGCAGCGCTTCGTGAGATTCAACCAGAAGAGTAAAACAGGTTTATGTGTATTTAGGAAAATCAGGAAAGAACTTCAAACATGCTGGAGAGGTCTTAAAATGAGCCTTTGTTTTCTCAGCACTGTATAATCATATTTTGAGTGACACTTTGTGTTGTTGGTTGATTTGTCTTTGCTAAAGCTAACTCAAGGGCAGCGAAGAAGCATGTGTGTGTTAAACATTAGACACTTAATCCACCAAGACAAAACAATGACTCAGTGTTTTTGGTTCTAAAGAGGCTGAAAAAAATCATATTTAACATAAGAATAGAGCAGAGCAACACATGTACTCTGCACACAGATTTCAGATGTGACTGTTGTTACTGTGATGTATTTCTGAGTAAGGCTGGATATTCAGGGAGAATAAAATGAATGAAATAGATTTGATCCATCAGGAGTTGATTGATTCTATTTTTTTCTTCTTACATAGTTTGAAAAGGCCTTTTCTTTTTAACATTATTGCCATAATCAGTAGCTATATCTGTGTTGGGCTACTAGCTAATGTAGCCTTTTTAAATAGCAAAGATTAAAATGAACAAACTTTGGTTAACATTAACCAATATCCTGTGACATGAGCTGAAAGTCACTGAAAGATTACAAAGACAAACATTTTCTTCTCTGGAATAACATGCACGGATAAATCATTGACTATAAAACAGGCTACATTAAGAAAGTAAATATATTGACTTTAAACACTCATAAAGGGGAGAAGGGCATTTCCATCTTCCACACTTACCAGCTCATTACTGCGTTTGATTGGACCGGCAGAGCAGACGGATATGTGCATTTAATTCATAAGGTCTTATACAAAGTGTTGCTTAATCACTTCAGAAATGTTCCATATTTGATTGGACTAATTTACCTCAAATGGACCAAAATGCAGCTGCAAAAAATAATCAAGACACAAACCACCCAGTCTTCAGTCTTTTTTTGCGTTTACTGATATGTCAAGCATTTAGGCGCATGTTGCAAAAACTGAGGAGACTGAGGAGGAGCCTCTTCCGTGAGGCCAAGGCCCTTACACAAACTCGTTTTGTAAAATATACAAACTGGTTTACATTTTCCATCACCGTTTTTGCTATGTGTTAACGGGTCACTGTTTTGCACACCCAGACTGCAATGTTCATTACTTTTATTAAGTGCCCGGTACTGTTTTTGCATCTTAAATGTTTTGAACATCTTATTGTGGCTCTTATTTCATTTTGTATTTTTTTTAAGCACATTTTACTCTATTCTTTTTTTAACTTATATTCATATAATTAGTGTTGTGTTACCTATTTAACATTTATTTCTTTTGCATGTCCACTGAGCGGATGATTATTTGCATTTCACTTCTGATATACCCTGTATAATTTAGTATGTGAGAATAAAACTTATCTTGAACTTGAAGGAAATTATTACCTAATGGACCATTAGTGCAGTATGCCGAGTGCATAGTTGGGTTTGCACAAATTCCTCCAAGTAGTTGCACACTCAGTCTTCACAGTATTTCTAAGTGCAGCACAACTGCAATGTCAGGTGCTTAAACGAAACAAGGCCATCTATAAGTGGACACAAGTATGTGAGGAAGGCCAATAATCACGTTTGACAGAGTATAATGACATGGTTGAGGTATGTTCCCCGCGTCCTGGAGCTAAAGTGTGCTGATGGCAATCAGTGCTTTTGGTTTAGGCAGGATTAGGCTGGTCTCACATTCTTCCCTAAACCTGTTTAAGAAAATCACTAATGCCAGACAGCAGCATGCCGTTACATGTCACTTTGCCTGCCGTGCCCGTGATCATAAGAATATCTGGTGGAATATCCTGAAATGATTCATTATGAAAGTGCAGGAGGGAAAGTGTGCTTTGAGATCCCGTTGGGGAAAGAGATGTTTAATCATTGACCGTGGCTTACTGTGTCTCTGTTCATTAAAGTCTAAATGAATAATTGACACCAGAGCTTAAAAGAAACTCGGATGAAATGAGCGGTAAGTCATCTCCTGTAAGCGGTATTCATCTTCCAGATCTTCTGTTGCTGAAGGTTATTGTGTTTAAAATCCTTATTTGACCTGAGATGTCATAATACGGCTGGTTTTGGATAGTCAGACTTCTGACACGGCATACAAAGATGGCAGAACCACATCGCATCATTCTGGTCAAGGACTAAACAAATTACTTAGTTTATTGGCAAACTGATAAAATGTACTATATATTGGTGCCATATTTTTAATGCACAATATTTGTGTTTTTTCCCTTCTTTTTTTCTATAATTTATTTTATTAGTCAATATTGGATATTCAGTTGTGTCTGTTTGCCATATTTTTTAGATTATATTTATATTACCTTTGCTATAATCTAAAACTTCTTGAAAAAAATGATTTAATAGCACTATAAAAAGTATTTTTAGCAAATCTCAAAATTCAATTCAAGATTATTTGTATAGCGCTTTTTACGATATAATCATTACAAAGCAGCTTTACAGGAAATTAAGTTTCTACAATATATTTATATATTATAGAAACGTAATATAGTTAACTTATGGCAAAATTAGTTTAATTCTGTTTACTGTCTGAGGGTTGGCTTCCTCTGAGGTCCTCTGTGGGGGGGGGGGGGTGACATCATCTCTTCTCAGGTGTTCGGTCATATTCAATATCAGTCTTGTATCATATTATTATGCCTCACTTATTAACTTTTAATAAATATTTAAAATTATTTATTATTTTTAAAATTGAAATCCTTCATGTATAATGCATTATAAAGGTTTTCATAATGTACGTTATGCATTAGATTTTTTAAACCAAAGATACATTTCATTATAATATTTGCAGATTCCTTGTTACACCAGAAATGCATTATTCTTTCTAAAGGTGATAAGTATTATAATGTATTATTACTGTGGTTACAGTTATTCATGATACATTGCATTGTAGGGTGCATTACAATGCATAATTGATGCATTACAATACTTTTATTATGCATTATATGTAAGTACAATGATTTTATTAATTTAAAATAGTATTACATTTTAATATTGGCAATTTATCTTTTCTCATAATATGAAAATAATGATGGGCTTTACCGTTAATTCTCGAGCTGAAATATCTGTGCATCTCTAGATAAAGTCTTCTTGTGCATCTTGACTGAAATTGTTTAGCATCTAGCCAATCAGATTGTAACGTTTGGTATGTGGACACGCTGTCTCGGGCCAAGACGATCATTTTGCAACATTACTGGGTGTGTTGGTAGAGGACAATGTCCGGAAAAGTTTTGGCGAAACAGAAGTTCACTTTAACACTGTAATGTTAAACCGCTGTCATCTAAGCACATGTATCAGCTATAAACTGGTTGAGCACAAGCCCAACAGTGATGCTGAATATGCTGCAATATTAAAGGTGATAAATCAATAAAAGCTTCATTTTCATGCTCTCACGTCTCAGTTTCAGAGCTGTTTGTTGCTGTGAATCTAGGTGATGTGCAGCAGAATATCGTCTGTTTTCATCTAGAGGTGACGTGCTTTTTAATGCCTAAAGCCCAGAGGCGCTGTCAGGGCCCGTCAGAACCCGTGCCGCACCATCTGGGTGTCTTTTGTGACCTGCTTTTTCCCACCTTTGAATTTGCTCAGTAAACTTCAAGATTTTACACTCGTGTGCATTAATATTTAATGTTATGTTCACATACAAGTTATACATTTGACATGAGTGATGCGTTCATGGTTGTACTGAAGGTCAAAAGTTTTAGAATACTTACAAATTTGTGATGTTTTGGAAAGAACTCTCTTTTGCTCACCGAGACTGCATTTATTTGACCAAAAATACTGTAAAACAGAAATCTTGTGGAATATTATTTCTATTTAAAATAGCAGCTTTTTAATTTAATGTATTTTAAAATGTAATTTATTTCTGTGATCCATCAGAAATCATTCTAATATATTGCTTTGCTGCTTAATTATGATAAATTATTATTGGTGCACTGCTCATCAGTGGTATTAATAGTGGTTCTTATTATTATCATCAATGTTGAAAACAGTTTTTGCTGATTCATATTTTCATGCTTAATATATAACCATGATCTATTTTTCAGGATTCTTTGATAAGTAGAAAGTTCAAAAGAATAGTATTCATATGAAATAGAAATCTTTTGTAACATTATAAATCTCTTTTCTATGACTTTTGATAAACGTAATGCTTTCTTGCTGAATAAAAATATCATTTTTTTTAAATCAAATCTACTAATCTAAAAGTCCATTCTAAAACTTTTAGTGTTACTACAAATATATTAAGCAGCACACCTGATTTCAACATGGATAATAAAAAGAAAAGTATCTTGCAAATCAGCATTTCAGATTAATTTCTAAAATAGACAATGTTTATTTTAAATTGAAATAATATGTCACAATATTACTGTTTTTACTGTATTTTTGAACAAATAAATGCAGCTTTTGAGAGGAATTTTTTTATTTTAATAACATTAAACATCATAATTATTTCAATTTCCGGTAATAGAAATCTTTATATTAAAGGCCTGAATAAAAGCACAATTCTGAACATTTTGAATGAATATCCAGTTTGGCTCATAACTGACTCAGTAGTTAGTCTGTTGCCAAGCTAACAACTAGTCTGTCAATACAACACTTTTCTTGCTTCGTCCACCATTTTCTTTTACTGAGCTCTGCACTCTGGGATTGCTTTCTTCATAAAAATTGTATGTGATGCTGGTTAAGATATCTTAGGGGGTTGCATATTAAATATGTCAACTTTTAGTAACATCCTTGCATTGTGAGCATGCCTGCAGTATAATGCCTTAAAATGCTGCCTACAGAGGCAGCTCACTACATTCTGGAAGAATTTTCTGTTTGTCAACAATTGACTCTTGTGTGTCTATTTTTATTCCTCTTGAGGAAATTTAGAGGAAACATCTGAAACATGTTTATACTTGACAAAGTGTGCACTTGCACAAAATTTAACCAAGAACCTCTGAGCAACCTGCATTCCAGGTACTTGAACCAGAACTTTAATATGCCAAAAAGTGTGCTAAACATGCTTTTTATTTTTTAATTAAGCCTAATTTAGATAGAAAGGAGATGTTTGCATGCAAATAATGATATTGATTTTATTTAAATTTACATAGTGCAGTGTTATACCAGTACCAGGAATGTCTGGATGAACTGGATTGCGGGTGCTTAGTGAATAATAAAAACATTCTTGTGGTAAAATTCAATGCACAAAGTGACGCAGCGGTTTCATGAAATCTCTTCAGACTGTTCAAATGCCCAGTTTAATTGCAGCATTAAAAAAGAACAAGAAAAACATTTGACTGAAAATAGCTTGGAGGTGTTTTTTGATTTAGAGACAGAGGATTGAATTAAAAACAGACCAAAAAGCATATTCCACCAGTACAGAGAGAGAGAGAGAGAGAGAAAAGGGGAAAGCAACACTCACATTTTTGACCTTGACAAGGGCTCTTCCCTTCCTCTGTAATGTGTGTGTGGCCTAGAAAGAGGGAAATACGCATAAAACTGTTATTTTTCCGCCCTTCGAAATCACAAGCATGTTAGTACCATAACAAACATTTGAGACATTCCTTTGCAGCATGACTTCAAAAACTTCTAATTCGGTAAATATGAGCATCAGGGAAACTTAATCAAGCCCTTTATCATTCATTTAAGACACCTGACAGCTGTTCTGTCATAGTAACATGGTGCTAACATGCACATGCACATGTGCCTGCAGTGGGGTTTTGTGGTTATCTAGCCATGACTCAGAAGTCGCATCTTTATCCGTGGCCTTTGCTTGCACATGGCTGCTTTTCTTGCAAGCTGTTCAAACAGAGCATAGTGGCTTGGTTTGATAAAGAAAAATGAGCATGACCAAGTCTGTAAAAATAATCTTCGATGGTAATTGATAGTGAATTTGAGGGAAGGTATCCTGTATGGCTTCAGAAGATTATAGACAGCCCAGAGGGCGACATTTGCCGAAACCAGCCAGAGATTTGACACTTGCAGCAACGTTAGAGCGCATTTGGTTGCACTGTTTAAATATGAAATCCTCTTATGAATCAGAGGAATTTGATAGCTTTTCCCGTTTATAATTAGCTGAACTGTCATCTTATGCATTTTGATGAAGGCTGACCTTTCCTAATGCGCCTTCATTTCCTTTTTTTTTTGCATCCAAGCATTTCCTACACTCTATGACAAACATCCTAAATTGATTAAGTGAAGCTTGCTCAGACGTTCTAGTGCGAGCCACAGAATATTTGAAATATTCCATCTGACACCTGGAATCGTGCAGTGTTACATCTCAAGTTAAAATCTCACCGGCTCTCCTGTTAAGCTGACAGATAGCAGTATTTGCAGCATCTACAGGCTTAGAGGTGAGAATCCCAGCTTGATGGTTAGCTCACTGTATGACTCATATTGTTTTAGTGCTTGTGCAAGAACCCAGTATCCAATCTACGACCAGCCTTCCCCAAAAAATATTTAGGTACTTCTGACAACATCCAAGTAGTCTCGCAAATTCTGTCTGTCTGTCCTGCAACTCTACCAACAGGTAAAGTACTACTACTGTTGTATTTGTTGCTTTTTCCATGACATTTCAGGGCATTTACATGCTGAACACAAACAGCCCAACAGGAATAAACACCACTGCATAAATCTAATCTTTAATAAACATTTTTGGTTTAATGTTCCAGTTGAAATATAAAAAAATCTTTCCAAAAATGTAAACATACTTGTGAATTAACGCAGCATACTATATTAAACCAATAGATTGTTCAAAAATGACAATTCGGAACAATTTGCTCACTCTAAGCTGTCCAAAACAGTTTTTTTTCTTTTGCAGAAAATGTAAAAAAATAAATACAAATAAAATCTATGTAGAAAAATCTGTTGTTTGTCCTTAAAATGAAAGTCAATAAGAACAAATGTTGTTCTTCAGCAGAAGAAGAAAAATAAAATATGAAGATTCAAAATGATGTGAAGGTGAGTAAATTATATCAGAATGTATATCAGAAGTAATAAAAACTGTAACAATGAAAGTTATCTTAATCGTAGTTAATGTACATTTCGACATTTACTACATTATTAAAATCAAACGCATTTTTTGCATTATTTAATGAAAGTGAAAGTGACAATGAACCTCAGCTAACATTTTTTTACAAAATATTAACATAAAAAATATGAATGAATGCTGTATTGCTCGTTGATACGGCTAGTTAGTTCACTAACTAACTTTAGGTAACCTTATTTTAGGACCTTATTTTGTTGCCAGTGTAAGCATTTTTTCTTACTGTATTGGCAGATTTTAACTTGTGTTAAAAGGTAAAAATGAGTGAATAAAAATTATTTAAAAAAGACTATTTACAAATCATTAAGAAGTAATTGTGACCGACATATTAAAAGATTACAACCTGACAACTTTAAACTAAACTTTGTTTCCTGGTATAATCTGTACACCATGACTCCTTGAAATTGTTCAAAGCCAGCAAAACAGATGTAGACAGTTTGAGAAAGCTTTTGGTATTTTGTGTGCAATATGCATCAGACGGTCAGTGAATGGTCAGTCGGAGGTCAGAGAGAGTGCAATCAGCCTGAGACTCTTACCAAACAAACGTTAAACCAAACAGTATCAGAAACAGCAGCTGGTCTGATGACACTGTCAGGTTATCTGGCTCATTAGATCATGGACATGAGCCTGTCCGGCAGGCACTGCATAGACACACGCCCTCCTTCCTCCTCCATGCCTTCCATTTTAAGGTTAGTTTCGAGATTGTGTTTTTGAGCTTCTGTGAAGGTGAGATATTGCCGTTATGAGTTTCTTTGAATCTTGGCTGGGTGTGGAACCATGCAGAGGATATTACAGATGGAGAGCTTTGGAGGTTGTGGAGAGCTTGTTCCTGTCTGAACAGAGACTCTATTGACTAACGTTTAGCACAGAGGAGCACCTGACAGAGAGGTCATTGATCTATTTCTAGCAGCCCTGTGCAGCTCAATAACATCCCAAACAAGTAAGAGAGATGTCCAGGAGCTGTCTGCTGGCCAGCAACCCCTGGTCCTCCCTAGAGAAGTTTAAGAAATGTTATTACACCAGTGGTTGAACTGAAGTTGCAAGCCGGAGGGTCAATTGAAAAGAAGATGGCTTGTGACAGAAATGACTATAACATGTACATTTTTGATGAGTTCAGACTGAAATTGTCGTTGTAAGTTGCACCAGAGGACAGTGTACAGCAGGGTCAGAAATTAACGTTTCCATTAAGGGGCAATATTTTCCCACTGGATTTGATTTCCACTGGCATTTCTTACTTCTTGAAGGGCAAATTTTATAGTTACTTTATTTCTGCCATGACAACTCTTGGAAAGTTTAGCATGATAATATATAGCAATGTTAAAGGGTTATTCACTCCAAAATGAAAAAATTGTCATTAATCACTTACCCCCATGTCATTCCAAACCTGTAAAAGCTTCGTTCGTCTTCGGAATACAATTAACACTGTCAAGGCCCAGAAAAGTATGAAAGAAATTGTCAAAATAGTCCATCTGCCATCAGTGGTACAACCGTAATTGTAAAATACTTTTTGTATGCAAAGAAAACAAACATAAAGATTTTATTAATTCGTCTCTGTGTCAGCGTAGCACCATTTTGGAGAGTATCTGCTGAATGCAAACTGCGAATGCTGTTCTGTGTCAGCCGCACCACACGGACATACATGTTGAGCTTCGAAGCTTTGCGTCTGTTTGCATTTGTATTATGTCAAGAACCGTTCATCCAATCGACTTCACGCGTGGTGGTGGGTGTATTGCTGCAGACCAAAGGGAGTGCCATGTGCAAAAACGAAACTTTTACTTGCATCTTACCTCCACTTTGTTGTTTATAATGAGAGAATTTGTGTGATGAGTGCACAATTCATAAGTGAGTATATGCACAAAAAAGTGGCGTTTTCAGCAGTGACTAATCTAAAGGCTTCTGATTGGCCACTGCATTCATAAGCTCAACAGAAATGTGCGTGATTGGTTATAATGCTCAACTCTGCAAAAAACACGTAAATAGAATTCTGATGCAACGCTTGCAAATCTACAGTAAATGTAATGTTGCAATCATTTGACACTTTTCATTAATTTTAATCATTCCAACAGTAATAGATTTTGTTTGTTTAATTATGCAGAGGATTTTTTTGCCCCCTTTTCTGGAATTTGGTTAATCTGTGTTCATTCCGATGCCATTTTTGCTCCTGTTCATTTCCAAACTTTGTTTACAGTACATACGGCACCTGTGAGAAAATGTTACATTGTTTCTGTTTTCTACTGTTTCCAGGCATACGTGTCATCATACCGTGTGATAGCACCTTTTGGAATCTGCCCTCAGGGCCGTCTTGCACTCTTTGTGACATACACACACATTCACACCATTCATATTATGTTTGGCTTCATGCACAGACTTCATTGGAATCCTGTGTTTTCATATGCTGCCCATTTACAGTGTCACTCACCAAGACCTGGCAGCGTTGTTACAACGGCCACTAAACGTTTCAAAAGCGCTACACACACAAAAGCACTGTGTTCTGCAGTACTACGGTCAAATTCCACAAACACTATTTGAATGTCTCTGGCCTAAGGAGAATTGAAACGGGGCCGGACTGCAGAAAACAGCCGCAGTGAATCGATGCTCGTAGAAGAGCTGCCCCCAGAGAAGTAATAAAGTCAGAAATATGAACCAGGTCTCTGCTGATGAAGTAAATCCACAGAAAGTCGAAACTTACTCAGCTTAGAGAGTGACACAAACTACTGCAAGAACATTTAAAATGTAGAGCTAATTTAATGTTTCGCTGGAATGAATGTTTAATAATTTAATAAGTTAATTTCATTAATTTATTTAAAAAAGGCAACTATACTGTATTAATAGTGCTGTGTTCGATACATCGATACGACGATGTATCGTTCGTCATAGAGATTTGATGATATTAGTATCGATACAGCTGACCCTGTATTGATATTGTGGCACGTGTGCAGCAGTGGACCGCGCTTAATTTGAATACAAGAACACGTTTCAAATGTTTAACAACAATGTTTAATCTGGCCGCAGAGGAAAACTACTGGGTTGCCTGATATAAAGATATGTAATCCCCGAAACAGAGCTTTTCACTTGCACAATAGGGAAATATCTGCTAAGTGTGATACTTATCTTTGTCAACCTGGCAACCCTGTGTACGCGCGCTCTCTCCACTGGATAAACGCGCTTGCTTTCTGAAAACACCGGCTAGCTGGCAGTTTAGCAGGCACGTGCAGAAGGGGGGGCTTTGGGGGCTCAAGCCCCTGCCCTTTTTCAAAATTAATTAAAATTGCCCCTCTCAGACAAATTGCAATGATATTGTGGTCAATTAAACGAAATGCATTTGAATTATAATTAACACGAGAATGTGTACAAAACAAATAACTAATCGCTCAGAAGTCGGAAAATGCCTGTTTGTTTTTACACAGCCTATCTGTCAATCTGAGGCGTTGTTATGGGTTGTGTGCATTTGCTCATGGTTTTGCTTGACTGACTGATATTCCACAGTCTGTTCGTGAATAGATCGACGGAAGGAAAAATAAACCAAAACAAACAATATTTTAAACTTTTTTCATCAGTTATCAAAGCTAGTGTGTCGATTTAATAAAAAATACATTTATTATATATTTTAGAATATGACATAATTCATCAATGCCCGTTTGTCATGTCCTATATACACCAACCTATCATGATCTGGAACAAGTTAAAATTTCATTAATGTGGAGCGGGCATTTTCCATTTTTATTCATAAATCGGTTGAAAATGACATGGTTTTTTGGGGCGCTCTGGATATGCGGTTTGGGTCATTTTATAAATCAAATGACATCTCTGAGAAAATGGGTGCTAAATGACTACAAAATCACTGCTCAAAACCTTTCAGCGCCAAAAGTCGCAATAATGGTAATCCATATTCAATTCACTTATATTTATGATACACCTATGAAACAATCATAGTTAATGAAGCCCAGGTCAGGTGTCACCTACAGGCCCATTATGTGACGTGTATGCTGGCGAAATGCTTACGTGAAAGGACTCTATTATATTACCATTTTTGATAATTATGCAGCATTATGTCTCAAGCCTGCATTTATCTGATCATAAATACAGAAACATTTAATATTGTGAAATATTATTACAATTTAAAATATTTTTTTTCTATTTTAATATACTTTAAAATGTAATTTATTCCTGTGATTAAAGCTGAATTTTCAGCATGATTACTCCAGTCTTCAGTGCATGATCCCTCAAAGATCATTCTAATATGCTGATTTATTATCAATGGGAAACAGTTGTGCTGCTTATTTTTATTTTATTTGAGTTTTTATTTATTTATTTTGGAACCTGTGATAAGTACTTTTTTGGGGTTCATTGATAAATAAAAGTAAAAAAGAACAGCATTGATTCAACAGTTTTCTAACAATATCATTCTTTACTATGACTGTTTCTAATCCTTGTTAAATAAAAACTAAATTCTTTAAAAAAAATACTGACCTCAAGCTTTTGAAAGTTAGTGTATATTGTTACAAAAGTTATATTTTAAATAAAGGCATTTTTAACTTTTTATTCATCAAAGAATCCTGAAAAAAGTATCACAGGTGTCCAACATTGATAATAAATCAGCATTGCACAAAATGCATTTTAAATTATATTACAATTTTGATAAAATCTTTTTTATGCAGTCTTTTTTTGTGAAAAATCTTAAAACCTATCTTTTATTGTTAATAAATGCATTGTTCATTGTTTAAAAAAAACATGCAACGTATTCTCAGGCTAGCAGCAAAAATGAGAAAACCACATCGCTTGAATTCTGCCTTGTTCAAATGCAGAAAAAGTATTCACTGTTTAACCGCAGGTATATCCTTGTTATAACATGCTTTGCGTTTACATAATCACAGGGCATTCAAGCACATGCACCACATTGCCGCTATTGTATATACTGTATAATCTCTGCCTCATTTAGGTCACAAGACATTGTACTGTAATAAATGGCAGTCCGTTGGACTCCTAGATTGTTTTGTGAAGCCTCCACAAAGAGCTTTGCTTTTGCTGGCGCACAAAACAACCACTGGTATTCAAACTAGACAATATGGATTACGTGATACAATAAGAAACATTTTTTTGGACTGCGTCTCTCAGTTTAACTCAAAAGACTTGTTTTTCACTCAGAAAAAATATGCATGTGTTATCAAGAATCAGGTGGTCAGATCATTATGTACCTTAAATGTGGGGTGAGGATGACATGCAGGGAACAGGTTTTTGACAACAGTTTCATACTGATGTCATGCTAATGTAGAGCATGTCAACTTTGCATGGAGGAAATAAACTAGATGTCTGTCATTGACAAGCCATGACGAAGCATTAACATGTCATGTTAGAGGACCGATTGCAAACAAGCCTGTCATGTGCTAAGTGCACTCAAATAATCAAATACAAATACATGCATACTTTCTAGAAATGTACTGCAGTGAAAGTGTATTTGAAGTACAGTACCTATCCAGACTTAACATTAACATTAACATTGCCACAGCCATATCACCCTGCAGCCCAAGACCGGTTGCCCACTGAAGCTAAGCAGGGCTGAGCTGGTCAGTACCTGGATGGGAGACCTCCTGGTAAAACTAGGTTGCTGCTGGAAAAGGTGTTAGTGAGGCCAGCAAGGGGTGCTCACTCTGTGGTCTGTGTGGGTCCTAACACCCCAGTATAGTGATGGGGACACTATACTGTCAAAAAAAAGCTTAAAAACCACCTGTAGCTGGTGTGTGGTGAGCGCATACACTTGATTGGCTCAATGACTCTCTCTCCTCTCCAGCTGTAGCTGGTGTGTGGTGAGAGCATACACTTGATTGGCTCTATGACTCTCTGTAGCTGGTGTGTGGTGAGCCTCTGATTCCAGCTGTAGCTGGTGTGTGGTGAGAGCATACACTTGATTGGCTCTATGACTCTCTCTCCTCTCCACTGTAGCTGGTGTGTGGTGAGGGCATACACTTGATTGGCTCTATGACTCTCTCTCTCTCTCCACCTGTAGCTGGTGTGTGGTGAGAGCATACACTTGATTGGCTCTATGACTCTCTCTCCTCTCCCTGTAGTGGGTGTGTGGTGAGCGCATACACTTGATTGGCTCTATGACTCTCTCTCTCCTCTCCACCTGTAGCTGGTGTGTGGTGAGCGCATACACATATTGGCTCATAACTCTCTCTCCTCTCCACTGAGCTGGTGTGTGGTGGAATAACTCTCTCTCCTCTCCACCTGTAGCTGGGTGTGGTGAGAGCATACATTGATTGCTCTATGACTCTCTCTCCACCTGAGCGTGGTGAGAGCATACACTTGATTGCTCTATGACTCTCTCTCCTCTCCACCTGTAGCTGGTGTGTGGTGAGCGCATACACTTGATTGCTCTATGACTCTCTCTCTCTCTCCACCTGTAGCTGGTGGTGTGTGGTGAGCGGTGAGCGCATACACTTGATTGGCTCTATGACTCTCTCTCCTCTCCACCTGTAGCTGGTGTGTGGTGAGCGCATACTTGACTTGATTGGCTCTATGTCTCTCTCTCTCCTCACCTGTAGCTGGTGTGTGGTGAGAGCATCCACTTGATTGGCTCTATGACTCTCTCTCCTCTCCACCTGTAGCTGGTGTTTGGTGAGCGCATCCACTTGATTGGCTCAATGACTCTCTCTCCTCTCCACCTGTAGCTGGTGTGTGGTGAGCGCACTGCCGCCGTTGTCCTTTAGCAGCCGTCGCATCATTCAAGTGGATGCTGCACACTGGTGGTGGTTGAGGAGAGACACACCTTTTCGCTCCCCCCCCCCCACCTTTGGGTGTACACTACAGCAATACACAATAAAGCACTATATAAATGCATCATCATTCATTCATTCATTCATTAAGTGTCAACAGATCAACACTTAACAAGCTCAGGTGTTTCAAAGTCCTCAGATGCTGCCTATGTATATTGTTGACAGCAAAGCACAGATTTAGAAAGAGAGACATTGTTAAAACTAGATGCCAGGAACGGCGTGAAGTCCAGATGAGTTTAGAAGTACAACCAGTACCAGCAGGATTTAACCTCTAGGTTGGAGAAACAATTAGCAGTTGCCATAGGGATATCTGAAAATGTTGTTATTGTTTGGAGGTATTTATTACAGTAGACTGCTGGTATTAAGCTGCCAGTGGCTAATGTTGTGTTTGAAATTCTCTGCATGCACAAATGTGGGAAATACACGCAGTCAGGTCAAGACTACAAACACTCAGCAATCGCATCAATGCAGCTTCCTGTTGCCGTTTCAGACGTCCAAATTCAAGGCTTGTTGAACACAGATGTCTTTCCTCTCCCCGCGGAGGGCTGCGTGCCCTGCTCCAGGTGCCCTGTTGACAGATTTATCATTGGTTTGTGAGCTCTAGCTCAGCTGTCAGAATTCCTGCTAGGCATCTTTTCAACATCCTAGTTGACACTAGCAGTGTGATAGCTGCTTTTTAATAAATTGGTAGGTAAAAAATAAAAAAGTCAAGATAACAACCCAAGCTTACTGGTAAAAAACATGCCTGTGACATTTCTGCTACATTATATTATGTTGCTTCTTGCATGCTTTGCGACGCTTACAAAGTGAAATGAACATGCTTTTAGTGTTACTCAGTGGACATTTTAAGCTGAAACAGATGAATGTGAATCTGGCAGTGTTTTATTACATTGGTTGTATATCGCAACAGTTCTCATGAATAAAATGCATCAAATGAATTGTCCAGTGAGTGGTGCTAAAAATGTTAATGCTCTATCACATTTGAAAATGATGAACCACCTACACTAGCAAACATGAGATAAAGTGCATTTCTTTCCACCCTTTTATTGAGTGTTGTGACCATGCAGGGTTTTCTGCCGGTCTTAAAACGTCTTAATTCGCCCTTTCACAAGGCCGCAAGGCCTTAAAAGGTCTTAAATCAGAGCAGGAAGTCTTAAAGTCATGGCTTTAAATGTTGAATGCACTGTAATAATTAACATCTTCCTCAGTATTTTTTCTTCTTTTTCAATACAAATATCTAAACATCCTTAAATCGAGATGATCAGAAGTTACAGTACAAGTTATTTTTACATGTAGTGGTTAGGAGCAGAGCTATTCAAACCAAGCAAGTCTTTTTTGGAAAAAATAAAAAAAAGTAAAAGTGACCTGTAGGAAATTGTATTTTTAAACTTAAACATTTCCAATATAAGACATTTACATTTATAAACCATGTTGACATTGTGTTTCGTTCTATTTATTCCTTAAATTCTTTCTTAAATTTACCATCACTAAACGGGAAATACTATCGTGTTTCAAAGGCTCTGCATCACTAGTTCAGTGATGTACCAGGTGAGCTAACGAGCAAGTTTACTCTAACATTGTGTTAAAAAAACTATTAACAAAAAAGCCATACATTATGTGACGCATATGTCAAAATGTATTTGCACTTGTGTTTTGAGGTCACAACATAGTTCTGTGCAAAGAAATGCATAAAATAGACTTTATCTATAAAAGAAAAAGAGATTTTAGCATCTTGCAATAATGTAAGTAAAGGCATGTTTTTCCAATGAGCCTATTATAAGAAAAGAGTTCTCTTATGAAAAAATGAAACACTTTAGTCAACAAATTTAATAGTCTTGAAGCACAGCTCAGCAGTAACAAAACAAAGAAAAAATCAAATTTTTACTCTCAGCTGTTGCTAAGGCTACCAAACCTGAGTGCATTATCGATAAGCACTCATAAAGCAACACCGTTCATCGCCACAGACACAGAGTGCAGTCATGGCTGACAGCTCACTCAGCCAAGCACTGGGTCGTAGCACAGCTGTAGAGGATGTCTGCTCAGTCATCTGGGGATAAAATGAGGTGAACTCTTATGAAAACGAAGAGCATGAGAGCAGAAAGTGTGCAGGGTGGTGGGGAAGTGTGTAACACTGCACCAGGGGCACACGCTTAGCGGCGGTGGCTTCCACGTGGCTGCTCTACTTGCTGTTTGGATTGTCACATTTGTCATTTGCTGCTCGCTGACGGCCCAAGTTATTAGCCTGATTTCTGTACATTTAGTAACGCATCATGTATAAAGAAGTTACCCAGGCAGAAAATAGACAAATGATCCGCAGTTAAACTAAAGCCATTTCAGCTTGAGGGGATTGAGTATTTAGTTTATGCTGTTTGCTAAAGTAAGCATCATGGTTTCTGTGGCTCAATGCAATGAGTGATAGCTGAAATCATGCAGCTTGCTTTGGAGAGGTGTGACTTTTTTCTTTCTTTCTGAAATGATTATTGAATGTTGACTACCACAAACTATTTTTATGGTTGAGACATTTATAATTAAGAAGAAATGTGAAGTTTGTAAATTTATAGCATTTTATAATAACTTTATTGCAACAGTTATTATAGTTAGCAACTTTATTGAATCATTTCAGCTAAATCATTTTTAAGTTGTTAAAGTTAGGGTTCATGGTGTAAAGTTGAATATATCTTTACATGGAAAAGTTTGATCGTTTTTAACATACATGCGTATGTTAACGCATATTGTCTTTCTCTTGTGACTATACATTCCTACACTTAAAAACAAAACAAAACAAAATGTAAAATAGAAAATGTACTTGTAACACAGTTCTTAGATCGGGAAGAAGGAGGCGGGAACCGGCGAACATTCAAACACTTTAATAATAAAATAAACAAACATAAATGAAAAGCGGCAGCCCCTCACGGACGACTGCCGCACACAAAACACAAACTAAAATCCAGGCCTGGTCCTCTCTCGTCTTCCACTGTCGTCACTCCTCATTTAACCCTTCCGAAGCTCCTCCGTGGGACTCGAGACCGGTGAGTGGCGCAGGTGTCATTCATTATCATTTACTCCACCGGCCTCGCTCCGTTCCCACGGCTCTCGGCCCCGCCCCACTCGTCACAGTACTGTTTTAGGAATTTTCTGTATTTTATTTTTTATTGGTGATTTACCTGTGTTTTCCTTTTATTTATTAATTGTTTGCAGTGTATAGTGAATATTAAACATTGGCCCTGTTCACTTCTTTGTAACTCAGATTCTTGCTTTTTTTTGAAGAGGAGGCGAAGAGTTAATAAATTATTTAATTTATTAAATTAATTATCAAATTACTTTCTGTACTAATCAACATTTTCACAAATACTGTAGATCGGCTTTACTTTGTACTGAACCTAGAATATTCCTTAAAGATTTTTGGGCAAAAAATAAATAAATCTAGACGTACACTGAGACCTGACCCATATCCAGAGACCAGAAGTTCAGAGAGACTTGTGGGTGGGCTGTTTTGACTAGCAAGCATCCATCCTACAATCATCCAAAATACCCTAGCAACCACTTACTGTAGCAATGAGCTCACAACCACTCTCGAGACCTTAGCAACTACACAGCACTGCCCTGGCAAACAAGCGGGAGGGATTGTGGTAGAGAGGATGTATATTAAAGCTTTGTTCATTTCTCAACAACTACTTTCTAAAATGTGAAGCTGACATTGAGCCAGGATTGAGAATGGGAGAGTATTCAGAGAAAATACACAAAGACGGTGCTGCTGACTCACTTTGTGTTTCCTCAGGGTTTACTGCGGTTTCTTATGAATGTGCATAATTCAGAGAATGGGTAGTGGAGATTACGACAGTACGGCTATGATGAAAGAGCCATTATTATATTTTCTGCTACATTTGCAGCCTTCCGTCATGTAAACGGATGAAAATTGTGAATATTTGTGGCGGTTTGTGTGTGTGCATCTGAAGGTGAGAGACTGTTTCATCTCAGTTCCCATGATCCTCTTCCCCCTGAGGCTCCATTCATCTCTCACGGTTTCCAGTGGGGTATGTCAGTCAGTCAAGCCTGCTCTCCAACAGGGTAAATAATATACATTACTTCTGACCGGCCCCAGCACACATATTTGACCTAAAACCATGTCCTCTCTGCTCAATGCTGTATTTACAAGTGCTCTGCAGCATGAATCATTTGAAGACTACAGTCCTGAGTTTCTAGTTAGTAGTTTTTGTACACCCACACACTGCAAATATATGACTTCTTAATTAGTCTTTTTTTCCAGTAATTTTTTTTTTGAGAAGCAGCACTTCACAAGATGTTAAGAACTGTTAAGAATTTCATAGAGTGCATTTTTACCATAAGTATATTTTATCTTACTGCACTGGTAGGTTTTTCCCACCTGTTTTAACTTATTTATACATAAAGTATAATAAATAATAGCCGATTATACTTGGGCCCATATAACACCCCTATTATACTTTAAAAGTGAAGAATATTTTGAAGGCAAAATACACGTGTGTTAAATATGTACTCCCTGAAAACCAGTTTTGCCAAGAAATAGTTTCTAAAGAATTTTAACTGTAAAATTATTATTGTTTTTTTTTTTTTTTGTTTTGCAGGGACAGTGCACATAAATAAACATTACTGTAAATGTGCTATTATTCAGCTATAGTTCCCCTGGACAGAAAGTCATAAAACAAATATAAAATTTAAATTATGAAATAATTAAAATTATAAACATGCCAAAAAATAAATTTTTGTTCTAGAAAGTATTTGTAAAATATTTGTTCTATATTTTTAAATTGTAAGTTAAAAGTATATTTTTATCCTAATTTTAATAATATCCTTAAAACCGCAATTTGCTAGTTGTTTTGATGAAACGGAGTGTTTTACGCAACAATGTACTTAAAATGGAAAAGTTTTTGTGTAATTTTTTTACAGACACATATCAAACTGTTCGCGGATCTGCTAAAAAACGCTTATGCATGCCAGGCCAGTAGTCGATGGTAAAAAAAAAACCCTGCTATGCTCCTGCGCTCATACATATAGACTGAACATGTAATATGCATGCGCATGTCGTCACCAATTTCACTAGTTCTCATTTTGGTAGTTTACACGGAGACAATAACGATACCGTTTTCAAAAACTTGTACTTTGAAACCCGTTTTTAAAAGGTTTGCGTTTTCAGGCCCCCAAAACGCATTGCCGTGTAAATGAACGCCCAAAAAGTATAAAAGGTTTTCTGTCTTTAGTTAAAAATGCTGTCATGTAAATGCCCCATAAGATATCTTTTTTTTCTCTGCTAACATAAATCTAACAAAATCTTGTGAGGTGTATGCTTTAAACAGGATCTGTTTGCCACTGGGGTAAGACATTAATTCAAGATATTTTCTAAAATCAAGTCTAATAATATCTCATGCAAATTTTCTCTCAATTCAATGTATTTTCTTTTCAAGATACTGAGATGTTTTCCTCTAAAACACAACATAAATACATAAAGATAATGCTTGCAGCATATATCTGAGCAGCAGCTTTATAAGATATGAAATGTTTATCACTACTATATAATCGTGATATAATTTAGCTCTCCGGTTGAGTTTCCAGGTCACAATAGTAATTAAACAGATGTTGGTGTCGTTGCACCTTTATAGATGGAAGCACGTTGCCATAGCATCAGCTTGGGTGGACACACCTGATAATAACGGGTGTGAACGAGAAAGCAGAGAAGCCCATTGTTTCTCGCCTTTTCAGTTGCAGTTTTTTTTTTCGTCTCTAATTCTCTGTTTTCCTCTTCTCTTTATGTGTGCCTGACGGATACGCAGAGCTCCACATTTTAATTAGCATCGAACTTTCTGTTGAGACCTGAAGAGAGTGAATCATCAAAGGCTGGTTTTTGTTTATTCCTCGGTGCTATTCTCGGCAAAGTTTGTCTCCAGAACTCTGATGAGACCGTCTGTTCCCCTCGCGGCAGTTTGGAAGTTACCCATTAGCCTTGGGGAAGAAGATGAGTAAACACTTTCATTCTTGGTAAAAGCGTATCTCTCCCCACTCGCAAAGCGCAGGAGAGACACAGGAAGGTTCTTTGTCAAGTCAAGGCCTCATTTTACATAGACTTTCTAAGTCCTGTGATTCCCTGCCATAATAACCCGGAGGTTTCCACAACCTGTGTCAAAACAAGCTCCGCAACAAGCCAGTCAGAAAGAAAAGAGAAGCGCTTTTGTTGAATCTTCCTGTGTTTACTGGTCCGGCTGTATTCATTGGCACAAACTCAAACAAAGGTGGGTTTATTCTGTTTAGCTTTTGCACTTCCATATATTTATTATACACACCCATATTTTTTCCCTACTTAAGAAACGGCCTCTCTCCTGCGGGGTGTTCCAGGTACGAATATCAACAAGGATCAAACGACTCAATCTGTGTGTGTTCATGTATGCCGGGTCTGGCGTGACCTGAAGGGAACACACAGCTTCTGTTCTCAGCGCTGAGAGCTGAAAGTCACATTTTTGTGTTGAACCGTGTTTTCCGTTAGCGCTTCAGGTTGTATGATAGCTATGAGGATGGTGAAATGTCTTCCTGAAAACATTTCATATTTGCTCAGTCAATATATAATAACATATTAAACGTATGCATTTGATTCCCAGGAAATGCATGAACTAATATAAATCAGTCAGTTAAAGGGTTAATTCACTGCTGGCAAGATGGGATTTTAATAACAGTTGGCTGTCTGTACAGCAGAAAACATTGTTTTGGGTGCTTCATGACACAAAAAGGGCTGTGGCGAAAAAGTTGGGAAAACTTCAACACCCACAATGCACTGGGCTTGGTCAGACTATCTGTGAGTGGAGATACAAAAATGCAGAAGTATGATCTGTAGATTTGACAAAAACTCTGGCACTGTCAAAAGCACGCTGGATGATCTAGTGGACTTTTGCTAAAAAATAATTGGATGTCAACAAGATGAAGATACACTATTGCCAAAAGTATTGGATCACCCCCTTTTAATCAACAAGTTTGACTATTTTAGTAATTTCCATGAGTACAAATCTTAATGTTTAAGCATATAATGATATTCTAGGGAATTGTGTGCTTCTAATTTTATATCAACAGTTTGGACAGAACCCTTTTCTATTCTAACATGACAGTGTCTCTGTGTATAAGACAAGAATCAAAGAGAAATGATGATTCAGTCGATGATTCAAGTCCTAATCCCAGCTGAACACCTCTGACTTTAAATACAGACCTTGAGCCAAAAACTCATCACCAAACACCAATGACTTGTACATTCATTATGTGACAAAATGGACAAAAGTACTGGACACCCCCTTCTTTAGATGAGAAAAAGGCACTTCCAAACTGTGGCAACAAAGATGGAAACATAATTCATGTACTTAAACATTGTATTTCCAGCTCTGTTGCAACAGTTTTGAAGTGTATGATTGACTGTACCCATAAGTACAAGTCCTTGGTGTTTGGTGATGAGTTTTTGGCTCAAGATCTGTATTTAAAGTCACACCAGAGGTGTTCAGCTGCTTTTGCAGACCAGTCAAATTCTTCCACACTGACTGAATCATCATTTCTCTTTGATTCTTGTCTTATACACAGAGACACTGTCATGTTAGAATAGAAAAGGGTTCTGTCCAAACTGTTGCTATAAAATTAGAAGCACACAATTCCCTAGAATATCATTATATGCTTAAACATTAAGATTTGTACTCATGGAAATTACTAAAGTAGTCAAACCTTTCATTAGAAGGGGGTGACCCAATACTTTTGGCAATATAGTGTGTATCAGGGTCAGCTACAGTAGAAGCTTCACGGAGATATACACACTAAACGTCAGCCTCATCAGGACACTCAGAGATGTTACTACAACAAAAAGACATCTGACATCAGAAAGAGTTCAAATGAGCTAAAGAACAAAGATTTGTTGGTACATGCTTAGAAAGAGAAACTAAGATTCATCTATGTATAATACTAAGTGAGCTGTTGTGTGGTAGCACTTTATGAGAAGCACCAATAACAAAGCACAAGATGAAATTTCACCTGAATATCGACATAAACTGACTCCTAGTATGCAAAAAGTCATCACAGCTCTCATTGCTGTAACAGCATTTGTGAAATAAAAACATGTTTACATGTGTTTATTGCAACTCTTTAAAAATTGTTTTTATTCATCCTTAAATCCAAAAAAAATTTTGCTCAAAAATTTCTTTTATATTTTTCATAATGATTCCACAAGATCAAACCTATTTTAGAGCAAACTTATAAATACTGGGATAAATAATGCAACCAATGTCTCTAATATTCCAGGTCCAGGATGGAACATGAAGCAGAGAAGTACCAGCAGCGACTGAAAGCTATAGCGGTACGTCCCACAGAAGCCATGTTTGTATTTCATTTATCATTATATGACAAGCCGAACCTGTCAACAGCGTGCAGTGGATTAATTTAGCATTTAATGACAGCACCGCTTAAGCCCTGTAAACAGTGTCACGCAGGAACATACAGACACATCCATCATAGAGTCTGCTGCTGTTTGACAGCACTTATTATTGCAGTACCTGTGGACTTCCAGAGGTGGCCGTTACGAATTGTGCTTAGCTTTAATAGAAACATGCATGAAAACACATAGACTGTATTTGGTACACTCTTAACAAAAGACTTTGACAGAAAATAAATTTGAGCCTTTCAGTGAACAGTTGTGAAGAACAGTTTAATAATTTAAATAAGCTTTTGCAATTACAAAGAATCTTCAGTGCAATGGAAAGGTTCCATGGGTGCTAAAGGTTCTTCGTGGATCTATAGATGCCAACAAAGAGTGTACAGCATGTCTCTCACAAACACACACAGGCATGGAAACTGGTGTTAGATGTGTTCTCGACTCATTCTGTGGCCCCTGAATTATTAAGTGTGATGGAGTCTGTCCAGACCAGGTAAAACTACACCAGACAACAGCAAAGACGCTCTACCCAAGAGTCTCTTCTCCTGCTTTGTGTCATACGAAATATTAATGTCCTCTGAATGTATTTTAGTATTCATTTCAAGTCAAGATGACCCTCGGGTTCAGTGGTTGATTGTGTCCCAAATTCACCATTTTAACATGTAGCACCAACATTAAAAGCTTATGGTTACAGAGGACAACTCTGTGTTTAGAAATACAATCCAGGTCGAGAGATGATACTTTTCTGCTGACACACACGCACACGTGTATCACAAAGTGTTGTTTTTTTTTCTTTCTTTTGCATATTAAAATTACATATACTGTACACTGTTTGGGAGGAGATTTAATCACTAAAATAAGAGGTATCACATACTTTACTTCTGTTTCATGACTGTGTAAGAAAATGTAACCAAAAACTATTGGTTATTTAAAATAATAAAAAAATTGTTGATTTGACACCATTTAAAATTTTAGGGTGTGCAAATTTTTTTATAATGGTTTTGAAAAAAAAAAAATTTATTCAATCAAAATACAATAACATTGAAGTTATTACACAGAAAATGTTGACATATTATTACAATTTTAAATAACTGATTCTATTTTAATATATATTAAAATATAATTTCTTCCTGTGATGGCAAAGCTGAATTTCGATCTTTAGTGTCACATCATCCTTTCAGATATCAATCTAATATCTAATATTATAAGTGTTGAAGTCTTTATCAGTCAGAGAGACAGACTGAAGAGTGCAGAGTAAGTCATGATTTCATGAAAAAACTGTTGGTAGATGTGACGTCCCCTGACAGAACTGAAATGTATCAAGCTAGCGGGAAGCCGCATTAAAGCAAAGTATGTGTCAGTATAGGAAGGAACATGTTAGGTTGTGTGAACATTCTGAAAAGTGTTTTATGTATACTTCAAGTCTGTGATATTTTCTGCTTTCAGGAGAAACGGCGGATACAGGAGGAACAGGAGCGAGCCAAGAGAGAGATTGAGGATGAGAGACTGAGACTTCAGCAGCTCAAGGTGTGACCTCACACACACACACACACACACACGCTTGCCTGTACGTCTGTGACCCTGTTTTGCAGCCGGACACTTCAGGTCACCTTTGTGTTAAGTAGGCTGCTTCATGGAATGTAGGCATATATGCACACACACAAAAAACTAAATGCACAGAGTCACCAGAGCCACAGGTAGAACACAAGACCATTCAGTGTAACACACACACACACACACACACACACACACACACACACACACACACACACACACACACTGTGAACACACACCCGGAGCAGTGGGCAGCCTTTTATGCTGCGGCGTGCCCGGGGAAGTCAATGATGAATAAAAGCTGAAATTCTGAGGAAAAAGTCTATGAGAAAAAAAAAAATTGACGAAAGTAAGTTGAAATTATGACAAGTAGTCAAAATGAGAACACATCATTAAAGTCTATTTTTGTCATTATGACTTATGATTTTTAATAATACTTTTAACTTTTTGTCATAATTAATCATAATCATAATACTGTGTGGCAGAAATGGCCTTCTACACACTGTTGGGTCAAATGAGTCCACTAACTTCTCATGAAAAATTACCTGTAGCAAAATTGTTAGACATGAAATTTGTGTACAAATTAATTTTCAGATAATATATATCAGTATGACTTATGATTATATTAAAGTTGTGTTGAAGTATTGAGTATTACTTAACCACTGGAACATAAAAGTGGCCATTGGACTGGAAACGCGCTTATGATAAGTAGCATAAACTGTGTTTGTAGGATTTATATTTAGGGTTTATAATCATAATGAAATCATGCATGTAGATAAAGTTATCTCACAGCCGCTGTTGTCTGTATTTTCAGTTTCCAAGGTGCACGTCACTTCCTGTGTGGCAGCTGGTGGCGGCACTTTTGTGCACGTTGTGGAGTTCCCCGTTGATCTATATGTCAGAATACACACAGCCGTGTTTTATTATTTGTGAAATAGACTCTAGATGGTCCTGATTTAACCTTTCAGAAATCTGTTACATGTTTTTGCTGTTGGAGGTGGAGTTAGCAGAGGAGTGAAAGTACATTACGCTCAGCAGGAAATTTCATTTCAGGAACTTTAACCTTTTGGCATTCTCTAAATTGAATAAAGGATGTTTCGCAGCAGAATTATTCACTTCCAAGTGCACTGTAACTTTTCTACCCTTCAGATTTTTCTTAATTTAAAGACCCATGAAATGGTTAGACAAACACTTTTCTCTTGTCTTTGTATTGTCTCCTTCTGAAACAGGAAGTTGAGGTGTTACATATCAAACAACTTGACTTTTTTCCAATCTTGACAGCTTGTGTACCATGCACAAAATCTAAAGACAAACACATACATACATGATTTGATCTTCTGTGAACTACTGTCAATAAGTGCATTGATTGGCCATCAACTATGTTGGGTACATTGTTATGGTTTACAATATTTTGGGGGGTTTAATTAAAATACGTATTAGTCCGATCCAGAAAATAACATTTGATTGGCCAGACAAGGTCAGCTATAGAAATTATGAGTCAAAATGGTGAAATTGTCAACTATGTTGTTAGCCATACAGCTTGTCCGTAAACCGCAGCTTGGGAAATATCAGATAAGTTACACTGATGAAATATAAACTGATACCAATAGTTGTTTTATTGAGAAAGCATATAGTTTTTACACCTTTTTCCTGATGTGAAATGTACCCCAAATGATAGAATATGGTCTGTTATGTGTCTTTGGTTGCGCTAATACTCTTATTACACTCACAACAAACCACAATAATGTGCTTCCTGCTATTGCTAGTCAGTGGTGGGTAGGAGGGACATTGTTATTTTAGAGATATTATTAGACAAAAATTTGTATACACAAATTTGATCAGCAGAGAAAGTAAATGTAGCCTTCATCTGCTAGTTTATTTTGTCAACATTTAGAAACACATTTAGATTTAAATACATGGATTGCAAGCTACACAACTCCAATTTAGATTTTGTGTGGTCTTGAACAATTCAAACCAAGCAACAATTAAGCAACATCACAAGAATATCTAAATAAACAAGACGTTGCTTTTAAGCTTGAGCATAACCTTGACATCCTGGTCACATGTACCCATTGGCTTTCTAATGCATGCTTTTTTTTCAATTCAATCTCATGTGTTTTTATGGCAAATATTAACTTTTGGTGTGAATAGGCCTTTAAGCTCCAGAAACAAGCATGCTGCAATGCCTTTGTTATGCTGTTAGTGTGAACCGCTGATAAGACATCTATTTAAATAATGTGTCACTGCATTAATGACTTCTTCCTCCTGTCCCTGTTTCTCTCACAGAGGAAGTCCCTCAGAGACCAGTGGCTGATGGAAGGACCTCCCTCATCTCCTGACAGTACGGGACCTCGCTCACCCCTCTGGGGCGCTAAGGCTCAGGAGATAGAGACGCACATTAACAAGTATGATCTCTAATATTTTATTTAACCCTGAGCTTGGTTACCAGAGAATTTATATGTGGTTGCTGAGGTGATCTGAAATGTTTTTGGCTCATTATTGTGCAGTTTGCAGGCTGTTCGGAGTATTTTTAGCATGTTTCTACACAGTTGCAAGGGTTTCTGAGGGTTTTAGTGCATTGCTAGATGTTGCAATGGTGTTTTGGGTGGTTGCTTGCCGGGCCAACATTTCTCTGTGATATTCTAGATATGGTTTGGGTCACTCCTTGATTGGACGTTCTTAATTATTGTCCTGATGGTGGAAATGGTGAAAATGGTTTTCTTACATTTTATGAAGCTCATCAATCTTTTGCTGCACATCAGAACTATTCTTGGGCGTGAATCATTGTGTTGGATGATTAAGAGAGTTTGGCCTTTGTGTTCCCTCATATTTATATTTTTGTGAAACAGGAAGTCAAAATGTCATGTTCATAGTCTCCCTGGTGTGTTAAAAAATTAATTATGAATGGGAATATACTTCAGAGACTATTTTATTAATAAGAATTTCTAGTGGTGCTTATAATTGTGGCCAGTGTGTATTGAAGAAAAACATAATCTGATTTTTCTCCACTTTCAGTTGTTTTGCATCAGTGAAAGGTTAGATTTTTGTGAATTCTTAGAAATAAAATATCATAAGGATAAACAAGACAGATTCAAGGGGGCTAATAATTCTGACCACAACTGCCAAATCCCTGACCAAAACAAATAAATAAATCTCTTCCACGAGTATCTATATATATTGCCGTATGAGATAAGTTACAAGCTGAAGTTTAATACTTCGGGGTTTGTTCAAATCTAATCATACGCACGCACTTCCCTCTGCAAACACCACTAATTATTCCTGCCAAGGAGCACCAAGCAGCAGGTGATGGGGTTTTATCCCCAAAAATATCTTTGTATTTCTGCGTGAGTGAGGAGGAGTATTTGAAGTTCCTGCTTTGCAGATCAGCATTTTATTTGATGGTGATTATTGTAATAAGCTGTCCGCTGAGATGTTCTTCTGTGGTGAAGCAGGGCTTTAATTAGTCAGAGCAAAGTTTGGCAGTAATAAGCTGCTCACATCCCTATAGGGAACAGACTTTCATGGTGTGTAAACAGCCGTCTGAGGACTCATCCTACGAGGAGTGATTCGGTTAATGCCTGTATTTGTTACAGTGCAGTTTGATATAGCTATAAAGCATGCTGTGATTTCCAGAGAGGATTGCGATTGAGTAAATGAGTTCACGTGAGTGCAGGTTTACTTGCGCATCTTGTTTGTCTGATAGTAAATCCTGAAAAACCTACAGTATATTCTGGGAACCTGTTGGGGAAGCTCCTTTGAAATTATAGGTTATCAAAACAATCATGATTACAGGCAAGCTGCACGTTAGCAAAAGTATTTCACTACACAAAAGCTACTAATAAAAAATACAGTGAAGCCATTTAGAGGGACATAATCATAATCAAAGCTTTTAAAAGCCAATGGTAATTGTTGTTCAAAATGTATTTTACTTCCTTAATATAGTTCTGAGTGAAACAAGATAGTAGTCTGGGAATCGATAAAAGTAGGCCAGAATGCAGCCAGACCGAGTTTGCTTAAACACTGCCTACACAAAATGATGCAAGTCGTTTCAGATGAAGAACAGGTTATTACATTTTGACTGAATCTTTGCTTTGGAATTATATGCAGTGATGAATCCTTAACAATAAGTCCTGGAGCCTGCACCAAGAAAGTAAATAGTCATTCTTGATTTCATGGTTTATTTTCTGCAATCAGAAGTAGTCATTTTCTTGCACAGAAACAATCAGGATCTAATTGCATTTGAACTGAGAAATTACACTATATATCATCAAATCACCATTATATATATATGAACAGCGGCATTCGACTCAATGTTAAATAATGTGTGTGTGTGTGTGTGTGTGTGTGTGTGTGTGTGTGTGTGTGTGTGTGTGTGTGTGTGTGTGTGTGTGTGTGTGTGTGTGTGTGTGTGTGTGTGTGTGTGTGTGTGTGTGTGTGTGTGTGTGTGTGTGTGTGTGTGTGTGTGTGTGTGTGTGTGTGTGTGTGTGTGTGTGTGTGTGTGTGTGTGTGTGTGTGTGTGTGTGTGTGTGTGTGTGTTGCTACTAAAAGCATGGCAACACTTTATTTTAGGAAACATTGGCATGCATATTTGCATATTGACTGTTTATTAGTACTTAAAGCACATATTAATGCCTTATTCTACATGATCATGTTTTAGATCCTTTAATCTGACCCTATACCTAAACTTAAAAACTACTTTACATTAATTGATCCCCTAAAGTGTGACCAAAGCCATACAATGCTGTGCAGTATTCAAATGAATCAGTGAAACGTTTTTCTTTAATCCATTTAAATGTCCAAACGAACCAACTGGACAAAATTACTAAGACATTTTAAAAAACAGTTTCTAACAAGAAACGTCAAGTGTAAAAATTCAAAATGTGTCTGTAGGAAGTATTATTGGCTTACTTAAAGAAAAACACAGGCCAATGGTAGGTTCCCACCTTCTAAAACATGGCATGTGCTTTAGATTACAGGTGATGTCTGAGCATTTGGCAGAGGAAGAACTGAAACTGAAGCACTTGATTGACGACGGGTCCAGTCAAGCTGGCACAGACGCTCAGACACACTCTGGTGAGGTGAGACATCGTGTCTGAATGCATGCTCACTCTGAACACGCATCTGCTGCGGTCACACGTCTGCTTGTGTCAGAGCGTTTCACCTCCTAAATCACTATTCACACTAGTGTCTGGGTCGGTACGATATTTTTAAACTGGTATTTCTCTACAGCAAGGATGCATTTAATTGATCAAAAAAGACAGTTAAGACATTTATGATGTCCTCAAAGAAATATTATCACGGTTTCCACAAAAATAAAATACGCAGCATTACAATTATTTCAAAAGGATCAAGGGATGTTTAAGTCAGTACGCTTTACTGTAAGATGCACAACTCTCTGAAATCATTATGAGCTATTTATTAATAGCAGCCAGTCAGGGCTGTGTTTTATACTCGTTACATCACAACAAACAGCCTTGTATGCAGGTCAGCTGAACTGTAAGTAAACAGATTTTATCTTTATTAAAAGCACACACCGGAGGCTATTGAATCAGGGTTGCTGTGATGGGCTGCTGTAAGACTATATTAAAGTATATAGCTTATGTTATAGAATTAAGGTTATTCTAATTAAAGAAATAGTTCACCAAAAATGAACATGAAATGTAAATGAATTGTCTGAAAAGCCCACCCTCAGGCCATCCAAGATGTAGATGAGTTTGTTTCTTCATCTTGTATGGCCTGAGGGTGAATCAATTTTCTGCAAATTTACATTTTTGTGTGAAGTATTCTTTTAAGCTGGGTCTTGGTCTTATAGTATTGTACGTGTTTTATCAAGACAAATTAATTTCTAAAGCAATGAACTCAAAGTGCCACATGAATACAGCTGATTCATATTTGACCAACATGAACACCAAGGAACTTATATTGAACTTATTTTTGTGATTACAATTTTGCAGTGCTTAGATACTGCCTGCGTTGAATACTGTAGATGTATCATACTGTACAGTGTTGGCGTGACTCCACCTTGTGGTAACTGAAGCTGATGTGTCTGTCTGCTGGTAAAGGAATCTCGCAACACAGCCATATTTGTGCTAAAGTTGATGAAAGATGAAAGATCACCCCTGATTATCCAATCAGAGTGAGTGAAAGAAAGTATTAAACGGGGAAAGCTTCACATGAATTAGATGATTGCTGATCTTCACAACAATAGAAGAAGCACGCGTTATAAATGATAAATCACACAAATCTGACACAAGCGCTACAAACCTGAAACTGGCTAGCTAGTCTTTTCATTTTCAGTTCACGTCAAAACGATTTCATATTACAATGAATGTTTTTAATTTTCTGAATATGGTAATAATATTAATTAAATTGGAACTTAGTAATATTTGTGTATGTCAGCTTCTATTTGCTATCTGCCATGATTAATACAATCCATGAGCAAATGCTTGCTGTAATTAAAGTGAGCAGCTCTCATAGATAAAGTGACCTAAATACAGGGACATAAATACAATAATATTTATTTCTTTGTGTGTTAATCTTTTTTATGGTGTTACTCTAAGTCACACTGTAAGCAGAGTGCTGCAGTATATTGGATATTGGAGTGAATATTGATTAACTTCGAAAGGAAACTTCTCTGATCAGAGACGAGCTCTTCCGCACATAAATGCTCCATGGCCTTGAATGAAACATTAAGCAGCAGAATGAGCTGGTTTAAACAGCTAAAGAGTGTGATGTGTCCTCTGTAAGGATGACTGTTGACCTTTTCTCTCTTGTTCGTCCAATAGGGAGAGGCCGTGGTGGCGCCGGTGGAAGCAGGTGAGTGAGTGCCACCTGTCCTCTCTCTGTGATAACCATCTGCCTGTCTGTTTCAGTTACACAGCATCACGCTTGTCTGCTTTCTAGACACTAATGAGTAGAATCCTTCACAAAACTATAGATGTGAATCTGTGTTTGATTCATTCCTGCTTAATTCAGTTGGTAAGAGTTTACAATAAGGTTCAGATTGATAACATGAGATGTGTTAGAGATCCTCCACTAACAATGAACAATACCTCTACAGCATTTATTTACCTAGATTAATGTTACTGTTACTTTAAAGTCAAACACTAATATATTTTTTAAATGTATGAAGTCATAACAGAACATGAAACAATATAATTATCAGTAATCAATTTATAGTGATACTTAATATTATTCAATCGTATATTATTCACACTACCATCTAAATGTTTGGGGTCAAGATTTTTTTTATTGATAAGATTTTATTTTGTGTGAAAAAAAAACTTTTATTCAGCAAGCATTTGTTACAAAAAAATCTATTTCAAATGGTTTTGAAATTTCTAAAAATATTAAGCTGCACAACTGTTTTCAACTTTGATCATAATATTTGATCACTTATTCACTATTAACTACATCTTTTTCCTCAATACATTCCTAATTTGCTGCTTATTAATAGTTAGTAAGGTAGTTGTTAAGTTTGTGTATTGGGTAAGATTAGGAATGTAGAATAAGGCATTAATATGTGCTTAATAATTACTAATAAATGGCTAATATTCTAGTAATATCCCTAGACCCTAAAAGTAAAGTGTTACCATTTATTTTTAACTAATTAAAACATCTTACCAACCTCAAACTTTTGAATGGTAATGTATATTTATGATAATATTTATAGTTACGCATGTTACAGAATTGAAACTTTTTGTGAAGATTTACCAATCTACTTTAGGCTTATAATAATAGACTTTTTTTCTAAACAGACCATAATATTTTGTAATGAACATGTTTTTAAAAAATGAACAAAATATCTTACCACCTTGGAATTATATGACCTGCATTCTGAGTAATTTTGAGATATCGAGCTTCTACATTTTTGAATGCCATATACAGTACTACAGGCGTTTTCTAACTTTGGTTCAGCCGAACCCCTTTGACCTAAATTATTTACTTGAAGTACCCCTGAGATTTTAAGTAAATATTTCAATAATTTAATGGCACATTTGCATGTTTAACTTTAAAACATTTATTTTTATCAGTTGTAAAGTTTCATAGCTATTGTTATTACACTCAACAAATTATAGAAATTAATATTACAGTAATTTACAATGTAATTATTTGATATTTTTACCAAAATATTTTTTTAATAGAGGATTTCCCATAAAGATAATTTTTTTTGTACATTTAAGATTTTACATTTAGCCTACATCACATTTGTAAAAATCTGTCACATTAATTTGCAAAAATTTCAAAAACATTTTGATTGTATTCATTTGTTAATGGTATATACACACACTTAGGCACACCATGTACCGACTCACGAACCACCAGGGGCTCACGAACCCCTCTTTGGGAAACCCTGCAGTACTAGATGGGTTATAAAAAAACAGAATAAGAATATGTGAATAACTAAATTTTGAGCAAAATGTCAGATATAATCTTATAATTCAAGGTGACGATCTCATCTAAATAGGTATGCTATTGAACTAATATCAATCATAAATGTTTCTGATCAAACAGCAATTGCTGAGACGGCCCCTAATGGACCTATCGTGGAGAATGGAAAAGAGGAAAAGAAAGGTATCAAATATCAGTGATTATATACTATTCTTTCTTTCGACTTTGGTAACTGCACCAACAGATACAGACCAACAGCGTCGGTCATCAGGTTACAATATGTCATTCCAAAACTCGACAAATGCCGATTTAACATGTTCAACTGGCAACAAAAACAAGTGCCTATCAACGCAAATATGGGTAGCACACTATCTGACAAAACTCGGTGTCTGTTGGCACAGTGTTAATTGGCCTTAATTGATCATTTTTACTCTATAGGGACCTGATATGTAATGACCAGTAAACACTCTATAAACCACATAACAACACCCTAAAATACGACCAGAACACCTTAACCATCACATAGCATTGGCCTAGCAACAACCCACAATACCTGTAACATATTCTCCTACTATCACTCTCTTTTTCCCCTGCCTTTCTCTTTCTCTCTGTCTGCTTTGCATTCTTTCCATCATCAGTTTAATATTAATGAAAAACCCTTTAATATTCAATCTATTATAGAATTAAAGCATAGCCTTGCCAATGCCTCGTCTTAACTTCATATTAAGTATTCATATCATGTATGAATATTAAAAGTGGTTAGATTCATACTGTGGGTTTCTTTTGCAGATGATTCTGTGCAGGCTCAAAATCACGACGCGGAGGAAGCAGGACCGGTTACTGATGCTAAAACAGAAACAGACGCCACACCACCTCTTAACGGAAATGTGGAAGGAGAATCATCACACAATACTCCAGAAGAGGAAGAACATGCTTCTGCTTACGACTTTAACAGCCACCCTGCTGAAGGACTAGGTGCTGGTGGTGTAACTATGACCTTCCTTGGCTTCAAGGAGGTGGAGCCTGGGCAGGGAGTAGATGAGGATGATGACGGCGGAGCAATTATCCGAGCAGAAAGAGTCATCCTCACAGACGAAGGGGAGGAAATCCCAAAGGAGGATGACAAAACTGCTCAAGAACCTACTGTGGATGACACAAATGAAGACACTTCTGGAAACACAGAAGAAAATGGTGCTGAGGAAAAGACAGAGAACCATCCAGAAGCTTCTGCTGATCCAGCGCAGGCAGAAGAGATTGAAGATTATCCTGCTGAGGAGATACAGATAGATGTAGCTGTGGAAGTCAAAACACAAGATCTACAAGATCTTGAGCAAGAGGAGAAAGATCTTCCCGAATCGACTGAAACGCAACCCCAGGATGTGACAGTAGATGGCGCTGATGAGGCATCCCAGGTTCCAATGTATTCCAAAACACAACCATCTCCAACAATCAGAGCAAAAGTCGAGGCAAACACCATAGAATCGCAAACCCCAAAAGACGAGGAGGTCACGCCCGCCTCGCGCATCTCGCTTAGCCAATTTCAGGAGGTTCCACTGGATGGCGCCGGAGAAACGGCGGAGTCAAACGCCAAGACAGAAACAGAGAAACAGCGTGCCGAACAAGAGCCTCTGCTCGTCTCCAGAGCAGCGGCTCCGCTGGATACCAGCGCCGCAAATCGAGCAGAGGACGCAGGTGCACCAAAACAAAAAACCTGCCAATGCTGTTCGATCATGTGAACAATCTGTTGACTGTGACTCTTTTTAATTCTCCATTCTTTTTCATCTTGTCTGTTACTTATTTCAAGACATTCATATTTTGATCTTCAGCTGTTCACACCGAAACTTGCAGCAGCGTCAAAGCAAGAAGTGTTTTATGACGCCTTCAAGACTTGCATTGCCTTCACTGTACTGGATTCCCATAACTGTTTTCTGTGTAAGAAGAAGCACATTGCCTTGCAGGAAAAGACTGGAAAAGGCTTCAGTGTGCATGTTATTGTTGATGTATCAGCATTGGTGGCATTCCCAGCCTCTGGTGTCTGATTATGATCCTGTTTTTATGTCTGCCGGCCCACAGAGGCCTTGACGGTTTTAACACTACCATATAAAAATATTTTGTTTTTCTCAGTGCCGTGGGAATAGACCCACGTGGGTAATTAATAAGTCTCAACCTACAATAGTTGTGGCATTCTCTATTATAAACCATTTGTGTGTCTTGTTTATGAATCATAACAAAGAGACAGAATGGTTACCTGTGATTTTATACACGCTGTAACATCTTCAGAGTTTGTGTATTCAGTCTGATTGCTTTTATTGTTACAGTGCCTTTAACTGCCCGACAGAAGTGTTTTTAGACTTTAAAGGCATGGTTTACACAAAATTCCAATGTCTGTGATGAAAATCATTTCATGAGTTTCTTCTGCAGAACACAGAAGATCATTTGAAGAGTGTTTCAATAAAGAGAGATTATTTTGTCCTGTAGAAGAAATAAATATTTACAGGTTTGGAACGACGTGAGTTTGAGTAAATGATGACAGAAATTAAAAATGTAGGTGAACTATCCCTTTAATGTGACCCTATGAACAGTACTTAATATACTTTTGACCAGTATACGGCATAAACCGCTTTATCAATCTTGGCAATTTTAGGTTCATCCTCCAACTAACATTTCTATAAGGACTACTCCTGTTGTCTTTCATTAACACTGTATAATTGTGTGTGACAGCGATTCAAGTTACCATGATATGTTATCAATACTATTCAAAGTTTTCAGTTGGATTCAGGAGAAAAAAAATCAGCATAGCAAGTTTGATGTAAATTCTTTCTCAGTGCCTTAACTGAGTGCCTGCTTGTACAGTTTCAATAAAGAGCTGAATGAGACGTGGTGAGGATGTCGTACAGAACGTTTAAATTTGATCAAAGGCTATGTTGTTGTTTTTTAAATAGACTGAAACAAGAAATAGTTTAGAAGGTATATAATGAGGATGTACGTATATGCATGTCAACATAAGGATAAAACTCTATTCTTTTGAAGTTATGTATAATTTACTAAAGAGAATAAAGTAGTAACGCCTTTAAAAACAATGGCAACAGTCCTTTTATCAGGAAACATGAAACAGAATATTGTATATTCATTCAGTGCTGATTGTTTAAATATTCAATAGCTTGAACCATTTCCATATTTATATTTAAATATTTAATTAACTTTTATGCTGTTACATTGCAATTTACAGTAAGTTTTCAATTCATCAAAATGAGTTAATGCATTCAGTATCATGAACAAGCATTTAATAAACTTTAAAAGATAATTATGCTTAAATTTGCCATATTTCATTGTTATCTCATGTTCATGCATAATACATTAGCTAATGATAACTGAAATTAAAATGTATTTTTATATGTAGCCTAACATTAATAAATGCTGCAAAATATTGTTCATTTTCAGTTCATGATACCTAATGCACTAACTAATGTAAACATGAAACCTTATTGTATTATAGTAAGATGTAGATCTTGCTCTATTGTGTATGAATCTTAAAGTTATTCATAAAGAGATCCCCGGTTCAAACCCTGCTGAGAGCTGTTTGGATTAGTGATGCAAGGCCTGTGGTGTACTCAACAGCTTTAGTACAGCGTGGAAGAAGAGAAATGAGCTGCACAGATTTGAACCTTGATTACTAAGCAGGGGTGGAGGAACAGAGAGAGAGAGAGAGTTAAAGAGAGAAGGAAGTCAGGGAAAGAAGGGAAGAAGGTGAACACACTTCAAAACGTCTTGGTGGACGGTTGCAGTTCTTTGTGTCTTTCAGCTGACCTTCCATCCTTTCTTTCATCTCATCGACTGGTAGGCCTATTTCCCCTTTTCATCTTGTTTTATGTATAAGAAGGGATCGTGTTATTCACGTAGCTTTAGTATTTGTTATATTGTCAGGAATGTGTTACTTATGTTGCTTGGGCTCATCAGTAGGATATTGCAGGATTATTTGATTTAAAGCCCTTCACATTACTAGTGTACATAGAAGTACATTAAGTGAAAGAAGTGCACTTATTCATATTTAGTGACAGCTATTCATAATGTAAGTGTCTTGAAATGTATGGATGTTGACAGCAGTTTTAGTATACTGTAGCTAAAAATAGATTTGTGCGACTTAGATTTTGTTTATAGCCTATACTGAATTTTTAGATTTTCACAAGTCTTTCCATGCCTTTGTAATTATCCATGACCTTAATTATATAGTTTGGTGGATGTTCCATAATTCATAAGAATACCTAACTATTACTGTATTATTCCTGAATCAGACTTTCCATATTGTTTTGTCACTCATGTCCAGAGTATAATCTGATTAAATAGTATTAATCTGCTCCTTATGTAATTAGCATTATGCTATGACACACCTTTAAGTCTTTGTGTTTCTTCTACGTCCAGTGGAAAATGCAATACAGTGTCCAAATGTTATATTGAGAATGATCAACTCATTGTCAACAAAAAAATATTACCTGACTTGCATGGATATCGGAATTTTATATTTAAGTAAATATGATTCTGAGAAGAGCTGGTTAAACTTTTACTTTCTAAAGAATAGAGATAAACTTAATTGACTGTGAAGGTTAAAAAATCACTTCTGACCCTGCACACTGTTTAACTTTTTTCTAATTGTAATAACTTTGTTAATCATTCTTAGTCACATGTGCCGATATGAAAAAAAAAACAGTATGGATCAATTTGCAAGACAATGCCATTATAGCAAAACAAGAAAAGAGTTGTCTTGTCTTGTAGACTGAAAAAAAATAGCAAATAATTGTTTCAGGTGACCTATTTTAAGGTGAGCTTAATGGGAAAAGACACTAATCTGACTTGGAGGCATAGGCGTTAAAGAATAAATGACCTAATGAATTTGATTAATACATAGAGGTCAAAAGATTGTGAAGCAAAAACCTAAAAGCAACAGACCGCAACGGTGAAAAAGATTCAATGTAGTCACACTGTAACTCAATTTAGTATGAGACTTCCTGAGCTACTGGGATTGAAACATAAGCTGATTATAGTTTCCTAAATCAGCAAAAAAACTATAAGCATGTCCATTACAAAGAAAAGGCCTTCAGGGGTCTCATCTCTAAGCCATAAAAATGAAGAATGGGTGGGATAATCAGTAAGGCATGGTTGAGAAGAAAGATACAACTTTGTTGATTACCAGTTCAATCAAATAAAGGAAGCCTGCTCTGGCTTGTCATTCTGTTATTGTATAATGCATTTTATTTCATACAGATCTATTGCAAAATGGAAACAGATTCTGTGACTTGCCCTCAGAAATCTGAATTCCAGGATGAATACAGTAGTAAAGAAGGAAAATCCCACTCCACTGATATTAGGGAAACAGCAGTCACACAAGATCATACGGAGAAAGATAAAGACACGGCCACAGAACCCCATGACATGAAAAACAAGGACAAAGAAGCTATTAGTGGGTTAGAAAACACAGAAACACCTGACAGCAGTTTCCCACCTCAACCTCATGATCATCCCACCTCCTCACCAGCAGATGGAGCCATTGAGGCAACAGAGGAAGTCTTGAACAGTACAGTTGAAAATGACCAAGAATGGCCACCAGTGCCAGGACTGGAAGAAGATATCCAACCAGAGAGCAATGAGTGTCAGGTCATTGAGATTCAGGATGAGGTGAAGGAAAACACTGAAACCAGTGAAGATGTTCAGACAACGGAGGGTGAAGAACCTGTTACCATGACAAATGCAGACAAAGGCTCGCCGCAAATACCAAAGACAGCCAGTGAAGAAGAGGGACATGAGCTTGAGTCACATGGCGACTCTGACTCAATAGTGTTCCTATCAGAAAACAGTGAAGAGCAAAATATAGACTGCAATCCTGTGGACTTTGCCACCACCAGAGAGCAGTGGGTGAGACGGGACAGTCGTTGTGATGAACCATCAAACGTGACGTATTCCGAGAGCTCTTCAAAAAGTCTTCTCACTGAGTCCGAACCTTCATCAAGCACCCAAAGTGAATCCACAACTGAACCTGAGGTTAATGCTGAGGACATCCAACAGGGGGAGCCTGAGGTAAACAACCCAAGCGGTCTGAATGAGAATGAGGAGGTGCAACAGGTGTGTGTTGCTGCTCCGCCCCTAGAAACAGTTGCAGGTGAGCCAACCAATCCAGAGCAAGGTAACTCTGCTTGTATCTCTACTGAAGTAAAAGAGCCATTGATAATGCCACAGGGGAGGAGGGACAGTAACAGCGAGGAAAGAGAGAGCAGTGAAACAGGTGAAGAGCGAAAGCAAACAGTGTGTTTCACAGAAACAGGTGGGACCGAAGGAAAGCAGCTGGAGGTGGTTAAAGATCAAAGACAGGAACGGGAAAACAACGGACAGAGAGCTGAGCCCCATTCAAACACAAAGCCTCATCTGGGAAAAGGAAAAGTCAACAGAATGCAGGTGGATCATTTTGATGACAGCCAGAGCGATAGTGGCGTATCAGCTGATTTCTCCTCCAACAGCACAACAGATGTCTTAGAGAGCCATGATAATGATGCTCCTCAGCCCTCTGAATCTCCGCCAAATGAAACTCCCATTGAGAGAGAGATCCGCTTGACCATGAAGAGAGAGCAGAGTCTACGGCGTTCTCGAGGACTGTGCGACAACATTGACAGGACTAATGAGTTTGTGGAAATTCCGGTGAGAAAGCCTATTCTATCCCAGGACCCTCAGATAAGACCCAACCCAAGCCACGGCAAAGACCGGCTGTTTGCTGGAAAGAAGATGCAGAAGGAAATTAGTGCCGAGACAGAGAGGGAGAAGGTTCTAGTTGAACTGGGCCGACTACCTGGGTTCTATGACAAGGGAACAGAGGTACAGCTTCAAGACAAAAAGCAGCTTTTTGAGATATTCCAAGAGCCAAAGGATTCGGTGGCAACCGTTAGCCGAAGATCTGCCACTGTAGAGTTTGCCACTGGAATACAGGAAGTTGATTCTGCTGTTGATGTTAAACAACGCCTAATGCAATTCTCACAATATTCTCCCACCCCACCAGCTACGGCCCAGTGTGGAGCCACCAATGGAAACCCGTCTGCTGCTCAAGGACCTGGCCTAACTGAGGGAATCAAGGGCCAGATAATCATCATAGAGGCCAATACTATTCCCACAACTGTGGGAGGACCAAACAGAGGTTATAAGACAACCTCATTCACAGATGGAGGATCTGTGAGACCGATGAATTCAACGGGTGTGAGAGCTTCTTCTGCCGAGCCTGTCAGAGCAAGACAAGGCCCACATTTAGAAGTGACTGAAGATGAAGACCCGAATTTAGTGAAGGAGAACCCTTTCTTCAAGCTCCGCTCTTCTATGAGTCTGCAGTCTCAAGTGGAGCTGGACATTAAGGAGGCAAAGGAGAGGGAACAAGAACTCCATAGACAGAGAAACAGTCTTTATGGAGGAGCAGCCATGTATACAGAAGAAGGAAGAGGAGCAGGAATGGATTTGAGGACAGAAATTAGAGTGAGAGAGTTAAGGGGAAGCTCTAGTCAAGAGATTCCCCCACGTCAACAGACTCCAACAGGCCGCCAATCAGAGACGTTCACCACCACCACGTCAGGTGAGTCATTGTAAACAGCATGTGAAATGTTGGTTTTGGTTTACAGAGCAGTTCAAATTAACTGCAGACATCAGTCACACCATTGGTGCTTTCATGTTTGTCGGTGAAAAGAACATATTGAAGGTAGGGATGGTATATATTGGATTTTAAATGAATAAATGCAGGGGCTTGCACAGACCTCGGTAGAAATAGCTCCCCCTCAGTAGAAACCATGGTTCTAGATCTTAGATCAGACCGGAAGGGGAAATTATTGTTGGCGAGCCCCCGACCCCACTAAATAAGTGTAAACGAAACGAGCATTCAATATAAAATTCATGCATTAACTGAGAATCAAACAAATGACTTCTGCATTGTTTGCACCATACACAACCATTTAAGCTGCCTGACACATACAAAGAAGTTCAAATTCTGTTGCATTCAAAATATACATTTATTAGGTTATCCATTGCCTGCGAACAAACCCATAATCTTTTTTTTATTACTAGCACCACTCGCTACTGTTTAGCTACAAGAGAAGATGCTACACAGAGAGCATCTTTGTATAAACAGAGGATACATATGCAAAGAACACATGGCAGATCTAACAAATCCTAAAAAAATAACTATTAATTTGAAGGCTATACATCAAACCCATGACCTTGGCATTGCTAGCACAATGCTTGACTATTTGTGCTATGGGAAAACCTTAATAACAGCAACACTGGCAAAACTCAACACTTGTGAACTATTATTTAACAGTGTGATTCTAACACTGTTCTGTGTGTGTAGAGTGTAATGTAACCATATTATCATTTGATGGAAGCTAGTAGTTTGTACTTCACCATGGCAGCGAACAAACAAATAGCCAAAATGCTAATATGGGGATGCATTGAAATGTATGTGTTATTAGTCAAATGTGCTAACATGAGCAAAGTATGGATAATAATACTGTGTTCTGGAAAGGTGTATGAATTTCTTAAATATAACATACATGTCCAATACATGATCTACAGTTGTGACCTCTCGAAATGATCGTTTTACTACTGTACAAGCCTGCTGATATGCCTGTTAGTCTTCATATGACACATACACATAGAAAATTAATGACATATAGATTTAGTACTAAACTGAGGGGGAAGTGAAATCCCTTTTTCTATAATGTTTTAAGATTTTATCACTTCTACTTTCTCTTTTCTTAATGAAAAAAAATACCCTTTTCTATTTACTTCGAAAAGCAACCCTTTACAATTATTCAGCATAACAATTTCTGCCAAAACATCATAGTACAGATATTTTTCCTGCTGTAAAATCAACGTTTATGAGATATCAGCTTCTAATAGAGTGTAATATTTTCAGAATCATTCTGTCATTTTATATTCTTCCTTGACTGATGGTGGCCAATATCAATTTACTACAGCTTTACTGTAATAACAAAAACTTTATTAACTATGGAAATTTTGAGGAAACTGCAGTAACCATGGTATTTTTTTGTAAGGGCAGCTAACAGATATAGACCAGTATTGCCGTTATCATAACTTTATACTAATGTGATGCAATAGAAGTGACTTGTATGAACTGTGACTCTGTTCCAGTAGTACATTTTTGAATGATATTTGAATTAAATATTTCTACTAAGAACAATCTTCAAATTAGTTTTTCTTCATTGCCAATCATAGTGAGAAATCCTGCTATATTTGGACACACCTCATTCATGTTTCTCATCTAAATCTCAATATTAATGCTTTAAATACTTGAAATAAGCTTCTTAGAGAAATATTAAATAATACTAAGAAAAATATGCGCCTACTTGTCCGTACTTTGCTGTTTTCCGTACTTTGCTGTGATTATTATGCATGGATTTTGTCATGAACATCCAGTTTATTAATGGATTATCCATTACATTCACTGAAATAAGCATCTGTCTTCTTGCTTATAGTGCGTCAATCCACTGGAAAACTGGACTTAATGTGGCCACCTCTCCAAGCTGATGAAGAACAAAGACAACTGTCAGAGGTAGAGGACTTTGTGTTTGAATCTCTTTTAAAAGGCACCATTTGTACTTCTTTTCCGGGACTAATTGTGTCTGTCACAGTCACACTGGTGTTGTAACATCGTGGTTAAAGTTTTGAGCTGGTGCTGGTAACCCAAAGGTCTGAGGTTCAAATTTTGAATTTGGTAGTCCACGAATTAAGGTTTTTACTTGAACAATAAACAGATACCAAAGCTCTTCAACCTTTCAGTAGGCAATCAAAGGGTATCAAAGTTTCAGTCACCCTCCCTGTGCAAACACAACCACACACTTAAATGTGACGCTGCTGAAAAAGTAGCTTATCTTTCTTCATATGAAAGTTTAGAGCAGAGTTCATACTAGAATCAAGATTATGTCACGACTGTATTATCACCATTACCGCTGAATCATTCTCCTCAGCCAGGAAAGTATAATGTAACCAACACAATCAAAACCAATAGGTGTTGCCAAGTGAACACTTTTATCTGAAGTGAACCCCTTTATCTGAAGACAGAGACTTTTTCAGTTCAATTCAGGTCTCGTTTGCTTAGAGAAAAGTGCCAACCTTGATATATGAGGAAGTTAAAATTACATGGACTGCTCCTGTTTCCACCCCCCCCCCCCCATTTACTCAGCCCCCAAAAAATATTCTGTCATCATTTTTTCACCCAAATGTCATTCCAAACTTTTATGACTTTCATTTGTCAAACACAAAAAGGAGATGTTAGACAGGATGTTTAGTCTGTTCTCACACATAGAACAAATTAATGATGACCAGGGGCTATAAGACTCCAAATATAACCCCAAAAAAGTAAGGTTTGTGCATTATACAGGCACATCTAAAAAAATATGGAGAAAAAGTTAATTTTTTCTTGTAACTTATTTCAAAAAGTGAAACTTTCATATATTTTAGATTCGTTACATGTAAAGTAAAACACTTCAAAAGTGTTTTATTTTTTTATTTTGATGATTAGAGCTTACAGCTAATGAAAGTCAAAAATCAGTATCTCAAAATATTAGAATATTTACATTTGAGTTTCAATAAATGACCATCCATACAGTATAAATTGTGGGTATCTCTTGTTCTTTGAAACCACAATAATGGGGAACACTGCTGACTTGGCAATGGTCCAGAAGACGATCATTGACACCCTCCACAAAGAGAGTAAGTCACGGAGGGTCATTACTGAAAGGGGTGGCTGTTCAAGGAGTGCTGTATCAAAGCATATTAAATGCAAAGTTGACTGGAAGGAAGAATTTGGGTAGGAAAATGTGTACAAGCAACAGGGATGACCGCAAGCTTGAGAATACTGTCAAGCAAAGCCGATTCAAACACTTGGGAGAGCTTCACAAGGAGTGAACTGAAGCTGGAGTCAGTGCATCAAGAGTCACCACGCTCAGACATCTTCAGGAAAAGGGCTACCAAGCCACTTCTGAAACAGAAACATCGTCAGAAGCATCTTACCTGGGCTAAGGAGAAAAATAACTGGACTGTTGTTCAGTGGTCCAAAGTCCTCTTTTCAGATGAAAGTAAATTTAGCATTTCATTTGGAAATCAAGGTCCCAGAGTCTGGAGGAAGAGTGGAGAGGCACAGAATCCATGTTGCTTGAAGTCCAGTGTGAAGTTTCCACAGTCAGTGATGATTTGGGCTGCCATGTCATCTGCTGGTGTTGGTCCACTGTGTTTTCTGAAGTCCAAGTCAACGCAGCCATCTACCAGGAAATTTTAGAGCACTTCATGCTTCCTTCTGCTGACAAGCTTTATGGAGATGCTGATTTCATTTTCCAGCAGGACTTGGCACCTGCCCACACTGCCAAAGGTACCAAAAGCTGGTTCAATGACCATGGTGTTACTGTGCTTGATTGGCCAGCAAACTCGCCTGACCTGAACCTCTTGAAGTTGTCAAGAGGAAGATGAGAAACACCAGGGCCTGTATTTATCAAGCCTCTAAGAATTACTCTTAAGAACACTGCTAAGAATTGACTTAAATAAAAAAAAATTATTGGCTCAAAGCTGCGCTTAAAAATTAGTTATCAATCATCTCAGTCATAATTTAAGCGAAGTGTGTAAATCTTAGGACTTAGAGATAATTGAAAATACCACAAACTGGATTTTTTAAGAATGTCTTAGAGATAAATTCAAATTGAACTTTGCTGATTTCCTGGATTTTTGGATGACGACATAAGAAGACCAATCAGAATAATTTCCTTAATTAAGAATTTTCAAGAGATTCAACACATCATTTGTCATCACTCAATAAAGAATTTTCAAGAGTTTACATTACGATATTATGGTGTATCATTTGACAAGTAAATGATCTTCTGTTGCTGATGTCTTTCAAGAGAACTCATCATGGCAAGTAAACAAATGTATTATGGTAGGGTATAGACTGTCAAAGATATCTTCTGTTGCTGATGTCTTTTGACGAAGATTATCATTATTATCCATCAAAAATAGACTAGGTGGCTATCTTTAGTGATGCAGTGCAGAGAGCCGCTTCAGAAACTTGCCAAGGCGCGGCTGACCAACCCCGGTGGCCCTGAATCTGTAACTCGCCGCAGACGCGTGCAGTGTAAATAAGGGATTAAGAGATTTATTCATCATACAGTGTACATCGCATAATACTCGTGCCAGACTGAAGTCAGTTATGATGTTCTTTGGTAATGTAAATGTTCTTTGCTCGTTTTGAAAAACTGAAGAAATGTAACCTGTTTGACCAATGCTCGTCGCCAAACATTTCAAGAACATTCTTCCTCTGAATCCTCTCCTGAATCCTCTCCTCAGCGCCATCACAAGCCCCTACTGGCAACTCCTAACCACTTGAGAGACCGCTCCAGCTGTCTGAAATAACTGGGAGAGTGATTTTTAGCTTTAAGAAATTTGATAACTTGCTTTTATACTTAAGTTTGAAAGTAGGAGTACATGTAATGAATTCTCAGCACTTAAGACTAAAATGGCACTTTGAGCAGCTGGAGAAATACGGGCCTAGACCCAACAATGCAGATGACCTGAAGGCCGCTATCAAAGCAACCTGGGCTTCATTACACCTGAGCAGTGCCACAGGCTGATTGCCTCCATGCCACGCCGCATTGATGCAGTAATTCATGCAAAAGGAGGCCCAACCAAGTATTGAGTGCATAGAAATGAACATACTTTTCAGAAGCCTGACATTTCTGTTTAAAATATATATTTTTTATTGATCTTATGTAATATTCTAATTTTCTGAGACACTAATTTTTGAGACACTGAATTTTGGGCCATAATCATCAAATTATCTGTAAGCCATAATCATCAAAATTTCAAAAATAAAAGCTTGAAATATTTCACTCTGTGTAATGAATCTATATAATATATGGGTTTCACTTTCTGAAATGGGTGACAAAAAATATTGACCTTTTTCGCGATATTCCAATTTTTTGAGATGTACCTTTATTATATGATACCTTTACATAGTTATTCAGTGAAAAGTCAAATTTATTCACTTCTCAAATCTAACTCAAATGTACTTATTTCAATGTATGCATATTCAAATTTGTGTGTTGTGAGCACTTATGCGGCATGTGAGAACTAGTTACAATATATGGCACCATTGACATCAAATCGTATATGCCATATTTGAATATGTGCAAATATGGATGAAATGTGAAACAATTTTCGGTGAATAACAACTCAATTTGCCTTCAGAAGACCATGATGCTTATTGGAGCTTGACATTCTCTGGTCACCCTTTGGTCTCATTGTTTGTAAAAGAGCAGTCTAGATATTCTTCAAATGATCTCCTTCATTGAGGAAAAAATGTCAAATTGGTTTAAAACAACACATGGTTTAGTCATTCTTGACAATTTTCATTCTTGACCAAATTAGTCCTTCAGCCAACACTTTCAGAAAAAAAGGTACAAAAGCTGTTACTGGGGCGGTACCCTTTCAAAAGCGACATATTTGTACCTTATTTAACACTAAGGGGTGTATTTAAGTACCCTCAATGTATACTTAAGTGTACACATTAGTACCTTAATATTACATTTTTGTACCTTTCGAAAAGGTACCACCAGAGTGACAGCTTTTGTTCCTTTTTCTCTGAGAGTGTATATTATGTGAGCTAAAGGCATTCAATTTCAAATGCACCTATTAATGTTCTTATTCTAATGTTCTGATAAATACAGAAAACAGCAACGATCCCAAGGCAGAAAAATCCATTACTTGAGCGATGGGAGTCAGGGATGGTGAACGGCCATGTGGACGCTGATGACCGAGACTGAAATCCAACCACAGCATCCTGACATATACAATACAATATGGAGCCCAGTCAACCAAGTGTACCAGCCTAAAATAAAGCATATGAACAAATGATCAGTTTTCCCAGAAACCCCTCTGATCTTTTAAAGGAAACCAGTTAGAGTGCCACGTGCCATTATGGATGGATAAAGAGCATAAATTGCCTCAAATAGACACTGAGAGTTGGTTATGCAATCTGATATTACATAACACGCACACTGTGTAAATACCAAATGAGCCAAACTGGGGTTAATGGCAGTGTTTATTGTTGTTACATGGGCTCAAATGATTTCAGTGTAATGATTATGTAATTTTGAATGTAATTTTCTGATTTAGTTATACAAATATTTATAATCAGTTAACATAGCTGCTCATCTCATAGTAACAAAACAGTCTAAAAGCCTGAAATTCTGTAACATTATATAAGAATTATATTTAAATTAACATTATTTGATAGATATTTCATTACTGATTGGAAAAGATAAATTATACTGGGAAAAGGCTTTATTGATGCATTCATTAAAATGATAAAATAAATAAAAATGTGTTAATCAGCTTTTTTTGTTTATTTGCAAATGCACTGAATAATTGCTGTATGGGACTCATTGTTAGTATTGTGATAGAGGTTTGGCCCTTGGAGTCCGAAACTAGATAACTTACTTTACAACAGGCACAATGACCAGGATTTAATGCTTACGCCATATCTGCGGCTTTGATTTTCAAAATAACAATTAAAGAGGGCAACGTTCTAGCATTCCTTTCAGCTTCCATGCAAAAGCCCTTTGTTTGTTCAGTTGACATCACAGTCCATTCTAAGCTTCTGCACACTCAGCCCGTGCTGTGAGGTATGAAAACCCAACTGCTGTGACTCAACACACCAGTGGGCATTCAAATCCGTCGCCATGGTGATGATGTACTGTAGGAGAGGTACAAAGAAAACGTCCGAGCCGAGCGAGATTAGTCATGAGGGAGATCACACACACACGCAGCATGCTTTACTGACCCTAGTTGCCTGTGAATTATTCATTCACTCTTTCTCAGCACAATTAGCTAAGGCTGCATGGGAATGCTCATTTCAAATATAGCAGCGGCTCATCGATACCACTGGAAAAAAGCTGCCCATTGCTTTCAGTCTTCAATGAGGTTAATCCACCTTTTGATGACCTTTAAGAGCAATACACAATACTAATCTTTGTGAGGAAGTATTTTCTGAGGAAAACAAAACTGTATGATTAGTGACGCATGGGTAGTTTCTAGCAAAACATATAATTGGTATTTTTTTTACAGTAGTCTGGTGACTGAACATTGTTTTGTTCCTGCCAGTTCTGAGCGTTTCTCTGTAAACACAGGGTTAAAGGGGCAGTTCGACTTAAAAACAATTCTGTCATTAACTCACCCTCAAGTATGAGTTTCTTTCTTCTGTTGGGCAAAAAAGAAGAATATTGGTAACCAGACAGCTGACGGTAGCCATTGACTTCCACAGTACTTTTTTCAATGGCTACCGTCAAGTGCTTTGGTTACCAACATTCTTCAAAATATCTTATTTTGTGCTCAACAGAAGATAGAAGCTCATACATGTTTGGAGCAAATAGAGGGTGAGGAAATAGTGACAGAATTTCATTTTTGGGAGAATGTCTTAAAGGTGCTTCAGAGGACAAAGCAGAGACATTTCAGTCAACCATATGCCATTATGATTGATGATCTCAGAATGTTAAGAGAGCTATAAATGGTTTATGGTTTGCTAATCCAAACAATATAATGAGACGTCATGTAGTTTCAGGCTATGTGAAACTACACAGATGGGAACCAAAAAAAAGTATTTAAAAAAATAGTATCAAACAATAGATGTTTCATTGTCATTCTGGTATGACTGTCAACTTAATTCAACTTCATTTTAAGTTTCATGATAAGCAAAGGGGAACTGAAAGAAGTTCTTCAGAACCACTTGAACTATGTGACATTAGTAAAAAAAAAAAAGCAACCAAAATGAAAGCTTTCACTTTTAAGCTTTAGGTGATTAAATCTATAAAATGATTTGCAAAGATTTCATGTGCAACACTCAAAACTGCCAGTGCTTTACTGAAATCTCACATTATATCTGGATGTCCAGAGCCCCCTGCTGACAGAAAAAATCATCTCAGTAAAAAATTCCATGAACTACAGAAACTACTGCAGATTGTTTACTCATACATTACTTTACAAATATACAAAATGTTTCCGCTTTTAAATAAACATTTCAGTTATACAGAATATGTCAAACACAACATTACACAAAATATATACTTAGCAGATGATATCAGACATATAGATGGATATACTGTAGCGATGATAGATGGATGGATGATAGATAGATAGATAGATAGATAGATCAGTAAAGTGCGGGATTCTTAAAGGTTGCCATGGGATAGTCGTAAATTGGCTCTGATAATGAGGGTCTTCTTCTAAGTGTTTGTCCACAGCCCTGTAGATTGTAAACACACATATATTAAAAACATGCAAGAGATGTTATAAGTCAGTGTTTCTCACAGCGGACATAATGCAACAGGAGGATATTGGCAAATACGGCATGATGTAAAAAGGTCATTCTTGCCGACACAAGTCAGCATACTGGTAACCGTAGTACTTGGAACGAGATACGAGATACTACTGTAGAAAAGGGAATCACAAGAGAAGGTTTGAAATGGGGCATCATTACCTCAGATTCAATGTCAACACTCTGCAGAGTGAGCTCTGATGAAAACATAAAACATAGAGAGAGAAAATCAGTAAACTTGAACACAAAATCAGATATCTGATGTATGATGGGAGATAAAGCGATTGGATGAGGAGCACTCAGGTGAATGACTTGCTCTGAAGAGATTGTCACAGTGACTTACCAACAATATGATCTCTGGAGTGAACATGTTGCCAGAATTTGTCTTGATCTCTGTGGAAAGAGTTTTATTGTATATATTTTGTACAATATTCATATCACTCATATTAGCAGTGTACCAAGATATTAAAATGATTTAAATAATTATATAAATTAACTAAATATTATATCTAATATAATACATAATCAGTGTTTTAAATACCTATATAAATATTTACTGGAATTATTTAAATAATTGTAGAAATATATACTACTGTTCAAAATTTGAGGTCGGTAAGATTATTTAATGTTTTTGAAAGAAGTCTCATATTTCAACAAATCTGCATTTATTTAATTTTAAAATAGTAAAAACTGTAATATTGTGAAATATTATTTTACTTTAAAAAACTTTTCTATTTTAACAATTTTAAATGTAATTTATTGCTGTGATATGTGCTTTCAGCACCCATTACTCAAGTCTTCGGTGTCACATCACATGATCCATCAGAAATCATTTTAATATTTAATACTTTTTTATCATTTAATATTTTCATGGTAACTGTGATTCATTCTTTAGGATGCTTTGATGAATAGAAATGTACAAAAACAGTATTTATTTGAAACGGAAATCTTTTCTAACATTATAAATATCCTTACTGTCACTTTTGATTAATGTAATGCATCCTTGCTGAATAAAAGTATTGTCTTTTAAGAAAAAAACTAACAGTAGTGTACACTTCAATTCTTTAGATCATTTGTATTCCTGTAACTCAAATAGCACAATGACAGACAGGGAACAGATAGTGATGTAATAACGTGTACTCTTGAGTGAACTGCAAGTCGCTTGAGATAAAAATGTCTGTCCAGTGAATAAATGAATGCTATTTTAATGAAATATCAGGTACGCTCTTCAGTATTGTGTCTTACCTTTGTCTCCTGCTCTCTGACATGTTTTTGACTGCAAATAAATGGGTAGAGATTACAATTCACTTTATATTAATGAGGATTACATGCATGAATGAAAAACAAACAACGGGTGTTTTCACTTTGTTTTGTTCCAGTATTTAATTAAATGGATTGAGAAGATAATTACAACTGGGTATTATAGTTCATCAGAGACTAGACTTAACCAAATTTAAATTTATGAGCAGCTAAAATAAGAGACTAGATATCTAATACTCACGATGTCTGTGCACGGCAAAGCCCAAGATGGCCACCACCATGAGGAACAGAACACCCGCAGACACAGAGCCAACAATCAGAGCCAGATCTGTGCTGCCTGTCCACAGACATGTATGAAGACAAAGGAGAGTGCTTTTAGATACTAAGTTGGACATTTTTGATTTGCTGCATTACTGTGATAGCCATAGCAAGACTTTAAATGTTACCTGCAGAGGTCGGTGTGCATTCATGATATCCTAAAAAAAGATGCAACAAATCAGATTTTAAAATCTTATTAATGTAACTTTATGAGATATCGTATAACATTTAGTGTAATACAGCACCTGTAATGCATGGGATAGCCACTGGTGAGCTCATTTTAGAGTATGCATTGGATTTGCCCAGTAACACGCTGTACTGACACTGATACTGTGCACCATGTTCATAATGCGTGGGTATAGGAAATATAGCATTGTGTTGGGTCAGGGAAGCCTGATGGGTCGCCTCAGGTGACAGGACACCCACACGAAACAAAGAGAAGAAGCCTTGTGGATATGAGGGTGACCCAACACACTCCAGAACTTCACCCTTGTGTTGGGACAAGGACAGAGTGGGGACTGGGAGCTCTGTGAGAGGAAACACAAACAGAAAGAGTAACGTAGGAACATTTGCTTAAAAGCACAAATGTTCATATCAAAGTGTGATGCCTTGCTGTTTACTGTCTACATAGGCAGATGCCTCCTTAAAGGAAAAAATCTTGTCAGCTCAGTTCTAGGAACTTGCCAGCATGGTGGTTCCTAGAGAACCGATTTTGCGTTTTCCTGGTTGCATTCGCACCAGCAGCAGGAACTGTGAAGCGGCCGACCGGGACGTCTTTTTTCGCGACATTTACAAACGTCAACAACAGGTAAAATGTAGGATGGTATGATCAGAGCTGTTTTTGTTGCGAGACGTGGGTTTCAGGATAACAGAGATGGAATGCCAACACACATATACACAATTGAAAGAGTATGAAAATCGGACTAAGGCCCTGTCCCAAATGAAACACTTCATGTGCACTTTCGGTCTTGTGGACTTACAATGGCCACCACGTGCGCATGTCCGTTAAGTCCAGTAGGGTGTCCCATTCGTAATTTTAGCGTTCAAAAGGGTGCTTGCAAGCGCCCCCTTTGCGCCGTTATGCGCCCTCGATACGCACTTCTGCCGAGTCCGCACTCTTCCCGACAGTCAAAGCGGCATTACCCATTACTCTGAGGTAGACCGTGAGGGTTTAGGGTGCGATTTGGTACAGGGCCTAAATCTCCTATGACAACTTTCAGCGTTACCACTGAGGCTGAGAAAAGACCAAAACATTGCAGACAACATGTAAATGCTGTTGTTGCGGCTTTACATTTTCGTGGAGTAAATCATTTTACGTGCCTTTTTAAAAATGCCAGGTAGCCGGTGTTTCGTATATGTTTGGCCAATCAGTGTACACTTACGTCACTGGTAGTTGGACTGTTTTAGACCCTACTCTGAAGTAGGAGCTAATTTAGTTCCCCCAAATGGAGTTCCTAGAGCTAAATACATTCCTTGTTCCTGCGGTGAACACACCAGAAAGCGGGAACTTCTGCCAAAAGTTCTAGGAACTATGAAAGGTTCCTCGGGTGCGAAAGCCCCTGTTTGCTAACCAGAGGTGGGTAGAGTACACAAAAACTGTATTCAAGTAAAAGTAAATGTCTGAATAGTTACTTGAGTAAGAGTAAAAAGTTTCGGATAAAAAAACTACTCAAGTAGTGAGTTACTAGTTACTTTGGATCAAATACTGTATATCTATAGTCTATTTTTATTTAGATATATAGATAACATTTATGTAATGTGTGTATACACACTGCCGTTCAAAATAGTTTTAATGTTTAATTTATGTAATTTAAAAACAAACAATTTTTATCAGCATTTATGCCAGTCTTCAGTGTCACACAATACTTCAGAAATCATTCCGATATTGATTTGTTATCAATGCTGTTTTTTTTTAGCTTTCTATTCGTCAAAGAATCCTGAACAAAATGTCACAGGTTCCAAAAAATATTAAGCAGCAAAACTGTTTCCAACACTGGTAATAAATCGATATATTAGAATGATTTCTGAAGGGTCACATGACTCTTAAGTTAACAGCTGAGGAAAATTCTGATTTGCATCACTGAATGAAATGATATTTGAAAGTATATTAATTATGTAGTATACCTCTGACGTCTGACACGGAGAAGAGTGAAAACTCCTCACATGGCCAGGTGTACCGACAAAACATCTGAACACAACGAAACAAATGCACGTTTTCATCTTCTTCCGTCTGTTCTGCAAAATGTACAAATGTAGCCTATATTTCTGCAAGCGTAAATTTGGTGAAAATATCAATATTAATTGTATCTATGCAAAGGCATTCCTCCTGGAACAGGTCGCGCGCCTGAAAACTGCTTCAGACGACTCGTGCTGCAGGGAACTGAACGAATCATTCAAACTGACTCGCGAACCGATTCACTGGTTTGATCAAGCTTTTGAAAAGAGTTGACTCAAAAGAATGAATCATTCGTGAATGGGCATCGCTCATTGCCCAGAGAAAAGTAGACAGCGCGTTTGGAATAAATTGAAGCATTTTTAACTTGTATTGCATTAAGATAAAGTAACGAGAGGAGCGTCGCCCACAGTAAGGAAATAAAAGTACAGTTTTTTCACTAAAAATTTACTTGAGTAAGAGTAAAAGTACCCATCTTTAAATATACTCAAAAAGTAGGACGGTTGCAACACTTTTTGCATTTCCTTTAGTTTTTCAGAGACTGTTTGCAATAGAAAGACAGAACTTTAATACAATAAAGCAACATGAGTCGGCTACTCACCCGCATTGCTTTAACACGTGCACTTATGATTATATAAACACAATTTATACTTGAACAGACAAAGTCAAATGTTGCAACTGACCCCACAACAGAGGACATTCATTAACTTGTAATTAAAACTATTCTTAAATATCATTTAGCAGTTTCTTTATTTTATTTATGTATAGACATGGTCTTTAATAAGTTAAATTGGCTAAAAACAAAGAATCGTAAATGGGGGCAAAATTAAAGTAACATGTAACAACCTTGTCTTGGTTAATTATTACAATACATTTGAACAACAAAACATTAATTTAATTAGAATCAAGACACTAAAACTTAATAATAGCCTACTTCTGTTAGCATCTGTGAAAGGTTACTGAACTAAGGCCAGCTGCATGAACTTAGTCACTGTCTTAAGAACTGGTTTGACCAACTAGCAGTTAACCAAGTGTATCAATGTTGTGATAAGGGACAGCATGTTGGGACGGTTGCAGCAACATGTTGTAACTGTCCCCACCCTTGACATCCGTGATAAAACTTGGTATAATAGCTTGACACAATATCTTAAACACATGCCTATTAGAAGCCAAGAAAACAAAAATATAAATCACGTTTTTACAATGCTTCACGCAAACAACTTAGACAGTATGACAAAAAAATCTGATGATTAAAAAATACTTTTTTACCAAGAAAATTATTTTTTTGTAAAAGTAATGGTCACATGTGTCTGATGTAATCCAGGAAGGATGGGGGGCTGATTTAGCATGTGCAGTATGAATATCATCACTGTAGCTCATTCCTGATTGAAGAAATAAGCCATTTAACTGTCCCCCTCTGCAACCGGTCCCAACTCTCCCCTATTAGTGGTTACCCCAAAAATCTACTCAAGTAAATGTAACAAGTAAATGTAACTCGTTACTACCCACCTCTGTTGCTAACCCTTAAGTTATTACAAAGCTGTATAAATTTCTTCTGTTGAACACATAAAAAGATATTCTGACGATATCAACAGACTAGTATGAAAATGTATATATATTTGGAAAAACAGAGTGTGAGTAAATGTTAATTTTCATTTTTGGGTGAACTATCCCTGTAAGATGCTGTCACATAAAAAAATTACATTATCCATTGCCTATAGAGATATATGATGTATGATTTTACGTGAAACTCCTGATCAAGCGGTATGACTGGTTTCACTTGTGAGATTTTGCAGAGCAATGGCAAATGTGACCATACTTGAAGGCAGCATCATAAATCATGGTACTTCATAAAGGTATGGTCATATTAGCGAAATTTCGGTGAAATTCAATGGACAAAATGTCCATTTACTATTGTCAGTAGGGTTGTGTTGAAAGAAGCATCGCTCATACAGAAGTCATTCGAGCAGCTTTCTGTTGATCAATGCGGCTAATTTCAGCTCAAATCTGTAGTGTGACAAACCTAAACCAGTCGTGAAATCTGTGCACGGAAGTCGTACGTAAAATCTAACGTAAAATTACACTTATGTAAATCCAAGTTTTTTTTTATTTGCAAGTACTTGATATTGTTCACCAAAATTCACAGAACAATGTTAGCATGTTGCCAAGCTAACAACTCCAAGCATAAAAATAAAGATCACAAACTAAATAAATACATTTTTAATTACTATTTTTTTATCGATATTTTCACTGTCCAATAATATACCTGATCAAAATGTATTTTCTTCTCTTTGTCCTCTATTTTGACATTAATTTGTTCACTAGCTGCGTCTGAATTCACTGTCCGAGTATGTGCTACATTCGATAGATCTTGAGTTATAAGTATGTTCTAGAAGTATGCATTTGTGTAAATATGAAAACAATCCAGACACCATATGTACTCCATGTTGGAATTGTCATGATGACCTGACATATTATATTAGCAGGACAGTAGGTCATCCAGATATTTTACACCTACTGTTTAATGAATACTATAGTGTTTGGTCATGAAGTAGAGAAGCTGGCCAAGGTGCATTCTGCAGTGCATTTTGTGATAGCTTTATCAATGAAGGACATAATTAGGTATAATTATAGAAAAATAATTATATAGTTAAATACATCTATAATGTCCTAAAATAGGTTTTGGAAACGATCATGTGTTTGATCAATAGTAATAGTGATGAATGCCTTAGTTGTATAGAATCCAAGATATAAAAAAAAAAATGCAGTACGGACATAAGATGTAATCAGAGTCCGACAGCTGTCTCCTCACCTATGACAGTAATGTGTACCGGTTGACTGGCTGTGGAGTTCACTTGTCCCGTCTTTGATGATTTGAGTTGGTAGAGACAGACATACTCCCCACCATCCTCCCGCCCCATTGTCTTCACACGGAAGCGAGCTTCATGGGACTGAGACACCAGCTGTGCTGGGGCAACCATGGAGCCTGGGGTTCCTTTGGCTCTCCGGAGCAAGAGAAAAGCCTCAGGAGGCTGTTTCTGAGGGTCAGGTGGAGCCTGACAGTGGAATGACAGTGTGTCACCAGGAAAGACATTCCCATTAGAGGGCTCGACCACCAGGTGAGGAGACGGAGGGGGACTGACTGAGACTACTGCAACAAGAAAGTCAGTTATGAGTATTTAGTGTTTTGAGAACGTACGTGTGCAAAATCAAAGATAAGATAGAGTAATGTTAACATACTGATTGAAATACAACACTAAAAATGTAAAGCACTGCTGGGTGGAGTAGTTTGGTTTAGTGGTTACGAGCTTTCAACTGTAGAAATAGCTGTTTCTTTAACCGTCACACCACTGTGACCTCAAAACCTTTCTCACTACAGCAAAGCAGCAAACTACCTAAACATGTGCCTCAGAAAACAGAGACTCCATGCAGTATCACTGACATGAAGGAAAGAAATGTGTGTGTTTGTGTGTGTACACTTGGTATTCCCTATGTTATCAGGACCCTCAAGGATAGTAATACCAGTAAATTTAGACCTTGTGGGTATATTTCTTTGGTCCCCATGAGGAAACAAGCTTTTTTCAAAATTTAAAAAAAAATCTAAAATAGCAGAAAGTTTTGTCTGAGGGAAAGGTTTAGGGTAAGGGGACAGAAAGTACTGTATAAAACCATTACATTTATGGAATGTCCCCATACAACATGGAAACTAGTGTGTGTGTGTGTGTGTGTGTGTGTGTGTGTGTGTGTGTGTGTGTGTGTGTGTGTGTGTGTGTGTGTGTGTGTGTGTGTGTGTGTGTGTGTGTGTGTGTGTGTGTGTGTGTGTGTGTGTGTGTGTGTGTGTGTGTGTGTGTGTGTACATAATATAACAAAAGAAACACTCACCTTTCGGCTCTGGCTTCATATAGAAACTGATCATGCTTCTGTCATACTGACAGCAATACTGATTCTCTTTTTCTGTATCTTTTCCCCAAAGAATAAAGCGAGCCCATTGCTGTTCGTTTGAATGCTCAACTGTATCTATCAGCTGGCGCATTTTGAAAAGTTTAAATACAAGTCCACCATAACCTTCTGGAGCCTGACACAGCAACACCACCGGTGAGTCTCTGGTGTCGGTCTGGGTCAGTGTAGGAGCCGGTGGAGCAGAGTATTCAGCAGCTGAAACATCAAGAAAAGTCAATAGAAGTCAATTCATATCATGAAGTGCTCAATTCATATCTGGTCAGTCTGATCAACCAGCTAGATTTGTTCCAAACCTCAGCCAGAATAGAATTGCATGCTTGTTTAAACAGGGTAAGTTAAATATCTATTTAGTTAAATGTATCTATTAACAACAGAGATTCGTGGCCCAAAAACAACTTAATATTGAAATAAAACTGTAATAGACACATGTTTAAATATTGATTACACTGTTTTATATACAATAAAAAAAAAATTTTTTGTGAGTTTAGATTATAGTGGGACAGATATTTAGATTATATAGAAATAAATGAGAAAAATAACACTCTTACCACTAAAATGCTGCTTGAGGATGATCAAAGATGTGAGGAAATACACACAAGATGACATTCTTCCAGTGCTGAAGTCCAAATATTCCAGTTTCTTTACAGCTTATTAGAGCTTTAAAAGTCTTATCCGTGTCAAATGTCTCCAATTGTCTTCATGACTTGTGAATTAAGTGGTTAAACAGATGCATAAGATCACCACTACCTGAACCTCCCTTCCCACTCACTTGCGCAAACTTCCTCATCCTCGCATTAAAAGCACCAACGAGCATGTTTCATGTGTTTAAGAAAACCACATCCTTCCATCACAGCAAAGAAGAAAGGCAGAAGGACACTCCCACGAGTAGCACATGTGAGCTAATTCTGCATAAGACAATGACAGGAAATGTATGTATTAATGTGCAAAACACACTCATCTGTGTGTCTTCTCCTTCCAAACAACCCTCAATTTGTCCACTGATATTTCTGTGTGTGTACCTCCCTCCCAATATCCAGTCGATATTGACAAATATGATTTAGTTGTATTCCTCTCAACCCCGTGGTTAGGATAGTAATGCAGGAACCGTATTTTAAATCTAACATCATGTTTACTGCAGCTGGGAGGAACTGTGGTCATTTGATTGTTTTGTCAGTGTCACACGGACAGGGAAACAAATATTGCCATTTCATAATCATTGTTATTCCATTACTCCATATGACCTTTGACCCAAAGCATAAGTATAATGAACCTAAAAACCACCATAAAATAATACCTGGAAATGTAGTCTTTTGTCACTTTTAGCATTCCATATAAAACTTCCATAGCCAACAAGCACCTTTATCTTTTATCATAATAACAATAAGAATTTCTTTGTCACAGTATAGCATGGCAATGATCTGATCACTCTACACATAAAACATAACCCAGTGACATTAAAAAATAATAGTCTTTTTTGTGGTTAATTGACACAACATCCCCCATTTTCTGTATGCTATATAAATAAATACTGCCTACATTATAAGCGATATCGTGAAACTACTTTAGGGAACTGATATATACTGACAATTCTGGGGAAAGTTTCTAAAATATTCTGCAGTACATAAAATGTGACGAACACATCCACGTATTTTTTGTTATTTCTGTATTCCTCATTTTGCATTTAGTAGGAAGGATAGGGATTTTGTTGTGACCAAAAAAATGTTAAACAAATCAAAATTCTCTTATATTTTAGCTTCTGCAAAAAGTAGCAAGTCTTGCATAGATCACAGCAGTGCAAACACTAGGCATCTCTCAAACTACTTTGAGATGTCACTTTTAAAGAATACACTGAGTAATGGATTATGCTAAAACCCTGCAACCAGGCAGATAACTTAAGGCCATTTGTATTGCTTTTGTTTGTGTTCTGTCTGCTTCTTTCACAACCATTGTGCTCCAGGTCAGCTCGCAGACTCAAGTTGCAGGAATAATCAGGCTCAAACAGACTCTCGCTGCTTGCTTAACTGATCGTTTAGCATTGATATTTTTGAGTTCATTCACGGTTTTGCATCCCAGTGGCTGACCCTTCACAAGTGTCAAGAATTACCTACCTAAATATTAATCTTTAGATTTATATAGATTCAACCTTTAGATGTGTATTCATGATTAGTAGAAAAGTGTTTTTGAGAGAAATCTCTTATGCTCACAATTTATTTGATAAAAACTACAGCAAAAACAGTAATATTGTGAAATATTATTACATTTAAAGTGCCAGCATTATTCCTTTAGTGGCACAGTCTTCAGTGTCACATGATCCTTCAGAAATCATTGCTCAAGAAACATTTCTTATTATTATCAATGTTGAAAACAGTTGCGCTGCTTAATTTTTGTAAAAACCATGATTTTCACATTTTGTAACAATTATCTTTACTGCCACACTTTTGATCAATTTGTGTCCTTAATTAATTAATTAATATTAATTTAAATATATCCAAACTTCTGTAGTGTAGTTTATTGTGGTAGTGTATGTAAATAAAGATTCATATACAGTACATATAATAAGAATATACCAAAAAAGAACACAAAAATAAAAATAAGACAAAAAAAGTATAACACTGGCGCGTCTACGTCTCGCCTGAGAGGGAGACAATTAATGGTCAACGCAAAAACATTCACTGTGCTGAAATATCTGTTACTGAACGCAAAATTAAGGTTTACAAGTCAACATGTAGTGCAAGCAGTTTATGAGAGTAGGAACTGTAAAGGGATAACCGCGTACAGTCATCGGAATATAAATATCAGATGTTTCATAGCTTTTACAGGATAAAGAAATGACAGTAGCCTAAACGTGACTGTGATCAAAACGTGAACACGTGTTCCTGCAGAACATTACTCTTACCTGTTAGTTAACACTAAGCTTATGTTTTTATTCGTCTTTATTATTATCTTATTTTTGATGAAGAGATTTAAACTATAAGCATATATACAGTGCTTAACTTTTTATTAAAACAAATTTATATCAAATTATGTAATGTACCGCTGCTCTAAACTAACAGTATTGGTGTTTACTAAAATCATTTTTCTCTGTATTGGTTAGTTGTCAGGGTTTGTCAAGGGAGGACCCAGATACAGAATGAACAGCAGGAATAGAGTTTATTAACAACAATGGGTACACAAAAGGACGAGGCAGGCAGACAGTCCTCACGATAGGGCAGGGCACACAACCGGAGAACAGGCTGGTCGGAGTAGCTCCAGACTCTGAGGCAAACGGGAACTAGGTAGCCGCTCAAGCAACCCCAAGCTTGACCCTGGGGATGATAACTCTTGAAGCCCCAAATGACAGTCAGGTCAGAAGAACCAGCGACCAGGGAGGACTCGGGGAGTAGAGCAGGAACCAACACAGCAGACAAGACAACAGGACGGACAAGAGATAGTCACCGATCGAGAGTAAAAACTTGTAGACTATGACTAGGGGAAAAAAACAAGAAATAAAACAGAAAAGTACTAACAAAACGAATAAAATAAATACTAGACATTATAAACTGGAACTTATGAAACATAAGGGATAACAAAAGGAATAAGCTAGGAATAAATGGCTAGAACTACAAACACAAATGTAGAATTAAACCAAGACTGGAACTGGACTATAGACTAAACACATGAACAAATAAAAACTAAAATATAACAAGAGGGGAAACAAACAAAACTAGATAGGATGCAAAAGGCTGAATAGAAAGCTCTAACAAGACTAATGATACTAGCTAGGCGCAAACACATTCAACGTACACAAACGAAACAGCAAAGACAAGAGGGGAAAGCAGCACCATATAAAGGAGCGGAGCACATGAGGATCAGGTGGACACAATCAGGTAAACGAGGACTAGACTAGGACTAAACAAGGGGGCGGGGTAACTGGAAACAAGGAGACAGGACAAAGACACAACCATGTGCTCAGGCACAAGACAAGCAAAGAAACATTAAACAAAGACAACACAGACAAGGCTGCCAGAGCAGAGCCCTGACATTAGTCCTCCAATATGCGTAAGCGCTTTAGAAACAGTATGCTATTTATAATGCTATAATAATGCTAATGCTGTGTTATCTATGAAAGAATTAAAGATCTATGAAAGATCTATTTCAGTCAAAAAGTACCTAAACAATGCCAGCAAGAATGCATGCTGTTCTGAAATGTTAGGAGGCCATTTTTTTATTACGTGAATAAATACTATTTAGTTGTTTCAGTTTGTTATTTGCCCAGTAAATTACAATAACATTTTTAGGTTTAAACAATTCTTTGACAGATTCCTAAAATATTTCCGTTCTCTCTTTATTATGACAGGTGGTTTAATAAATTGTTAAGCAAATAAACTGTTAGCTTTTTTATCCGAATAATCGAAAAAATATTCGGCCAACTAATCGATCATCAAAATAATCGTTAGTTGCAGCCCTAATACATATATATACACACATATATATATATATATATACACATATATATAAATGCAAGAAAAATAAGACTATAAATAACATTTTGCCTACAGAAATGAACAGTCTTAGTAAATAATCATAGTAAAATAAGTCAGCTGTGTTTAATCATAATGACTAAAGGCTGGCTTGCCAATTTTAGCCCTGTTTTCAGACACAACCATCAAGTTGCAAATGAACTTCAAGAGATTCTGACATTGCAGATATGCTTGTGTTTATTTAGCCACTTACTCTGAGTGACCTTAGCCTGTCTGATTGTGTATTTTGTTCTCACGGACCCACAGGCACAGTAAAAATGCATAGGAAAATGATGTGTCCTCATTCAAATGAGTAAAGGCAGTGGCTTTCAACAAAGGCAGCTCAGCAGCGAGGTTTGGCGGTGTAAATGTGTGTATGTGTTATCTGTGGAGTAAGAGGCTTCAGAGGGACCCAGAGCTCTATTATCTCATACAGGACAGGAGGTCTCTCATCAGCCTAACCACTGATAACTGCTCTCCAGAACATAATCACCTACTGAACACCGGCCTTCTGAGAATCGCACACTCACACAGACACTGAAGTGAGTTCATGTGTTTCATGCCAGATCTATTGCATGAAATTAGAGCTTGAGTGTAAATGTAGACCCTGTATATTCCACTTCAGCTGACTTAATTCCCTTGACACTGTTTGCAAAATCTTAGCTTTCTATATCAAAACAATCATTTATAGTGCTTTATACATTAAACATCTCATTTTAGTTTTAAAATGCCCCCATTAACAAATATCAGAATGAACACTCAAATTTGGATTGTTTCTTTTCCCTCTCTAAACAGCTCAGCAGAATTAAAATCGGTGATATGATAAATAAAGTGTTTTGATACCAGAATATCGTTAAGTGTGTTTATCCACATTGCTTCATTCTGCTGTTTATTTGAGTTTAACTTGCTGAATTGCAATGACTCCAAAGCACTTTCACATTTTTGGGCTCAAATTTAAACTCCACCCACAATCACAACTGTCAGGGGTCTTAAACGTAAGTTTATCACTGATAGAGAGAAAAAGAGAGGGAGAAAGAGAGGGAAAGGGTATACTAGCACTAATGCCACTGTGAACTTTTTTTGTAAATATCTTTAACACTAATTTCTGGGTTCCTGCCCTTTGCCTATTGCACATCTAAGACGGACAAATACAAAAGAAGAAGCATTTATTTGCCTCTTTTGGGGACATTAGAAAGTTATTTCGATAATAAATGCTAAAAGAGCACCAAACGGATGGCTGTGACTCAAGCCGTACTGCCTTCGTTTTCAAACTTCTGCTACACCTCCGAAAACATGAAGGTATGTTTGTTTCAGATATGTTATCTCACCAAACTTGGTTTATTTACTGTTTTTTTTTTTTACAGTAATTGCAACTGTAAATGTTCATTTTGATAGTGACTTTAATCTTATATCATCTTCCATTATGACAGCTGACTAGTTACATAACAAACATGATTCTCATTTCTCCAAGAAATCCCCTAAAAGAGAAAAAACTGAAAGGAGATGCTGTGGTTTAGAAACTAACATATTCCATAGCAAAATTCAAAATGGTTAATCAAGAAATGTCAACATAAGTTTTAAAATATTTGATGATCCCAAAGGCTTGGAAGTTTGAAAAAGGCCTCTTGGATCTGGATTCCAAGGATCTGCACCAAAGCACTGGCAGCTATAAACCTTCTCAGTTTCTGTCAGATGAAAACCATGATGACAGTGAGGGATGCTGGGATATGGAGTTCCTGCTGTCTGACTGGGGCGGCGCATCACCTGAACGGTCCAACTCTCAAAACTACACTTCCCAGCGGCCACCGATGCAGGACCAGGTTCACAGTCCTGATCTTTACCAAGTCCAGGAGTCAAGATCAAACAGACACCAAGTGTCCATTACAAGTTCTCTGGCTGAGCTGCTTCCTCATGAAGCAACTTTAAGTTCCTCATTGCCTGACCTTTTTAATGGAGGATATTTGGAGCAGGAGCAGCAGCAGCAAGTGGCAAAATCATTCTCGCAACCAGAAAACCCCCATCAGTTCAGTAGTTTCCCTACTGCTCATGTTATCAACAGAGAAAATGAGAGAAACAGCATGGGGAAGATGAAGTCGTGGGATTTTGGACACTATCCTCAGCCTGCACCTTTGATACCCTTCCCTTCCCAGATGTCTGGGTTCGCCATGGACACACTGGTGTTTCCTCCACACCATCACTATAGCTTCATCCAAAACTACTCGCAGCCCAGACTCTACCAACCGCAAGGAACTACGTGCACAGGCAGCCGGCCAGCCACTATCAGTCCACACAGAGCATGGTGCCTGACTCCACAGTGCCCCCTGCAGGTCTGGAGGGGAAGCGCACGCGGAGGGGGGTGCTGAAGAGGAAAGCCACGGTTCACAGTTGTGAATACCCAGGCTGCCATAAGACTTACACCAAGAGCTCTCATCTCAAAGCACACCTCCGAACACACACGGGTAATCTGAAAACACACTTTCACTTTTTATGTCCATGTTTAGGGTTAGAATAGTATAGAATGGCATGTTTTTAACAGCATATTTCCACCACAAATCCTATAAAAATTCACTTCAGTAGAAAATATCTCGCTTTAAATCTGGCCTACTACTACAAGGTCATGCAAGATAATTTTATTTATTCATTTATTTCTATGGAAGTATTTACTATTGTAACTAATTAGCTTTATTTTTACATTTTCAGTTTACTAGTAATTATTTTATTTTGTTTATATATATATATATATATATATATATTTGTTATGTGCTTTTCGTAATTTTTATTAGTTTATTTAGATTCTATTTTGCTTCAATTTATTGCTATTTCAGTTTTTGTTTTACTATTGTTGCATTTTTTTACATGCTTTTTGTGTTTTTATTATTTTTCATATTTACATTTAGCTTTAATTTACTGTTATTTCCGTTTTCATTTAGTAATTTTAGTACGTCAGATAGTTGCCAAGGCATATTTCTAATGTTCAGTTTCTAATAAAAAAAAAAGTTTTCATCTAATTATTTTATTTTAGCTTTATTATTTATTTTAGCTTTATCATTTAACTAAATAATGTTTAATAGTTTTAGTTTAATTAACAATAACAACACTGCAAGAGATTTGTCTCTTCATTGGTATCTATTTAGACACATGCAAACCCTGGAGTGTAATCATATCATATCCTGTTTCTATTTACTGCTTTATTGCGGTGTCCAAATTTCATATGCACAAACCCTTGTTTGAATGCATGCAAAGAAAGAGACCATTTGACTCACTTGTAAACCATCTAATCACAGTTCATTTTGTTTTGTTTTTAATAAGCCTTTTAGAGGCAGATTTTTCAAAGCAGGTTATTCTGAAACAGACCATTATGTAAAAAATACTAAAAAGTGGAAAATGTTGCAATCATAGTTTTTAGAAATCAGAAAACAAAGCGAAATATACAGGATGTGCAGAGGCTGAGACTATGTAGAAACGCACCCCATGTCTTTACCTTCTTGTACTTCTGTTGTCCTCAGGTGAAAAGCCGTACCACTGCACGTGGGAGGGTTGCGGGTGGAAGTTCGCCCGTTCAGATGAGCTGACGAGACACTTCCGAAAACACACGGGACAGAAGCCATATGAGTGCATGCTCTGCCACAAAGCCTTCAGCCGTTCTGACCACCTGGCGTTACACATGAAGAGACATGTGTGAGGCCAAACACAAGCAAAACACAAAGCAAATGCATCCACACATTGAGGTTAGCCCGTGAGGGCATTTTAGAGGTTTAGAGAGGACCGGTGTTCAGCAGGTGAGGTGCTGGACATTGTTTATCCACAAAGCACCATTACATGAACATAGACAACTGACATGTACATACTATACACTAAAAGATAAAGGGGATGAGTTGGTGATTTTTCTATTTTTTTAATAAAGTCATAATCAAAAGTAGGTTTTAAAAGCTCCAAATTTGTATTTACTTACAGTAAAAACATCAGACTTATTTCCAATCTGGACCCTTCAACTAAACTGTATGAATTAGGAAACGGTAAAGAATTAATTGAAATCCACCCATCAAAAATGGATTACTGTTAAAAAAACAAAACAAAGAGAAAACATGGGAAAGGAAAGTATTTAACTGGCAGGGCAGTGTGACATGCTCTCGTTGCTGTAATGTAAGGACATTCCTGATGGATATGAATTGGAATTAGCTCATGTACATAAAGATGCAGGAATATATGTAGCTTAAAGTGTGATTTATTTTTTATTTTTTTACAGAAAATTACCAAAAAAATTAGCTATGTTGCTGTTCAGTGGTTAGCATTGTATTATTTTATATAATTTGATCTTATTTCTTATTTATTGTCTATATTTCTTATTGTGTGGGAGTTCTTTGGCATTTTAAATGTTACCAAAAGTCATAAGAGTCTTCATGTTTAATGGTAATATTGCTATTTATATAAAAGGATACCATCAAGAGAAAAATAAATATATTTTGCCTTTCATGCTAATGTTAATGTTTTCTGAAGCATTTGTTGTTTTACTGAATATATTATCGTCTATCTTATTCACTAATAAAAGCAACTGCAATTCTGCACTTTCTGTAGGCCTAAGTCTTATTTCCAACCAATAGATGGCAAACTAACGCACAACACAGTGTGTGTGCATCTACTGCTCCAGTGCACTGGACGAATGTGAATTATAAAGTTGCTCTTTTATTATTATCATTATTTATTTTGGGCCCCTGGAGAAATGCTTTGATGTATTAAAGGGATAGTTCACCCAAAACTGAAAATTCAGTCATCATTTACTCACCCTAAAGTATTTCCAAACCTGTATGAATGTCTTTGTTCTGCCGAACACAAAGGAAGATATTCTGAAGAATGAGGGAAACAGAGCAGTTCTGGGGCACCATTGACATCCATTATAGTTTTTTTCCCTACTATGGAAGTCAATGGTGCCCCAAAACAGCCTGATTACAAACTTTCTTCAAAATATCTTCCTTTGTGTTCAGAACAAAGAAGTTTATACAGGTTTGGAACTACTTGAGGGTGAGTAAATGACAACTATCCCTTTAACAATTTTCAAATTATATATAAATGCTAAAGCAAAAAGTAAGTGAGCTGACAAGACACCCTCAAAAAGACTTATTGGCCACAGTAAGGCCATATCGTTTTATGGTGTTAAACCTGTTTGGGAATACAACTGAGATTAAGCAGTCTGGGATTAGTTATTGAGCATCACACAAAACATGCGACTGTTATCTGAGGGCATTGTGGGTCTGGTTATTACAGTCAAGGCAGCAAATAGCTCATTACTACATACCAATTTAGCATAGCTAACTTTCCCCTCCAGAACACATATTGTATATGGATAAATTGATAGTCTTGTTAATGGGGGATTATTTCCAGAAGTTAGCTGAGACATTAAGCAGTCATGTTTGGCATAATATTGGCTTGTTTTGCAACCACAGAACCTGAACACCTTGCAGTCGTTGAGTTGATTTCCTCTGGTATTCTACTCAAATGTGAATTTGTTCCGACAGCTAAAGCCATGCAACAATGATCTCAAGCACACCAGCAAATCTAAAAATGTGTGGCTGAAAAATAAAACAGCCACAATGGACCCAGTCAAAGTCCAGACCTGAATGCTGAAATGCTTATGAGAGCTGTGCTGCCCGCAAACCTCAATGAACCGAAGCCATGTTGTAAAGAAGAGTGGGTCAAAATTCTTCCACAACGATGAGAGAGACTGATTAATCATACAGAAAACAATTTACTTTAAGTTATTGCTGCTACTTTATTGTTACTTTAAGTTAACGTGGCTCTACAAGCTATTTCATTTTTCCACACATTGGCTTCATTTTTGTTAAATAAATAATGAACAAATTTAATATGTTATGTGGTGTTGCTATGTGGTGTTGTTCATCTGACGTTGTATTTTCCTCATGTTAATTAGTTCACCAAAACATTTTGTCAACATTTATTCACCACCACATCATTCCAGTCTCGCATTATTGCACCTTTCTTTGATATCGAACAGATCTATCAGAAATGAGCTGGAGTTCTTGGCATACTGGCTCATTAACTTGCATGCAGGGCTCTTGCTTAGAAGAAACTTAAGTAATGCTACAGTGTTTCCAAGACATGGAAGAAGGATGAGATCATGAAAGCATTGGTTTAAAAGAGAGAATCCAATTTTGAGTTTTCAGGTTGTGTTTTATTTCTGAATGCATGGACTGTTTTGCAATGTCTAGTTACATTAACCTGTACACACACACACACACACACACACACACACACACACACACACACACACACACACACACACACACACACACACACACACACACACACACACACACACACACACACACACACACACACACACACACACACACACACACACACACACACACACACACACACACACACACACACACACACACACACACACCACACACACACACAGGAGACACACACTGTAAGATTTATAAGTGTTTTGATAGTAGGGACACACATAAACACCTTCTCACACACACACATTATACACACACACACACACATACACACAACACACGCACATACACATCCTATAGTACATTTAATTCATAAACAAGGCACGTTTTATGTAAATTGTCCTATAGGTGAGGAGAAATCAGATGGAAAAACAAATGATTGTTATAAATTGAAAACAGAGGAACACGTCTACACCATAGGACCAAAGAAATGCAACTTCTCATAAAAAAGGCAAAAGTTGTCTAATGTTATTCTCTTGATGAACAATTTACTTTTCAGAAATGAGGAAACAAATATTAATGCAAAATCCCCTCTTTATTTACAATTTTCTTCTTTAGTCTTATTTTGCGGCATATCATGCAAAGTTTCATAAATCAGCCAGAACAGTTTTAATGCTCAAATGATATTAAATCATTTTCAATATTAACTGTAAATTGAGCCACATATTATGCTTCGGAGATTAAATGATACTAGTGGCCCCTTTGCATTTGCTGTCTATGATTAAAAGCATTGGTGCAGATTGACCAGACTAAGCAAACTGAGCTTCAAAACAACAATTTACACCGTTCACTGAAAACCGGACAGAGATAGAGAGATGAGTAAGTGTTGACATCGCTCTGTCCTCAACTCACCCTGTGATGTGTGTGTGTGTGTGTGTGTGTGTGTGTGTGTGTGTGTAAGCTCAGTGACTCAGACTCAAGTAACTGCCTCAATGTACTTAATCTCCAAAACATCACAAGCCATAACAGAGCATGTGTTCATGTGTCCCAATATGCAGAATTGCAGTAATAAAACTGCGCTTAAAACACTTAAAATGGTTCTTTATACCGTATAAGCAAGAGCACATGGATAAAAAGAATGCTACTCTAATAATTTCTCTGTTCCAGCATATTCTGATTCATCTGATCAAATTAGTTGCATATGTACACTCCTTTAGGGCGAAGGTTCTTTAAGGTAAGACATATACAGTAACAGTTGTGTCTGACTGGAAGACTGAGAAATAAGGTGTCATTGTACAGTCTGTAACAGCAGTAACTCAATGAAGGACTGCTTTACAAAGAGTCTTTAATGATGTTTATCTCCGGCTGCCTAAAGACAACATTTATTTTCCAAGACAGGCCCTATGTAAGACTATATACTTGTAAAAGTTTGGAAAAAATATGATTTGTCAATGTTTTAAGCATCTTATGCTTACCAAGGCAACATTTATGAGCTCAAAAATACAGTACAAACACTAATATTGTGGAATGGTAATACAATTTAAAATAACTTGTCTACTGTAGTATATTTCAAAACGTAATTAATTTATGTTATCCAAAGCTGATTTTTCAGTGTCACATAATCCTTCAGAAATAACTCTAATATGTTGATTTGCTGTTCAAGAACAATTTCTTCTTCTTATCTATGTTGAAACAGTTGTGCTGCTTAATATTTATGCACAAACCAGGATACACTACAATTCAAATGTTTGTGTGTGTGTGTCAATAGAAATCAAGCTGAAAATTTCAAATTGAAATATAATTTCACAACATTTTTGTTTTCAACATATTTTTGAACAAATAAATTCACCCTTGGAGATCCTAAGAGATGTCAGTAAAAACATGTAATGTCTTCAAACCTTTGACAAGTACTGTATATCAGTCCTTTCTAGATTAGAATGAATTTTCTAATTTATTAGCAATTCAATCTTTTCCAGGTCAAGGGCCCGTGGTGGACAGAGATGTCCTGGTTACATAATGTCATAAATAATTTATGAAATTAAAGCCTGGCCAATACTGTGCAGAAAGGATGGCCAGTGAGGAGCTATGCAGGATTACACATCTGATAAATGTGCAAAGCTGCTCCGAAGCTTAAAATCACAAGTGCAGTTTAAAACAAAACAGACTCTGACATAAAAAAGTGATGTTGTATGTATCACTGTGGGTGAAATCTATAAAACAATTATGTCAAGAATGCAGCTTAGGTTTTTTCCAGATATTCCAGCACATACTGTATATTTAATCAGAATCAGAATGAGCTTTATTGGCCAGGTATGTTTACACATACACATTTGTTATAGAGACAGAAGCTCCACAGTGCAACAGAATGACAGCAACAGGACAGGACACAGACAACACAAGAACAATATACACATAGGCAATGTACAAAATAGCAAAAACCCAATATACAATACAGACAATTATGTGTGTACAGGTCTGACATGTACAAATTTGAAATGAAAAAATAAGTATGTGTGTTGAATATATAATGTATAATAGTGTTGTGTGTTCCATGTTTAATGTCAAGTGTTCATGAGATGGATTGCTTGGGGAAAGAAACTGTTTCTGTGTCTGGTCGTTCTGGTGCTCAGAGCTCTGTAGCGTCGACCAGACGGTAACAGTTCAAAGAGGGAGTGTGCTGATGTGAGGGGTCCAGAGTGATTTTGCCAGCCCTTTTGCTCACTCTAGATAAGCACAGTTCTTGGAGAGTAGGGAGGGTTATTATTTTGCAGACAACCAAAAATGCAAACCTGTGTTGTGAAACAGATCAGTGACTGGCTAGATCAATTCAGAATTCATGATTAGCTACAAGATTTTAGTTAAGGGAATCATCCAGGGTCACTACAAATGTAAGTTGTACTGTTGTGGCATGTAGATTAACAAAATAAATAAATAAAAACAGAACTGAAAAAGAGGTCAACTGGTACATTTAATGAGGCACTCAGCAGAAGAAAACAAGGCCAATCCACATCCAATAATTTTGTTATCATGACATGACGTAAAAACAAAAAGCAACCATTAAAATGAAAGTAATGAAAAAAGTAAAATGATGTAACAGTCACGAAGACCATCACTGTCCGGGCCAACCAGAAGCCGTGGCTGACGGACTCCTGAAGGCTCGGAACGCTGCCTTTAGAGCTGGAGATGAGGAGGGCCTGAAGACAGCTAGGGCCAACTTATCCCGCTGCATCAGAGAGGCTAAGAGACAGTACTCCAGGAAGATAACCCATCGTTTCAGCGACAACAGAGACACTCGGAGCCTGTGGCAGGGGATTCAGACCATTACGGACAACAAGCCACCACAGACCACAGACCTGCTGAACTAGCTGAATGCCTTCTTCACTCGCTTTGAGGCACAAAACAGCACCACTGCACAGAAGACTCCACCTCCTCCCGGCGACCAGGTGATGACGCTGTCCCCGGACAGCGTGAGGAGATCCCTCAGCAGGATCAATGCACGCAAAGCCCCGGGTCCTGACAACATTCCTGGGCGTGTACTGAGAGACTGTGCAGTGGAACTCACCGATGTCTTCACAGACATTTTCAACATCTCGCTAAGTCAGGCTGTTGTCCCCACATGCTTCAAGGCTACCACCATCATTCCAGTCCCGAAGAAGTCATCTCCATCCTGCTTCAATGACTACTGGCCAGTCGCACTCACTCCTATCCTCATGAAGTGCTTTGAACGACTAGTCATGCACCACATCAAGTCTGTCCTCCCCCCCTCCCTGGACCCCTTCCAGTTTGCATATCGGTCCAACCGCTCGACCGATGACACCATCGCCACTGCCCTCCACCCAGCCCTCACACATCTGGACAAAAAAGACTCGTATGTCAGAATGCTGTTCATAGACTTCAGTTCAGCATTCAACACAATCATCCCTCAACAGCTCACTCACAAATTGGTCCAGCTGGGGCTCAACACCTCTCTGTGCAACTGGCTGTTGGACTTCCTGACTGGGAGACCTCAGGTAGTACGGTTCGGCATTAACACATCCAGCACCATCACACTGAACACAGGTGATGCACTGTGTGCTGAGCCCCCTCCTCTTCACTCTGCTGACCCACGACTGCACACCGTCACACAACTCTAACCTGTTCATTAAGTTTGCGGATGACACGACTGTGGTGGGTCTCATTAGCAACAGAGATGAGACAAACTACAGGAGCGAGGTGAGCCGCCTGGCCGGGTGGTGCAGTGACAACAATCTCTCTCTGAATGTGGAGAAGACGAAGGAGATTGTTGTTGACTTCAGGAGAGTGCACACTCAGCATGCTCCTCTGACCATCAATGGTGCAACTGTGGAGAGAGTGAGCAGCACCAAGTTCCTAGGTGTGCACATGACAGAGGACCTCTCCTGGACTAACAACACTGCATCACTGGCCAAGAAAGCACAGCAGCGTCTCTACTTCCTCCGCAAACTCAGAAGAGCCAGAGCCCCGGCCCCCATCATGTGCACCTTCTACAGAGGCACCATCGAGAGCATTCTGACTAGCTGCATCACTGTGTGGTATGGCGCCTGCAACGCTTCCTGCCGCAAGACCCTTCAACGGATAGTGAGAGCAGCTGAGAAGATTGTTGGTGTCTCTCTCCCCTCCCTCCAGGACATCTACAGCACCCGTCTCAACCGCAAAGCCCTCTGCATTGCAGGAGGAGACTGCCGAGTCTCCAGGCGAGGACCAGCAGACTGAAGGACAGCTTCATACAGCAGGCTGTCAGGAAGCTCAACTCTCTCCCCCCCCTCCTCTCTTTTTCCCAATGCACCATTGAACTCTGACCCTCTGACTCTTCACACACACACACACACACACACACACACTCACACACACACACACACACACACACACACACTGTGACCAGTACCAGTCACTTTGTACAGCATTGGACTGACCTCATTCAAATACCTCGTCTGACAGTTTGAATAAAGACTGCTCTCTGAGCTTTTTGTCTCTTTAAATAGACCGATAAGCTCTTTTGCACTACACCAATTATATCTGCACTGTTTTTTTATTTCACTGGTTTCCACTCTATATCAACCATGTGCCTTATGCTACTTTATCTTTTTTTTTTGCTTGTCCTTACTTTTATATTTGTAATAGTTGCATTTTATATATTTATGTGTATATGTATGTGTATATATTTGATTTGCATTTATCTGTATTTTACGTTCTACTGTTAGTGTTTAGTGTTATCTGTATGCACCAAGGGTCTGAGAGTAACGCAATTTCAATTCTCTGTATGTATGTATGTACAGTACATGTGGCAGAATTGACAATAAAGCAGACTTTGACAGACAGACAGACAGACAGAATTTAAATATATTACAATTTCCATTACTTCAAACAGTTGTCAAAAACAATTTTCAAGGTAAATATTAACTATATTAATAATGGATTTTTTTCAGTAGCCTAATACTATCAAGATTTTCATAGCCTTACTTTTGCCGTTTGATAAAAAAAAACAGTCAATTAAAAAGTAGCTAATTATTTTACAAAAAAACAGAAACATTTAAAATTAGTCTATGTTAAAGTTGCCTTTCTATTTAGTTATTGACATTTAAAAGTGCTATTCAAGCCACAACTTTCAAAACAAAAACTAGCGAATTTAAAATCTGAATAATCAATTACCATAGCTTTCTGTCTTTAAGTTATGCTTAAATGTTCTAATTTCTAAAGTTACTGTCTTTTATAATTTGGCTTCACAACCTGTATTATAATATACCTTTATTTCTTAAATTGCCAGATTGCGTCACAGTTACGTAATATCCGAGCCTACATAAATCCCTTCATTTGATTTCTGCTTCAACCACTAAGGGGAGGTAAAGATCTTCAAGACGACAACAAAGAGAGTTTTTGAGTGCCAACATTTTAGAAGACCTGTGAGTTTGTCTTGTGATTTTAAGCATACACACAGACTCAAAGCATGAAGGATCAAAGTGTCACGCTGGCAGAACAGATAGTGATGTGCCCTCAAGAAAACAAAAAAAAACAACGAAGCTGCCAGGCGTTCACGTGAGAAACGCTGCATCAGTGACAAGGTGGTAGAAAGCAAAGTTCTGGCTCTTCTTGAAGACAACGCACGTCTGAAAGCTGAGCTACTGGCACTTAAGTTCAAATTCGGTTTGATCAAAGATCCCACAGATTCACCAGCACAGATATGCTCCTTTGGTCCACATAACCAAACATCTCCAGTAATACCCTACAACTGTCCACAGTACAAACTTACAACCTACTTTTGTTCACGCATTATCAATCCCACAGCATGGTGGTCCAGATGGATCGCAAAACTATGGGTTCTTCATGCCTGGAGGGTCAAGCATTGGGAACCCAGAGCTTTCAGATGATGCTGGAGGTGAACATAACCGAAAATTCCCTGGTTAACAGCTAAGCGGTATTACAGCAGTGGAAACAATATGAAAGGTCTTCCTCATAAACTGCGTTTCAAGACTCCATGTAGAATTGAAGGTGCTGATGCTGAAGTCCTTCTTCCAGTGGAGAATACTTCACGGTCTCAGTCTACAGAGGCTTTATGGAGGCCACAAACACACACAATGCCATCAGCTTGTTCAACAGTACTTCAGAATAACCCTTCAATACACAGACAGAGAAAATCACAGCGCTATTAGATTCCAGATCAGCGCTTTGACTGAAGAAGTGGCCCAGCTCAAAAAACTGTTGTCTCAACATCAGCTCTCTAAAATGAACTGAAATCATCTGTCCCACCTGTCTTCTGACCTATTCAAGGAAAGAACCGCTTTTTCTGATTGTAACAGACAAGTATAAGAAGCCAGCTGGTTGTTCACTGGAACAGCTGGCAATTTAAGGGATTTTTAAGTTTCTGTCTGCTTCACATGTAATGTTCACTGCATGCTGGATGAAATGAAAAATATTGTGAAAAGATCTGCTGTCTTCTGTCTCTGCTGTTGTGGTGTATGGTGTTTAAGTTAAGCAAACCTTCACACATTATAATTAAATACTTTTCCTATTCAGTGCCTGTTATGTTTTCATTACATCTCTGTTTGGGCTTTTGCTTGGGGAGAGAACTCTTGGTTTTGCCAGTTTGTTTAAATACACTCGGGGTTCAAAGAATTTGTCTTTTTTCACATTAATTTTACACATCTGGTACAAATATGTGCTCTTGTTTCATGAATAAGTGTGGATTTTTTTGTTTTTTTACCTGGAAAGAAGGGAAGTAAAATAATACAACTCTGATTTAAACCACAGGTTTGTTATTAAAAGATAAAAAGCCTCTGGTGAAAGCAGTAGAACAACATACAAAAGTTCACAATGACACACGGAAGGATTTGTATGATGATATTTCATCTCTTTACAAACCCACATTCTTTAGGTCTATCTGCTTCCATGTTTATAATCTAGAAGACTCAACCGAGAATTGAATTGTATATTTTAAAGCACTGCATATAGTTCTGCTCAGAAATGAAATATCCAGAATCTGTAAGATGGTTATTTCAAAATTAAGGATAAAGGTAAATCATAACCAATGTGTTTTTTATTATTTAGTCATCATAAAGCTAATTTAATATATAATACAGTTAGAGTAACAATACAAATTTGAGGTCTGTAATAATTTTTTACGATTCTGTAAGAAATATATACTTTTATTCAAAGACACATTAAACTGATCAAACATGACAGTAAAGACAATTATCGTGTTTTGAAACATTTATATTTCAAATTAATTCTGTTCTTTTGAGCTTTCTATTCATCAAAAATGTCCTCAAAAATATTCAGTATCACAACTGTCTCTTGAGCAGCTAATCAGCATATTAGAATGATTTCTGAAGGATCATGTGACATTGAAGACTGGAATCAGTTACATTTTAAAATATATTCAGATAGAAAAAAGTTATTTTAAATTCTAATAATATTTACTGGTTTTATTAAATTTCAGGTTACTATTAGATCAAAATATTCTCTGGTCACTGCAAGAAAATACTATTTTTAAATTAGTGATTTTTTTAACTAATCATCTTGCAGAATAGAACTGAACATATTCATAGTAAAAAATATCATATTAATTTGTCATTGTTTAATTCTGGTGAACAAACACGTGACCCGCATATACTCAGTAGTTGACTGATCACAAGCAGCTCTTTGCAGGGCAACAGTATATTTGGCTCCAGAGTGGCTGATTACAGAAACAGCTTCTATGGCAGCGTCAGCTAAACGGCTATTTAAAGATGTGAGAGTGAACGTCATAGGTTCCCTATAGCAAGGTGTGAACAACACACAAAGCTTAAGAAACATTAGCTATTTGCAGGGAATGGTGTTTTTGTACCAAGGAGTGAGTAGTAGTGCAGAAAGAAACAACAATTTGTGAATTTATGTCCTCTAGAGATTCCCACAGTCTCACTGTCTTTATCGCAGCTACATGTTCAATGTCAACATCAGCACTTCTGTTGCTATTTTAAGCTGCAGGAGACAAAGTTATGGATTCACGAATGCATTTATGCTGAACGTTAAACATGCAAGCAATGCAAAAAGACGCAGGCAAGCAGCAGTGGATCGAAACAAAGGTTTACAGCCTCAGCTGCCGAAATGCTGCTCCGTGTTCTGTATTTTAAAATCATGGCAGATGTTTGCAGATAGATTGAGCTGATCGGTGCTTGGTTTATCTGTTTCTGTTGTAATACACTTTTTAATTTAATGTGTTAGCAGTCTTTTTGGGAAAAGTGTGAAAATGACCATTGTTGTTGTTGTCTACAAATGATTATTATAAATATTATTATCATTAACATTTAAAGGAATAGTTCACTTAAAAATGTAAACTTGTTTACCTTCAGGCTATTTAAGATATAAACGAGTTTGTTCCTTCACCAGATCATATTTGGAGAAATTTAGCATTTCATAATTTGCTCATCAATGGATGTGAATGGGTGCCATCAAAATACACATCCAAACAGCTGATAAAAACATAATAGTTGCTTCTGGCCAAAATACCAATCTATAATCCATAATAATGCTTCCTCCAGTGAACCCCCCTCCCCCAGACTCTCATTCTGACGGCACCCATTCACTACAATGGATTCATTGGTCCGCAAGTGATGTAATGCTACATTTCTCCAAATCTGCTCTGATGAAGAAAAACTCATCTACTTCGTGGATCACCTGAGTGTGCGCAAACGTTCTCCATTTTACATTCTTGAGTTAACTATTCCTTTAAAACCCTTACCATGTCACATGTTTGAAATATTACCATGTGGGGGCACTACCATGCGTTGTTTATACATTTATTGGTTGGCTGTTGACTATGAGGTTATACAACTTGTGTGTTATTTCCTGTACTTTAACTATACAAACATACCAATAAACAATATGCACTTCTACAATATGAAGCTGGTCTTGATTTGTAAACACTGAGGTGTAATGTTTATTAGGCATTCTGCTTTTATGAATGAAGACATGGCAGGATTTCCAAATATTGCCCCCATTCATAACTACTAACATCTGCTCCCTTTGGATCTCAGATCTACTAGTGGACCGGCGAGTGTGGTTGCTCAGACAATACAGCCCCACAGAGGATGCCTACACTGCTTCCTGTTCCATGATCCACATTAGATAAACACACATTGGGTTCTTTGTCTCTCCCAGCACCCCTCATCAACCCCTCTCTATCTGCAAGGAGGGAGGGGGAAGGAAAACCAGTTGCTAGGCAGGCAGCATAACGGTTGCCTAGGGAACTGTAGCAGACACAACTGTGAGTGAATGGGGGAGAATGAGGAGGGGGAGGGAAAGGCAAGTTCAAGGCCAACACCCCCCAGTCTGCGTAGTGTCCGTCAGCACCGCGACAGATGAAGGGGGAGCACGCGGGCTGCCGACGGAGGCCTACAACGGACATGTCTCTTACCGTGACCCTCTTGATCTTAGCACTTCACTAGGATTGCATATTCCAGTGTGGTTTAAGACAGGGCACAATGTCACATGTTATAAAGATTGTTGCAGCTGGCTTGAGATTATTTTTGCCACTGGTAAAAAATACACGTACTGTGTCAAAAGGTTCTTAAAGGTAAAGTTCACCAAAAAAGGAAAATTTCACCCTCAGGCCATCCAAAATGTAGACTTTCTTTATTCAATCTTCACTGTTTTTTCATGAGTTTGTTTTTAACCTTAACCCGTGAAAAACTTCATTATCTTATGTCCTCTTACATCAAAACATTTCATCATGCTTGAACAGTTTTTGCTTGTAAGTAACTGTGCTTGAACTGTGCATATTTATTTCCTGATTCAGACGAGATGAATGGAGAAAGCAATATTATGGATAGAGGACTTATATTTGAGCCAGAATCAATGGTTTAAAGTAAAAAAAAGGATTAATGATGGATTTATTTCTCACAAACATGCCGCTTTCCCCTTTACAGGATGTTTATTGATGGACTGGAGTGGTGTGGATTGTGGCGTTTTATCTGCTGTTTGGACTCTCATTCTGACGGCACCCATTCACTACAGAGGATCCACTGAAGAGCAAGTTATTTGCTGCTAAAGTTCTCTGTTTCCATCAAGAAACAAACTCATCTACATCTTGGACGTCCTGAGGGTGATAACATGTTAAGCACATTTTCATTTTTGGGTGAATCATTCCTTTAAAGCTCACTGAGGTTCACATGCAAATTTGTGAGGAAAATAATTGTATGACCTACCTCACTTTAAATGTAAATATATTTTCTTTGAACAAACATTCTCATGAAAGGACCTGACTCAAGTGCATTTACAAAGATGCGTGTGATTTCTGAATCAGGTTTGTAAGGCTTCAGACTGAGCAACCGGTTGAAAAACCCTAGGCGAGTTGTTCTTGGAGAGATGATGTTACTTGTTTGTTTATGTATAATTAGCACCTTCTGGGAACTGTACTGTCACCTGTAACATTATTTAGGTCAAGAAACTTAAATAAAACAGGAAGAACCTACCGATCCATGTTGTGTAATAATGACATAGACACGTACACATAACCGAAATATGAGTAAATGCTGCAATGCATACAAGAATAAAATGTTCAGAATGTAACGTGGCTTCCTGTTCTGGGACTGTATCATGTTTTGAAAGAGACAGGTGATTATAAAAGACATACATTCTTCTTACAAGACATACATTCTTCTTGAACAACAAGGCATTTTTTGGGCAACTGAAAATCACCATGTGAAACTATATAAACTAAATAGGCAGCTGAATTATATTAGTGTTTATTTTAGACTCATGACTAATATTTCAGTATATAATTAAATGTTATTCTACATTAAATGTCTTTACTATGTACTTAAAATGTGCATATTGTTACATTGTACTTACATTAAAGTAACTGCACATTTTTACCCCAGTATAAATAATAAGTGCTATAATATTCTAATTACACTAATAATATAATATTATAATTGCACTACTATAATACTTATCCTCAATATCAGAATTTAAATTTGCTAATAATTTATTATTAGTAGTAGTAATAAAACCATCAACCCTGTAACTTCTTTAAAAAGCACAATATTCCGTTTGAGATGAAACAATGCACTTAATTATAGCAATTGTTTACATTATTTTACTGATATGTTTAAAATAAATACATTTTTTTTAAAGAAATGTAGCTACTTAAACATAGATTGTAATCTACTGAGACTTTTCTTTGAGCTAAAGTATGTTTATGTAATTGTGAACATTTACGCAACAGTTTAGCAGTCTCGTAACCTCCTTCCAGAGAAGCTGAAGTGTTGAGTAACGTTACACAAAGTGTTGCAGCCACTGCGCACTGCTGCTGTCGTGTATGTGATCGCTGTCGTTACGGTGAACGGGAGAAGAGCTTTTTTGGACCACCTTCGTTCCCTCTTCGGTCATTTCGGCAGGAGTGGAGGCTTGTGTATCGTCATGATGAACAAAAACGTGACTAGGCACCCAAAGCTCCGTGTTATGCAACCGCTGACCTACTAACACACATTCGAGGACGACGAGAGGAGAAAGGGTGTGTGTAACGTTACGTGTGTGTAAGAGAGGAAAACTGGAGCAAAGCCTCCGACATAACACAAGGACGAAGAGGGAGGGAGAGATAGACGGCGAATAGCAGCACATTCAGGGAGTCACAGTAACCGACACAAAGCCGGAGAGTGGATCACGACACACTCGGGACATTTCCAGCCCAGACTGAAGTTGTAAAAGGAGGAAAGAGCATAATCGGGACGAGAAACCTCATGCAGAGGCGCAGATGAGCGATTTATTGAAGAATACACGAGGATTCTTCGGTTTAACGAAAGGATTGTGCTATTTCACTTCGGTGAGTTCAATTGCAGACGGTTTATAATATAATATTTCATAATACGTGCTGTAAGCAAGTCATTTTGTTTTAAAGAGCTTGTAGCAGGCTAAGCAGTTGGAGGCTAGGCTCTTACCTTGCAACGTGGTCAGGGCATGTTATTGTTCACATGGAAACGGATTCAGACGCATGCTTCTATGCATCGCCGACTGACAAATTCTTTGGTTTTCAATGATTTTTTTCTTTGTTTGTTTTGGCATATCGTGAAGTTTAAGGAAGCAACAGATTATCTCGCATTGTGCATTGCATGCATATTCACATTCAATGTCAAGGCGAGACGGTCGTGGCGTGGGGGAGGTGGTGATCGTTACGAAATCCAAACGCAAGAGGCTGTGGGGTCAGTTAATGTCTGTGCATTGCGGTGGCACCATTCCCTTGCATTTCAATAAGTTAGTTGCAAGTCAGCGTCTCTTACAACGCGTATGATTGTAAAATAAGATATCCCGATAGGATAATGCGTTCCGATGCCACGCGAGGGGTTGTTCGGTTGCACGATGTTCAGTGGCGACCAGAGGCAGACCTTCCTCAGACGCGTGAATGTTCAATAATCATGTCACAGTAGCCTAATAATCACAGTGAATTAATTAAATTATTGTAACGTGAGTGCGCGTCTCGTGGGTTATTGTGCAATGAAGCGATGTAAAACTTTTGGTTGGGAAAGAGAGGCAGACATAGTCACAAGCAAGACTAGCAGACTAATGTGCAAATGTTTAATAATTAATGATTACTAATTGTGATGCAATACCATTGCATGCTCGGCTCATAAAAAGCGGACCTACTCCCAAACTTTGCCCCTTAACAATTCCACCACTCCCTGTTCAGCAATGCCAGGAATCTGAAACTGCCTCACATTGCTCCCAAACTTCTCGCAATTCTAGCATCAATCTGAAAACCAAATAAAAACGTTTTTGATTCAGAAAAAAAAGACATTCACACAAGTGGTCATACAATATGAAGATCATCCTAGTCTCTGACAAGTTGGTGTGGACTGAACTTTCATGGACAGCTATTGTGATTTCAGCATTAACCCCTATAATTAAGAGTCTAGCCAACATAGTATCTCACAGTCTTACTGGCCTACTGAGCCTTCAGGTTGGAAGGAAGACTGGAGGCGTAACAGTTCTGCCTACATGTGACTAACACATGCAGGGAGGCTTCCAGTTGTAAGCACTATCCATGTAGAACGGTGCATAACTGTGTTTGACTGGACCTCAAGCTCTTTTTTCTGAATTGTGGACACTAATTCTTGGAAGAGGGAAAATAATCAAGCTGGGGGAACCAATAACACAAATGTGCATGTGGACGGTCATGTCTTCCTCCTTATTCTTTGAAAATCATTCCTATCCTAAGTCACTAATCTACCATTAAATAAGGGTTTACAGACACTGTATTTATAGTAACTTAGGTGTCTGAATTTAGCTCAGCATGTCCTAAAAAGATCCTGGACTGTGATGACGATCTGGCATCGAGCCACAACCTGCAGTCTGAACTGCGCAGCACCTCATTCTCTGTTTTATAGCAGATGAGTGATATTACAAAAGCTGGACCACTTTGGACAATCCTTGTGGTGTAAGAGCAGAATCCCTAATTTTGAAATCTTCCTCTCTTTCTCATTGCATTTCAGGAAAATGCTAGTGCATTTGATGCGTATCAGTGCATCACTGGAGTGATTCATAGTTCAGTTTAATCTAATATCCTGATGCTGACGTCTTTTTTCGTACCTCCGCAGTTCTGGTAAATTCCTGTTCCCCCCCCCCATTGGAATCCTTAACTCCGCCCTCACCCAAGCACACTATTTTTGGTAGGCACTATAATTCCTCCCCACTTGCTCAGACGCACTCATCACAGACACACACCGTTGCCGCCCCCTCTGACCTATTTTACAGCACAGCTTTGGACCCAATGCGCGCGCGCACGCACGCACCGTGTTTATGGATCAGCCGGTTTCTAGGTCAGTGGGACACATGTCCACCGCCCTCCCCCGTGCTCTCGTTTGCGTTCCTATGGAAAAATGGTCATGCATGGACCAAATATTTGTGCTTCCATGTTTTCAGGATGCTCTGTCCCCACAGTGCTGTGAGTCTAACCACAATGGACAAAGATACGCACAAATGTAGAAATACATAGTAATACTCACTCGTGTGGTTGAAGATAAGGGAAAATTCAATCGGGCTTTAACAAAACAGGAGTATGCAAAGTTCTATGTTTGCTTTTGAGAACAATGGGCTGTTTGTGTTGTACATTTTTGTTCCTCTTCCTCTTTTTAGTGTTAAACTTATGAGAATGCCTGGTGTTGAGGTTGTGTTTTAGCAATGGTGCAATGGTGTTGTGAGGTTATGTAACATGAATTCAGATTCTCCCGATAAGCTGCAAAATCGGATGAGCTAAGAAATCAAGGACAAAGTCCTAATAGTAAAAAAGCACAATAAGTAGTCAGTTAAAAAGTGAGTTGTGTACATTACATACTCATTTTTAGTAAACCAAATGTTCTTGGTTACATTGTCAATAAATGATGTTTAGATCACAAATAAATGATAAAGAGTATGAGGGTTATTCCGGATATTCCACACCTTTAGTTCTCTTCTGTGGTGCTTCCTTTGCCTGCAGTCCTGGCAGTCAGTCAGGTGTCTCTGATTATGTGACAGTGCAGTATCTTACACAATAAGTGTCCTACTGCAGCACGGCGTGATCTCCTACTCGCTGTGCTGTGCTATGCTACTCTACTGACCTAAATTTCTCTAGAGCTCATAGGACAGAGGAGAAGCAGAACATTTCAGTTGCTGCCAAGATTGGAAATGGAACACTGGGATGTTTCCGAATTAATAGAGAGAATTTTGCTATTGCATCATTTGACATTCATCCATGGTAGTTATCATCAAAGTTGTAACGTTTGAATGCAAATTGTAAAGGAAAAGTCTTCACAAAACCCTCAAATTAAAGTTAAATACTTGTTCTAATTTAAGGGACTGAAAGAACTTCTTAACTACATACATAAACCTATAACGGAGTTATAAAAAGGCAATGTCACCAGTGCAATGAAGTAGAAAACTTTGGAAATAAAACAACATTTATAGTAACTTTATCCTGCTCTGTTACTTTTAACTATATGACACATTTGTTTGATTCATTCTTATAGGCACATTTGAAGTAAACACATCCTGTTTCATTGTCTTTACAGATCTGTTCATCAAAGACTGCGATAAAACATTGAGCTGAGACGGATCTGATGAACAATCAACATCTTTCGGGGTGCTTGGAAAAAGAAAGTTTATTCTTCAACAGCAATCCCAGCCTACACTGCCACCTCACCCATCAAGAACAAGGAGTTTTGCCAAGTTAACAAATTAAACTTGGAAAGAACTGAAAACAAGCTTAAAAAAAGACTATCTCTACTAAACTAAATTTGTAACACACCTTTCCAATGACAGTTGTTTTTGTTGCCTTTCATCTTTTTCTTATCTTGTTGACCAGTCTGGGCACTTGAAAGATTTGAAGAGACTGGTTAGAGTAGAAAAAAAGGCATCAATTATACGTACGGTTCCTCTTTGGAGGAAAAAACAGAACCTCATACGTCATTGAACATACAGACAATTAAGTGTGTTTTTGAAGTTTTAATCGGAAAAATACTCTTCAGTATTAAATCATTCATTTTCAATGTCCACTGAGTGCCAGTTATACAAACTGGCCTTAACAGGACCACAATGGAAAGCCTAAATCTTCCTACCCAAAACGACGGTTCCAGTTTGGAAACATTAGAAACACTCTCAACCTACAGTGAGAGTTTACCATCACCTCAAATCGCCAGCCCTTCTCGCCAAGGCCGACTAATAAAACCAAAACCCAACATGACCTGTCGACGAAAGCGGGAGTTCATCTCAGATGAAAAGAAGGATGCATCCTACTGGGAAAAACGACGCAAGAATAACGAGGCTGCCAAAAGGTCAAGGGAGAAGCGCCGGCTCAATGATGTGGTGTTGGAGAACAGGGTAATGGTACTGAATGAGGAGAATGTGCGGCTGAAGACAGAACTCCTGCAATTGAAACTAAGATTTGGACTCATAAGCTCTGCCTCTTACATGGAGAAGACCCAGCAGATCAGCAATGCTTTCGAGGCAGCGACTAAAGAAGCTATTGGTACCGGAGAAACTTCTGGAAATCCATATTACTCAAGCAGTGGATACTCCAGTGCTTCTCAGGTCATGATGAACTCTGATTCCTCAGAGGCTGAGCAGCCAACCAGGAGTGAACGCCACACAGCGTTAACCAAGTACTCCTCCCGTGGATCACTGTCTGACATGTCTGATGAATCGTCACGGGACAGTCCTGAACCTATAGACTTTGACATCAAACACGAGAGCTCTGGAATGGACATTAACAGGCTTGAGGCAAGTGTTCTTAATGGCATGTTCAATGGCCATCAAAGTCTTGGACGACTGGAGAATCACCAAGAGCAAGAAATGGAACAGCAAGAAAGTGTCAACAACCCAGCCCCTCCTTCCGCCACACCCCAAAGAAGCGTCATCCTCTTTCGTTTCGGAAGTAGCTCCTACCCTTTTGAGAGCCAAAGGGCTGAGGAAATGGAGCAGCAGGTGGCATCCCAAACACAACAGAATGGGCAAATCACTAATTGTACTCAAACAGGGTGCAGTCTACCAATAAGACCTGATGGTTTAGAGACTCTTTCAGAGGTGGCACAGCAGCTGGCCAGGAGGTCTTTGGATTCACCAAGCTATGAATTCACTAATGACAAGGCAGATGCCGGGGAGCGCAGGCAGTTTGTCATACAGCAGAAAGACCTGAGCGTTCAAGGACAATGCAGAAGTCAGGTTCAAGAAGGCACTCCAGATTCTTTTGCCCCAGATTTGATCAACGAGGCTGGAAAAGCCCACATATACCAGCTGTCCAATCTCTACCTCGGCACTCTGAACGAGGAGCCACCAGTGCTAACATATGAAGGTTGTCCAAAAGCAGATGGCTTCTACAAAGAGCACTCCTCCTCAGGCAAGGACACCTCCTCTAGCGACGGAGACCCACGCAGCTCAGATAAGGAAGCCTCCACTGACGATGAATCTCCCTCATCCTCTTCCTCTGATACTGGTGGATATCATGCCATCCACCAGTCAGCATCCTCACCCACCATGATCACCAGTGATGCTTACCAGTACGGAGAGAACCAAGGTGAAATGAAAGGCACTGCTCTGCCACACAAGCTAAGGCTCAAGTATAGAGCACTATCTAACGGTGGCTCCCAAGACGTCCTGGCTACAACAGCTGCTACGTCACCTGATTCCGCTCTGCCTCAGCACCCGTACCTGGCGCTAGCACAGGTAAACCAGCAGCAAGGCAGCAGCTCGGGAAGCAAGCAATGGGAGAGTGAGACAGCAGATTGAACTTTGCACACAACAGTCTCTTTCCAGAGAGAAGGAAAAGGAATGGAATGAAAGTGGGAAGAGGAGCTCAGGAGGACAAGGTAGCAGAAACAAGAAACATGACTGAAACTGGCACATTGCATCCTTTAATTGAATTAAGACAGGACTTGATAAATGTCACCTTTACCATCCATATAAAGAAAAATGAAAATGGTACCAATTAATTGAATGAAAGTCTATTGCTTATACGTAACAACAACAACAAGTAACTCGTGTTCTTGGTCTGTTTTCTTATCAAGAGCGATTCTGTGACTTTTTAATGCAGCTATGTTCTCTCACTCGCTTTCATAAGCACTTAACTGTAACTCAAAGAAGTTGCGAAGAGGAAATCGAGCCCTTTCAAATTATCCTTTTCCTCTTTCAAAACAAACCTACAAAACTGTATAGCAACCTTTGTCTTCACCTTTGAATATACATATCTCTACCATGTTTCGTAGCTAAATTGATGGGTAGTCTCTGAACCCAAGTAGTTTTTGCCTCAAGTTAATGGAGTTAAAGACACAAGTCCTTTTCTCTACTGATTTCAGGAGGAAAAACCTCAACCGGTTTAATGACTGTATCTATCCTCTGCCTTTGGACCTTAGCATTATTGAAGCACTTGGATTATTATTATACTGTGACATGACTAAACATATCATATTTCAATGTATTTTATGAAAAAAATGACATGTCAATCTTAAGGAGTAGAAAAGTGGGAGAAAGACTACGAACACTGTCTACTTTTTACTGTTTGAATTCCTGTATAGTGCTTTCCTAATGTTCATATCCGATGCTTCCATTATATTTTTTAAATCATTGTATTTATGTCCCTGTATCACACCATTCGAGAGAATGTTCTCTTCATAGTGTTTCTGTCATTCATAGGTCAAGGTTAACCAGTTAAAAAAAGAAAAAGACAAAAAAACATTCACCTTTTGTACATCACGTTACTATATTGCATCACTGTAAAGGAGCCTGATGGATCGACCCTCTCCAAAGGTCACTGTGACCAATTCTTTTTTTGAAAAAGTCTACCTGACATTTAGCCAAATTAGAGTAAAAACCCTTTCAGAAACGTCAAGGCGGTCTCTCCCGAGGCTGAATTAATATGCGGACTGTACAAAGTGTAAGATATATCATTGCCATCTCAAGATGGTCGTGTCCTCTGGTCAGGTTTCAAAGACGCCTCACATGCTACCTCATGAGAAGAAACGGTTGAGGTTACGCAGAACTGGAGAAGTTCTCCTTTGGTGCGTGTAGCTCATTGCATCATGATACCCATTAACTGTTGTGTATAAAAGTTAACAAACAGTAAAATGCTGCAGCACACAACTACGTGTTTCTTAGACACAAATCCAATCCCACTAGTTGTCTTTGTAGAATTTACCACAGCTGAAAGCTGCTTCTGCACTGAATTTTTTTCATCAGATTTTATACAATCTATGTTTATTGTTCCCAAACAGGTGCCTGGCACTGGCCATTGTGTAAAAAGTGTACAGACAAATTCTCTCTTTTGAGTATTTTAAGTTTGTATCAAGTTTATTTTGGCATTCTATAATAATTATTAATATTTTATTTTATTTTATATTCCAATGCTATTATTCTTTTCGGGGTTAATATTTCTTGTGTCTGTTCACCTCAATGTGATACAGTATGTATGTATTTTCATGTCCTGTTCATCTATTTCACCCTGGTGTATTGTGTGGTATTTACTGAAGTAAAAAAAAAAAGATGTTTGTTAAAAGAGGTGGGTGTACCTGTCGAGGTGCTCAGAATGACACTAAAGGAGTGGAAAGAAAAATAAAACATGTTGTAAGTTGAATTTAAGTTGCCTAATGTTGTTTATACCTCTCAGCTATGCCCACACAAGCCTTAATGCCCCATAATAAAGTGTTGCCATAAACGAGACCAGCCTGCACTTGCACATGATTTAAAACCAGACCAACGGACTTTATGGTTCCAGCTTCTGACTTTTCCTCTCTCCTAGCACCATAAACGAATTGAAATGAGAGCTCTGTAAATGCATAAGGACACTTTGTACTCCTGCAGGGCGCAAGAGTCATCCAATATGATGTAACACTGGTCAAGTCACAGCACTTGTGTGACAGCCCAAAGACACACACACACATCCGGCAGGCTGTGAACGAATAGAAGTACAATGCTTTCATTTTCTCTCCTCCAAATATGCATTGATGGATTAAATTGCCAACGTCATAAAGTCAGCTGCAAATTTTACCAAATTTAAAGGAACGTGAGATAATTGGAAAGGAACATGTAGCCGTTCACACTGTTCACTGGTCGTGAAAATATACTGAAAGTACAGGCACTAATTCAAATAAATAAAATAGACCAGAGCAGAAAACAAGTTATGTAACTGTTCTGATATCAACTGACATTATAAAAACAATCGCTTGAAGTGCAGGTCATAATCCAATCTTTTCAACCCCCTGGTCCCAAGAAATTACATCTCGACTTTCTCGTACTATACTCATTTTCAAGCGTTAACGATTACCTGTCATTTATTTATTAATTTATTGCTCCTGGTAGACTGCCAGTTTGTTATATCACTTGCCCTGTCCGGGATTATGTAATATGCATGGCACTTACACAACCTGCATTTAAAGTACTACATGTTCTACAATAATTCAACTACAACCGAATCATCTGTAATGAGTACATTTATTAAAAGTGTTTAATGTATTTGTGTGCATGTTGTTGATGACATCACATGAAAACAAGCACAGAACTGTGCTGCACTACCGGTTGCTACGGTAGCAAGAGCCAACGCAAGAACAAAAGCAAGGTGACTTTTAGCAAGAGCTGCAGTGCTTTGTTCTCTTCGCTGCTCTTTTTTCACTCTTTTTTTCCCCTCATTTTTTTATTTTTTCGGAGTATGTGGAACCTTACGAAAGCAGGTCAGTGAAAAAGTAGGTCAGTGTGAAGGGGAGGAGAGGGATAAGAAAAGGGGAATTCAGAGAGTGAGGGTTGGGGAGGTGCAGATACGTCATCCAGCCTGCAGAGAGCTTAAAGAGGAGTAAGCAGAAAGCTGCATTGTGATCTCATTAATAACTGAACACTACATACATCCGAGAGACTGAACACCATTCAATTCAATACTGAATACCAAAAACACATTTAAGTGCTGCAGTGTAGCTGAGAAACGTCAGAGAATGTTTTAACAATCTGCAGCAGAGCTTGACTTCTAGTCCTTTAATGATTCATACACCTTATCTATAGGAAACAGGAGACTATTTGCATATACGATAATGCAAATAATATAGAAAGAAAACAAGAAATTATCATTAATGTTAAATGGCTAAATTAATGTTAAATTAAAGGCCAAATTTATTGCACACGCACACAAATTATTTTATTTTATTACAAATATTATCATGCAATTTGAATGACATGATTCATCAGATTGGCTCAGTATTTGGCATAGCCACATTTTTGTGCAAAACCTGATGATCCATGTTATGTGAAGAAAATTTGATCTTTAGCACAAAGGTTCACACAGTCACATATTTGATTGGTGACCTAGAAATAATGCAGATTATATTTCTTATTCATTTTAAGGGTTTAACTCTTGTTTACTAAAACATTCAAATGATATTTTGAATCCCAGATTGTCAATGTGCACTAATGAGCCCGGTGTATGTATAAACGAAAGAGCAGAGGCAGGACAAGGAGGGAAACTAGAACAGAGAAGGCAAGGAGGGAAAGTTAAATGAGGAGAGGAAGAACAGAGGAAAAGAGGCCAGAGAGAGGAATGGAGTGGGAAGAGAAGATGTTTTGTCTCGGAACATCTGCAGGAGCGCTGGGATTCCAGAGCACAACATAACTCTGGTTACGTAACGGAGCTGCCTAAGATGTAGGTCAAAAAAATAGAGAGCGCAAACAAGGGAAGAAGTGTCTGAGCGTGTATGGAACAGTAATTATTATAACACAATGATGTGCATGCGTATAAGCAAGTGTATATCATATATGATGGCATCACAGGACTAATGAGTGTTGGTAAGAGTTTAAAAGAGGCAGTGTGACTCACACAGGCACATCAGTGAAAGGGCAGCAGAATGTAGGTCAGCCAGCCCTGCCCACACCCCGTTCCCTCAATCCCAAACCGTATGACCCTCTCAGTTGTGTTCGCTCTCATTCGCCATTCACTCACCGTCTTTATGCTCTCCTTTCTCTTTTAAGTAGTGCTTTATAAGTATTTATTGACACTATATTCTATTTACACTATTTTAACTATTCTGTCAATTTTTAAAAATAAAAAAAACATTGTTTTAAGATCACCACAATATTCACACACACACAAAAAAATCACCATAAAAAAAAAAAAAAGAACGAAGAAAAGATTCACTTTGAGATTTCCTAATGAACGGTACTGTCTAAAAGTTCTGGGTTAGTAAGATAATTAATACTTTTATTCAGCAAAAACATAAAATTGATCAACAGTGATGGTAAAGAAATTATAATGTTACAAAAGATAGATTTTAGAAATTTAAATAAAGAAATATATATATATATATATATATATTATATTACCCAAGTAATAACATATAAACAACTCAGAATGCACTAACAACACAAAAACATCAAAAGTGACAGTAACACCCATGGCACCCAAGTATAATAGCAGACATGTAAGCAGCACTTACATTCTCCTCAAAATTGAGTTAATCATTCTCCCTCTCTTTGTCTTATCACTTTAGTTGATCACCTCTCTCTCTTGACTCTTTATAAATCAGTCTCTCTCCATCCTCCGCTGCACCTGTGGCACACTCTCTTTTGTAATCAGTTACTTTAATCAAAATCTTCCCAAACAAAGAATGAAATGATATTGACGGATGCCCTATTGAGAAATATTCCTATCACAGCGACACATCACCCACTGTGTGCAGCTCCAGATTACATGCAACAGTGAGTCAAAGAAGTCTCAACCCGAGAGCTAAATTCCTTCTAACAGCATGACTGTCTGCTCTAATGGAGGGGGTTCGATCATGTGACTGGCAGAGACATAGACCTGCAAAAAAAAAAAAAAAATTCCCACAGAATTCCACAAAAGACGCTGGAATATTCGTGACAGATAAAAGCCCAGGAAATCTGTAGTGCTCTTTCATAATTTTATAGACAGTGGCCCATAAAAGTATTTGAACTCTCAGGCCAAATTTTTCAATTTATTTCAAGCATTTCATCACTTGCTCACCAAGGGATCCTCTGCTGTGAATGGGTGCCGTCAGAATAGAAGTCCAAACAGCAGATAAAAACATCACAATAATCCACACCACTACAGACAATCCATTGGTGAGCAAGTGATGTAATGCTAAAGTTCTCCAAATCTGTTTCAAAGAACAAACTCATCTACATTTTGGTTGGCCTGAGTGTACAATTTCAGCAAGCTCGCTTTTTTGGGGGAAGTTTTGAAGGGTTAATTTTCATTTTCACATTTTCATTTTTGCAGTGTACATTGACATCTACAATTGTTCCTTTTGAAGGAACAGATGTCAATCATGTTTCATGTTTATTTGTACAGCATTTTCCACAATAAGTATCATTTTACAGAAAGTGCACATTTCTACATTACAACCAAGAGTAGAAAATCATTATCAAAGGTGACGTTCAAGGTAAGGTCTAGTGCAGGGATCCTCAAATCTGGCCCACGAGATCCACTTTCCTGCAGAGTTTAGCTCTAACCCTAATCAAACACACCTGAGCATGCTAATCAGTGTCTTCAGAATCATTAGAAAATCACAGGTAGATGAGTTTGATCAGGGATGGAGCTAAACTCTGCAGCGCACTAGCCCTCCAGGGCAAGAGGAACCCTGGTCTAGTGTATATATAGCACCCACTTTTAACTAATTTCTTATTAATATACGTCCTATTAATTAAAAAGAGCAGGGCTACATATGAGAAAACTGTTGATTTAAGCATTCTATACAATGAATGTATTGCTTTAACCTTGCTTTAATGAAATTAAATGCACACCTAATCTTGACAAACTGCAAATGCATAAGTGTCCTTTTACACCATGTGTGCTTATTACATAATCAGCACCAATAAAAGCCACAGCCTCAATAGCAGCTCTTTATTATGTCATGCATACCAACGTCAGGTCATTCCATTATCTAAGCAAAGCCAAGATTCTAACACCCATGAAAGAAAGTCTCAGCCCTGAAATAACGAAAGGACAGAGGCCGGAATTGTAAACAATGTGTGTGATTGAGACTGCTACACTTTGAAAAAGACAAAGAAAGTGGGGCAGAAGTGTAAGTGAGGACTAGATTTCTGCTCATCCATTAAATGTGAAGGATGAATTAGGCCACCAGAGCAATGAGTCAGCCCAGAGTTATGCAATGCGAGCGCTCAGGGTATTGCCACACTATGAGGGAAAGAGCGGGTATGAAGAAAAGAGAGAGAGAGCTTGTTTTGCAGGCACGCATCTGCGTATGTGAGAACATGACTGACATATGTTCTGGGGAAAATGTGCGTGGATAGGACAGCTGCCTTCAGCGTGAGGACGAGGACCATAAGGTTTGTGGGCACATTGTGTTACTTTGCATAAGATTGTTTAAATGTGAAAGGCAACAAAATATGTTCCAACTGCTCTAATGAAAGCACTTCATTAAAAAGGCATTATTCTACAATCATAAATCAATACATCCATAATATGTGAAGCATTGTGCACTCAGAGTTCCTGCATCAATATTCCACTAACAAGGACACTTCATATTAATAAAGCAGCACTTGAGCTCTATGAAGTCCAGACCACTATCCTCTTGACTTATCAATCTATGATCACAATTATTTCATAGAATTAAATATGAAACCTTCACAGATGGACATTATTATTCACATACAACTCATTCGATGAAGAGTTCCAAAATGCCAAATTATTATTTCATTCTGGATATTTAATTGTTCCTGTCCTGCTTTTATATTTAGATTACCTTTGTTGTCATCTAACGGTTAAAGTTAATTGAAAATAGTAATAATTCAATAACACTGTTTAATGTAATCTTTAGCCAGTCTCAAAATTAATATCCATTTTTCTTTACATTATAAAGTTGTGATGGCTATAAAACAGTCTATTTTATATATTAAATATATTATAACACTTGATTATAAAAATAATATATGACCGGTTAATGTAAATACTACAACTAAAAGTTTGGCTGCCGATTATATTTATGTGGCTGAATATTTTTTTTTATATATATATTTTGCTGAATCAGCATATTAAAATGATTTCTGAAAGAGCACGTGACACTGAAGTAATGATGCTGAAAATTCAGCTTTGCATCACAGGAATAAATTACATTTAAAAATATATAAAAGCAATTATTTTAAACTGTAATATTTCACAATTTTACTGATTTTACTGTATTTTTGATCAAACATATGCACTTTGTAAATAAATGCACAACTTAAAGTAATGCATTACTTTACTTTTGTGTTATTTTTGTCATCTGCAGGTGGGCTTGCTTATTAATTTTTAATAACGAAAAACCCAAAAGTTATATTTTTGGCAACTGTAAAAGACCTTTAACACCAAAAATGAAATGAACAATTTCAGAGCAGCCCCCCCCCCCCAGCCTGCATTTTAAAGATAACTAGAGGGGCTATAACTGGAACTAGGGGGTCTCGGGCCCCTCTAGCTCCTCATAATTCACCTATTTTAATCTCTCTGGTGGTCACTTTTACCCTTGGAACTAGACAGCGTTAGTCCCGTACAGTATACTAGAAGTTCAGTAGTGCCACAAGCACATTAAGCCGATTATCCCTTAGATAAGCATCGGTCTCCTTCTGTCCGGTTACCTGGTCAGATCCCCTTCTACAGCCCAGCACAACATTAGTGCCTTACACGGCTCAGTCTTGACCTACATGCATGCTAACTGAAAAACACTCTTTCTTCAAGACATGATGCTGATTTGCAGAAGCATTCTACAAATGTAAGCTGCTTCTTAAGAACAGAGGCACTTTCAACCATAACACACAAATTGAGGATTTAATGAAGCAATTTAACATATTCTCAACATAAATGAAATGATAGAAAACACAAATCTGAGCAAACATGAAATCAGAACTATATGACTGAAAACTCAAATATCTTAGATTTCGACTAATGTGTCCAGATGAATTGTTGGCATGAAATAGTATTTATTGAAATACTTCTAAAAATAACTTGGCACACCACATTGCATCTGGCAATGTTGGATATTTAATCGCACAAGCTCATTTCCCCTCATTAAAGCTTAAATTCACTTGTAGCATTTATAATGAATGATCTTAGGTTGCAAGTGTTCTACCTCGCATTTATTTAAATTAAAGCCATAACATAAATAATAAGAAATAAAATAAACAATGGGCTTATTAAATTGGCAAGGTGCATCCTCAATATTTATATAAATTTAAACTTAAAATCTAGAAAACAAAGCCACTTTAAAAAAAAGTTATTATAAAAACATTGTACTAAAGACCATTCCACCATGGAATATATATATAAAAAATGCAATTGTGACTATTGTGCTTGGAAATGTGGGTTTACATTTAAGAATTAGTAAGAATTCTGAGAATGTCAGAATTGTAAGAAACTCAATTTCATGCATAAACTCAATTTTCTAAGAAAAATGTAATTGTGAGAAACTCGAAATTGCAATAAATAAATAAATGTACAATTCTGAGATACAAATACCTTTTTTGTTTTTTCAAATACAAGAACAGGCTTTTATTCATTTGTCTACGACCCTAATATTAGGCTACTCAGCAAACAAGGAACATTTTTCAGAACTAGTTAATATTCTGGCAACGTTCTCTCAAAGTTATGAACAAATGTTCTTTGACTAACATTATTAAAATTTTGTTTAAAGTGACCATGGTTTATAATAAAGTTCTCAAAACATTAGTGCAACATGTTTTTTGTCCATCATCCATGAAACATTTTTGTTGACTGTTTGTCTAACGATTTGTAAAAGTAACTTTGTTTTAGAATGTTCAGAGAACACGTAACATTCCCATAATGTTCACAAATTGGTAAAATGGAATGTTAATAAAACATTCTTTTGTTAGCTGGGTACATATATGGAAATACAAGTTAACAAATAATATTAATGTAAAATCATTTAATCTAAGTATTCACATGGCTTCCCAATTTACTGCCAGTTAAATGGTCTATATTTTTGTAAACTGTCTCTCAGAGACCATCTTGTCCCACACTAAACGTCCCCTCTGCATGTCTTTTCACTCAAACACACTCAGACCAGGCCAAATAAGGCATTTCTTTAAGGGCGACTGTGTTGTCTCACGAGTGACTCAGGGAATCATGGTAATGGGTAACAGAGCTTCACATCTACAGCCAAACAAACCCACTAAACACACCACAGGGCCTGCAGTGACCGGCAGCTGTTGGGAGGAAGCTCTCTGAATCACAGGAATAACAAAAGAAGTCTGTTTACAACAGCACTCTTTCACCCATGCCCACATCTTCTTCTCATCCTTTCCAGCGCTTCCCGCCCACAGCCCAAACCGTCCTGCTCTTTTCTCTCTAATCCAAACACCTGGGAGGTGCGAACATGTGACCGAGAACTCAGGCCAGACGCTCTGCGAGGAACAGACGGCAAAACTAAAGGTAACAGAAGTCAACACACAATTACACGCTCGCTTACACCAACGAGGCTCTTAAACAGGCTGGAACCGCACTTGACCATGTGGCGAGTGCTTTCCAACATTGCTGTGTTTATTTTTATGCTGACATCATGTATGACAACAGCATATGAGCAAATTGAAAATATGAGTCAAAATGACTCATAATGCAAACCATGCAACTTTCATAAAAGTTTAGAATCTCATACACCTTATTTTGCACTTTGTAAGATGTCTTTTTCTTCCATTTGCAATTCATTTCAAATGCCTTCTGGTGCGGAGTTAAAATAGAACACTTCTAAGAAGTATCTAAGCAGTGTGTTTCCAATTAGTTGCTGTATCATGTCCAGGCAAGGATAACTTAAGTAGGTTAATCAACAGCATCAGGACATGGGCAGTGATAGAGCTTGTTTCTTGTTTCTGTTTGGGTTACTGGGTCAAGCAGGGAGGGAGAGACGGGAAAATATCACGTGAAGGAGCAACACCTGTAAAGGAGACACCATGTGCCGGAGATGGATATGGTTGGGTTTCTTAAACACAAACACAAAAGTAAATTTAAAAAAGGAGATGGTTGGGTTTCTTAAACACACAACACAAATGTAAATTTAAAAAACATATGCAAATTATATTATGATTCAACTTTTCCAGTTCAATAGATCCCATTCAAATAAATAAAATAAATAAAAATACAATTTTAATATATATTTACATACATATACCAACAAAGCAGCAGGCTGTCATTTAACCAGACATGAACCCTGAAAAACAAATTCTAAATTAAAAAAATATATTTTAAAAGAGAAAACCAATGGAGTATGCTAAATTAAAGTATATAAAACTAAAAGTAGAAAAAGATGTAGATAAACAAGAAAACAACCTTGGTTGCTGCAGGACTGGATGACTAATCGGTTAGTTGACCATGACTCACTCCAGTTATGTTTATAAATATGAAATCATCCATCTGAATGAGATTTGATAACTAAAGCTGATGCTATTGACTTCATAAGACTTGGAATATAGTGTAGAAGTCAAGACGTTTCCATTATTGTTTGGTATTTAATCTTCATTTACTGTTCACCGTTCATTTTGTGGAAAAGTGCAGCATGAATGTCTTACTTAATATCTTTTTTGTGTGTGTGTGTTCCATGATCCACTTTTTTGTATAATAAAACAAATCCTAAAACATTAAGAAGCACACAAGTGAGCGAGGATCCTGCTTTTTTCATTTGTGTTCCGTGGAAGAAATTAGTCACATAGGTTTGAAATAACATAAGGATTAGTAAATCGTGATTTTCTTTTTTTACTTAACATTCATTTTCAAGACGGATCTGAATTTTCAGTCTGACATTGCCTATGTAGCCTATGTTTGTCATCATGGAAAATGGAGTCTTGTTTTATCATTTGGAGTCTAAAGCCTCATTTGACGGAGTACGTTTTTTAAAATAATTTATTTAGTTGTTTTAGGAAGTAGTCATGAGCTAACACATATATTTTGGTTTTCATAATCCCAAAAATGAATGCCAGACCGATTATGCCAGACATGAAATGAATTAGTGTAATAACCATAGACTGTAAAAGTTCAATTTACGCATGAAACTCTGCTTCCCTCTACTGGATAACCAGGTGTACTGTTTGAAATGAGACTGCATATACATATAGAAATGAAGTACCTCAACATAAATAGTTGTAAAGTGCTTAAAACAACTGTAATCATAAACAGTTGGAGCTGGTCCATCCTGACCTGCGCTACCAACAGGCAGGACTTTAAAACGACGACGGTGTACTATTGCTGGACAAGAATGTACTAAATAACGTCAAAATATTAGCTACTTAAGTAGAATTCAGTTTTAAAACACTTATTAGTGAAAACAGGAGAAGTAACTGAACCCACCTGAGCAAATAGACTCCAGCCTCAAACCCGCACTCACAAACGATCAAAGTTTAAAAATACAGTAAAAGGGCGGGAGCGCCATCTTGCGATAGGCGGTAGAATATGAACGATGAAGCTGGCCAAGCGTTTCATTCCAGGGTTTTGTTTATTTGACGTAACTTTTTTGTTAAATTAACCCAAAATGTATCTTACATGCTGATTATATAACTAAGAAGTTTAAATAAATGCTTTTTAAAAAGAAGAGTTAAGTTGGCTTTTAGGTGGTTTTGCGCCTGCTTCAAATTCTATTTACAGAAGAAGAAAAAAACATGTAAGGGCCTTCGAAAATAGCCTACGTCAGATCTGACCAAATCAGCTCCTTTTTTAAACCATTGGCTGCTCTGGCAGTGCTTTGCTTCTGTATTAATTAAATTCATCATCAGAATACCCCTATATATGGGGGGTCACCAGACTCTGTCCCTGAGAGCCAGTGTCCTGCAGAGTTTAGCTCGAACCCTAATCAAACACACATGAACTAGCTAATCAAGGTCTTGCTAGGTATACTTGAAACTTCCAGGCAGGTGTGTTAAGGCAAGTTTGAGCTAAACTCTGGAGGACATTGGCCCTCCAGGACAGTCTGGTGACCCCTGCTATATATACTTAGCCACTGTCACGGCAAATATATATATATACACATGTTATTTATTTATGTTTTTGTATATAGTTTTGATAAATTGATATATTTCCATTCATAATGTAAACTAAGTTTTATTTACTTTCGTATTTAAGTTAAATTCCACATGTAATCAGCGTAATGATAACATAAGATATGACTGAAGACCTTATTTCTATTTAAAATTACATAAAAAAATAGCAATTGGAACTTCTGAATTGTAACAATCAAAAAGTGATGTATTATTTGAAATCAAAGAATGCAAAACAGACAACACCGAGTGCCAAATTAACTTTTTAATTACACAAAGACAGACACACATTTCAGTCCAGAATTGTGGCTTTCTGTGCAAACAGCAAAAGTGTGCTTTTAATGCTGATTTAGGCCCCTTTCCATTTGGCAAAAACACTTGCTGTAGTTTCCAACACTACACCTGCACCACTATTTAGCAGTAAACCATTTCACACACACCAAGCACTTACATTTCACATACCTCCGCAACTAACTTACTTACTTAAACTTTCACAAAACACATACACAGTCGGTGAGATTCATCTAGTGCACCCAGTGCTCTTCAGTTCTCTCAATTGCATTTGCTCAGAAAGTCACAATATATCCAATATGGATGAGTTACTTCATTTGACACTACTAGGAAAACAAGTGAACATATGCCACTTGAGTAAAAAAAGTGACAGAACCATCCTTCAAGCATCGTTCATTCGGACAAAGATCAGGCACAAATGCCAAAAGTCTTCAAACATGACGAAACAGCTTATAGGTTTGAGATTATTGCACATAAATACAGCTAAAAATGTAAAAAGAAAGAGCTGAAAGGAAACAGCACTATACAGAACAACAAAAGAGATGAATTAGCACATATACAAGTTAAATTAAATACTCTAAAAATGAAATGCATCAAAACATTAAAATATTGCAATTAAAATAATGTGATCTTTATTAAAATTATATATTATATTATATCAACATTTGTATTATGTCACTTAGAAAACAACCTAAATATAATATAAATGTCACTTTTTACCTATCGCTGAATATTAGCTACATAAAATCTTACATTAAAGAAATACTTAAAAGAAATGTGTTCATCCACCTACAAACAGACATTTCTCATTAAAACTCACGTGTGTGAGCTCACATTTCAAAGCAAAACCTCTGAATAAACTGGCAGTAGATGTGGCCAATCATTGCAACATCGCTAGGTCTCAGATGCTCAGAGTCTTTCTTCCTGCGGTTTTAAATCGGAGCTGTTGTTGTGGCAGCTGTGCTACAGTTTCCTTGTTATTTGTCAGTGAGACATATTGAGAGCGATGTCATAACTCCAGGGTGCTTCAGAGCTCAGTGATGCATCCATCAGTCTGTTTTTAAATTTATCTGAGCTTCGACATCAAGTAGTCACCCGCTCATCACAGTCATCCATGTGCTTGTGTAGTCTTTGTTCACTTTTAAAGTTGTCATGTTTTATGCCACCATGTTGTGGGTTGTCATCGCAGTTCTGTTACTTGCGGGACCTCGGAACTGCTCCAGGACTCCAGGATGAGCCAGGCGCTCTGCTGAGATTTTTGTAACGCTGGCGAAGCACAAAGTCAAAGTTGGCATTGGTGCGCATGGCATAGAACACGTTGGCTTTGTCTGGGATCAGCAACTCTGAAGAAAAAAACGGAGTGATTTATTGAGAGCTAAATACATAAGTTTAAAAAAAGCATATGCTATTCATAACAAGCTTAGACACATTGAACTTATGTATTTCATGATCATAAAAAAAATTGTGCTTAGACCTAAATACCTAAAATGAGTATGGAAGCCATTTTCCGCCAGTGAATAATAAATAAAAAAAAAATCGGACTTTTGAGATATAAAGATAGAAGCCTGTTTCCTGCCACTGAATAAAAAATAAAAAGGCAATTCAGAAAAGTCAGATTTGCGTGATATAAACTCGCAATTGTGAGAATTGCAAGTTTATATCTCGTAATTCTGTGAAAAAAAGTCATAATTGTGAGATAAAAAGTCGCAATAACTTGTTTTATTTTTTATTCAGTGGCGGAAACGGACTTCCATAAATGAGTGTTATTATCATTACCAAAAAAACTAAACAGATTTTTGGTAATTTAAATAAAGCTGAATTAATATATAATGTTTAAAATAAAAATGCATGAAAATTGTTGCAACTAAGTGAAATAAAGTGAAGTATTAAAGTTACTAAAAGTGAAAAGAAATATTTTTTAAAACTAATAAAAATGTAAACCGCACATAAATAGCAAAATGACAAAAATAAAATCTAATATAAATATGAATGAATACTTCAATAGTATAAAAATAATACTAAAATGACTTGAAAATAGTTGAGTTTCAGTGTCAAACATAAAATCAAGAAGCTCACCTTTGTCACTGGAAAGCACTTGTGTGAGAGTAAATTCCTGGCAGTTCACCTCCTCCAAGTTGTGTTTCTCCAGAGCTCTCTGAATCACCTGAGCGGTCTTGTCCTGACTGGTTATCTAAAAATAAACCGATGATAATGTTTCAAGACTTTAGATTCACTGGGGCTGAAAACCAAGTAGTAAGCCACAGACGTATTGTGACTGGAAATATGTAAAATTAAAAATTAAATAAATAAAAAAGGTCGAGAAGCATGGACACTGCAGAAATCACCATATATTAAAGCCAACTTACCAAAATACTTTTATAAACGTTTCCATTGTTGCCAAACTCCACACTGACTCTGACAATACAAGAATCAGCGACCTGCTTATTGTACATGGGATGCTTGAGAGAAGCAGAGGATGATGAAGATGATGATGATGTGGATGAAGTAGGGGAGGGGCTGTCAGGGTTCAGGGCAGACATATCTGCCAGTAGGCATCTTCGAAAAGAGCTGGGCGGAGTCAGAGATGAGGTGGGTGTGTCTACTGAGATGTCCTGACAGGATACGGACTGTGAATGAGAGAATGGAGAAAAACTATTTACCACAACAAATCTGTAAGAGGTCTGTTAGGAGCACAGCGCAGGTTTTTCCACATATAATTTAGGTGGCAATTGATCACATGAGGTGTAAAAGATAACTTTCATAAGTATATTTCTTTTAGGTGTTCAGACACAGATTGCAAGCAATAAATACTTTGGTAAATGATGTGTCGAATGTAAAACATCACAGTCTGGCGCTATTATCTAATACACTGTGTTCTGTCAACTTCACTGAAGCTCTGTGTTGATGGTGCAAACTTGAACTACTTTGTGACTGCAAGGTTAAGGCGAAACAAACAAGTCCCAAACACCTGAATGGATTTGACTAACCTAAAGGCCTCAGTATAAACGAATAGTCAAAATAATAATTTGAGATAATATTAGACCTATCAGATTCAGTACATTTAATTACAAATACATAATGCAACAACAAAATACAATTTGATTAAACCCCCTAACCCGCATGCACTGAAAATACAGCAAGACGTCACACAACAGCTAAAGACATCCGTCTGACGCATGTGTACATCAGTGTTAGTTTAGTGTTGTTTACACACTTTTATAGTATTTAATAAGATTTTTTATTAACTTTTATTTTTATAATTTCAGTTTTCATTTTAATTTTAGCTTAAGTTTTAGTAATTTTAATTAATTTCATTAAGTTCATTATTTAATACATTTTTTTTATATTTCTATTTAGCTTTATTTCAGTTTTAGTACAACTTTAGTACAAAAATATGAACAAATTAAATATATATATATATATTTTTAACTTCATCAAAACTTCATTTTTTTTTATTTCAGCTTAATTCTAATGACCAAAAACTATTTTAAAAGTTTTTGTAAAAATAACAATACTGGTTTACAATAAAATAAATAAATAAAAAGTATAAAGATAGACAGAATGAAGTCTGTGTGAACAGCTCCTACACCTGCATAAGACATTGACAAAATCAAATGGATTGCAAATTGGACTTTTGGATGTTCAACAATATGGAAACAAAACCATATAAACTTACATTTTAAAGCCCCATTCTGTCAATGTTTTGCTTTATATAATGTAATGTCTCAGAAAATATAGGTCATTATGTTCTACTGATGAATTCAGCACATCATAATTAATTTGAATAAATATTTTAATCAACTGACAGCCTACATTTATATTAAAAGAACACAATATTGTAGCATTTATAGAGTATATGAGGTAGTCTGCAGTTTTGTTACCTGTACTTTGTATCTAAGTGGTGAGAGGTTGGGGCTGCTGAGATCTTCCATCTCTGAGCCACTGGAGCCCGAGGATGAAACACTGATCTGATCTGCAAAAGTCTTCTTTGAGAAGTTCTCACTGCCAGACAGCAATCTGCAGTGAGCAGAGGAGAAACATGCGTCACAGAAAAACATGAACAAAATGTCTTTGTTTCTTTTAGAATAGTCTGGTTTCACAAAATGAGTCAAAACTGCGTGTTAAAATAACACTCACGAGGTCAGTTTCTTGTTGATGAGCCGGTGGCTCCAGGGGTTGGGATAGCTGGGACAGGGGTCAACTGGCGGCTCCAGTCCTCTTGACAACTCATAGCTAATGAGAAAAAAAAGACCAACCGCTGGTATCTAAATATCCGAGATGCTGATCTTCTGAAGTACCCAAAGTACTACTGCCTTGAATTCAAAGTCATTTAATCTCAACCAAAATTCTTAGCCGGAAACTGATCAAACTGAATATAATCATCAAACATGCGCAGGAGGTGCCTCACCTCTTCTGATCAGAAAGAGGTATGCCGAGGTTGATCCAGGAAATGATGCGAGGATGTGATTGGAGCTTGTAGTGAGCACATGACGCCTGCAGCTGCTTGATCTGAGACAGAATCTCAAACTCCTGAACGCAGAAACACACATCAGCACTCTTGACACACTAGCATTTTTTATAAAACCTAGCTTTTTACTAAAACAATTTGTAGGATGATTGTACTTACTTTTCTACGCTTCTCAAAGTTGACGAGACCCCCCTGTGAGCACAAAAAGAGAGTTTATAAAAAAAAAAAAAGTGTCGGAACTGAAAAAAAAACCCCACTGTGTATGTGTATATGAATTAATTAATGTGAATTAAAATTCTCACCTCTACATTATCACTCAGTGCTGTGTCCAACATGGTGAGAACAGTCAGATAAGTGCCCAGGTACGGCACCTCACCGCTGGAGGGGGTCTGCCAGAAAAACACACTTGTCAGCCAAAAATACAGTAACAGTCGAGATGAATGTTTGTGTCTCTTATGCTCACAAAGGCTGCATTTACTTGATAAATTATAGTAAAATCAGCAATATTGTGAAATGCTATTATTACAAAGTTTTCTTTTTTAAACATATTTTTTAATTTGTTCCTGTGACGCAGTTGAATTTTCAGTATCATTACTCCAGTCTTCAGTGTCACATGATTTAATCAGAAATTATTATAATATTCTAATTTATTTTTATAATTACAGAAAAGAATAGCATTTATTTGAAACATATTTTTTGGTAATAATTTACAAGTTTACGGTCACTTCAAAAAAGAATCATACTGAAGCCAAACTTTATTTTATATTTTAACGTAAACAAATCTGCACACATGCTTTAGTTAAAAGCTTCCTCTTTTAAGCACACACATCTTTTCCCAACAGCTAAGTGTGATTTAGTATAAATATTTCAGTTAGAGGAACATGCTGTTGACGCATCTTTACTGATGATACTCGCAGCATACTGTGTCAGCTAGCATTATGGTAATACCCTTTTGGGTGTTTTAATTAATGAGTTGGCAGATTCACATTGAGGCAGATTTTCATATTGGAAATGAAATTACTTGAGTCAAACTAAAGCAGCCAGTAAATGAGCCGGTGCAGAAACATACTTCCCAAAAAGAGTCGTTATTTCCCAGAAACAACAGATTTATTATATTTTTAACAGCAACTTATGCCAATGGCCTTATTTAAGACAAATGTACTACTTTCAGCAGGGCCTTGTTTTTATGAAACATACTAGCGATTCTTACCATGTGCTTGGATGTAGGACTGAGTCTGGGAGACTTTGGAGCGGTGTGAGTGTCTACATCAGCTGCCTGGTTTCCTTCCTAAATCAATCACACACAAAAAATAGATAACAGGGCATATTGAAATGCTAACAGTGAAACTAAGCATATGATTAAAAGCACAGAGCACTAGAAACACTGAAACAACTGGCCTAGAGAAACATTGACATAAAATCTCTTTAGAAAACATTCCAAATCAATCTTCCACACCCAAAGAAATGCCACAATTCAAGATAAGTACAATAACTTAACAGAGCATGATAAAGATTGAGGTCAAAGAGGAGTGGGATAGAATATTAAAAGCCAGCAGATAACAACAATGAATGTTGTTTGTTATACACAGAACACTGTAGAACATTATGGGATGTTGTGCCTTCATAATGGTTTCTTGGCCAACAAGATGACTGATTTTTTTAACCTAATCTTCATTTAGCTCTACTGATTTACTCTTTGCATGCGAGCTAGAGTGAAAAAGTGTGTGGAAAATATTGAATGTTGCCTGGTAGCATCTTTAACGAGAGTAAAAAGGGCATAAAAGCAGCCGTGGGATGAGATGATGTCATTGTCTTATCAGAGATTCAACACTGCTATCAGCTCTTACACATGATGTTACATCATTAGAGGGATCTGTTTGCACATTGTAGGCCAAATATTGATGGAAGGTTTTAGTTTAAGAAATGTGTATTTTTATTTAGCAAGGGGCTCTTAAATTGATCAGTAAAACATGACAGTAAAAATATTTATAATGTTAGCAAGTTAAAATGTTTCAGATAAATGCTTTTCTTTTGAACTTTATTAATCAAAGAATCCACTTCATAACACTCACTCAAAAAAATGACCTTTTTAAATATATTCAAATAGACAACATTTTAAATTTTAATAATATTTTACAATGTTACTATTTTAGAGACTTATTTCAAAAACATTACAAATATTTTACTGACCCTAAACTTTTGAATAAAAGTGTATGTGTACAATTTTAGATTAGAATAGACAACCGGTTTAAAACAGGCGAATCTGTGAAACTTACCTCTACAAGAATATCTCGATTGACCAGCACATAGTTCTCATCAGGAAATGTGGCGCAGAGGTGATCGAAGGCAGCCATACTCTCCCTGAAATTACACAATTTATCCATTTAAATGTAATACCATGTGTTGAGCAAATGTAATATGTGCACTTAACATTGCACTACAGGTTTCAGATCAGAAGACACTACCTGCTGATTGCCGCCCATGTTTTCTTTAGCCGGTAAACAGCATTAGACTGAAGAGCGGATAAGATGGCTCTTAGAGAGGAGAAGTTTCTCAGCTGATGGCACTCCTGTAACATAAATGATAATACAAAGAACAAATCAGCTTAAAATAATACAAATATATATATATACTCTTAGGCTTTTACCCTTTTTAGATAAAATATATCCCAATACAGAGTAATGATATCTTTAAATGTTTGCGTCGTTAAAAATTATTAAGTAGTTAGACATAAACATGTCAACAGCTTAACTATCTTATCTTGCTCAGCAAATTTGTTTGCAAAATATTGCTCTGAAAACTTGAGCAGAAGTGTTTCCTCATAATGTCTATTATATCGCTCCTTGTGGCCATGCTGAGATCTGCACAAGTGCAACGCGCGCTTCCATCGGACATATTTCCGAATACAATTTGCATTCACATACTTGCCTAGTATGTTTCAGGCTTTATACGCACCTGAGCAACAGAGATCCACTTCTCAATAATCTTTGCCCTGTGTGTAGGGCCGCTGCGAGTGCAGGATGGGGAACCGGGAGGGGATGTGGAAGGAGGGCACAGCAGAGAGGTGATAACGCAGTTAGTGACGGCATTGAACTGGGCAATGGTGGCACGGACCGTGGGCGCTAGATTCCGATTCTCTTTCTTGTCTCTTTGAGACCAAATGCAGCCAAGGCAGTGAAATGGAACCACTTTGACAAAGAGCTCCTGATAAAGAAACATAAGCCGATGAATAAAAGTAGGTCTTAAATAAAAACTAGCCTCAGTGTGTAAATCTTGACACCTACAGCATCTAATAGCGTGAGCTGCTCAGCGATGTCTTGTGCAGGGAAGGCCAGTACATCCCCCGTCTCTTCTATGTCCTGTCTGTCCATGGTGTCTTCAGTTGCCTGAGTCTCTGCAGCAGCTGTGCTGGTTTCTGCTGATGTATCTGTGTGCTTGTCTGTTGAGTCATAAGAAGTTATTTAGCATTGATTTTTTTTGGTGTGTGCACATAAAAGCTAAATTAGCCATATTCCAAGACTTGCCTTCCGTCTGAAATTTTCTGAGAAGTGCATCAGCCTGATAAACCAGACGTCTGAAACAGAGGCGATGACGCAGATGAACACAGAGCAGACGAAGAGCCTGGTGATCTGGAGAGTCCCGAAGGTCCTCTTGGTACTCGTCTAACCACAGCCGGATCAGACGAGGCAGCGAACTGCACACACACACACACACACACACTGTCAGCATTCTTTCAGACTAATTAACAAAGCTCTGGAAATTACAATGAATACTCAAGATGAATAACCAGTTTCACTTTACTAATAATAGACAAACACTGGACAACCAGTTTCTATTTAAAGATCATTATTAAACAACATTTGACCACAGATTATAACAACTGATGAGTCAGAATCAAATATTCCAAGACATTCCTAAACACGTGATTCAACTCACCTCCTAACACAGACACTGTTTTCCAGATTGGTGACCATGTCCTCCCTACAGAGACAAATAAGTAAGTCTAAAGTTAATATTCAAATCATTCCTAAAACTCTACAAAAGAAGGTTTAGGATTATGAACACTGAAACAATTTCAGACATGTGTCACAAGTGCTCTTTCAAGGTCTATTACCTTTATTTATGTTGTTTCAACAAAACACAAAGGACTCTCACGGTTCAACAAAAGCACCTCTGACGAGAGACCAGTCAAGTGAAACCTGTTTTACAATGTGAGGTGTCCTCCATTCCTCTGCGTCATTGATTTGCGTGGTGTGATAATTCCACAATAATAAAAGCTGTCTCTGGGAAATACTCTGCCTCATACTGAATTTAGAAATTTGGGCTTCCCCCTTCATTTGATTATTCACAGTCACTGAGCCTTGTGGAATGTAAATTCATTCATATATAAATACATAAGTGATGGCTGTGTCTGAAACGGAAGTCAGTCAATGACTTTATGACTGACAGGCCTGCAATGCACATAACATCATGTCTAATGTGCTAAGACATTAAATATTTGACATTTGTATTTCCTCTACCAACAGTTAAGCCACAGGGTTTGTGGTATATCACCAGATAAAGGTATGATGGAGGTACCTTGATGTTATTCTTCCTCCATTCAAGTTCTTGAAACAGCCCATATGAGTTATAACGGTCACGGGTGAACAATAAAAACATGACTAGCTACTGTTTTATATAAAGCAACACCGGACCTAAATTTTGGTTCATTCCTCCTAGAATTATATGGTATTTAATGGAACACAAGTTGAATACCTTTATGGTTCTTATTGAAGCATGACAGCCCTAGCTGCTGGAAAACAAAAGCTTAAACATTTCACATGACAAATGTAATTATTGTTTGGGTAGACTATCCTTATATAAATAATTAAAAAAGTCAAATGTTTAGGAAAAGTCAAATGTTTATGAAAATGTGCTTTAGTTGATCACCAGGGCTGCATTTAGTTGATCAAAAATATCATCATATTGTGAAATATTATTAAAATATAATATAACTGTTTTCTATGTGAATATATTTTAAAATGTGATTTATTCCTTTAGTGCAAAGCTGATTTTTCAGCACCATTACTCCAGTCTTTAGTATCATACGATCCAGGAATCATTCTAATATGCTGATTTGGTGCTTAATATCTTTGTGGAAACATGACACATTTTTTCATAATTCTCTGATGAACAGAACATTCATAATAACAGCATTTATTAGCTAGACATTTTTGTAACATTATAAATGTCTTAATAAATGTCTTTACTGACACTTTTGATCAATTTTATGAGTCTGAATACAAGTATTAGTTTATTTTTTTAAATCATACTGATGCCAAACTTTTGAACAGTAATGTAAATGTTAGCTTAATGTCCCTATAACCCTCTGAGACAGCAATGCAACTCTTTAAATGAGCATTTATGCTCACCTTTGAAACAGGAGTTCTATGAGAGCATCTGTGCAGGTAAAGGCTCTGTAGGTGGAGAGGAAGATTTGCATGTAGTCTGGGTCAGGGCACTCCGGGTTCACCAATTCTGTGACAAGACGCTCCAGAGTTGCTGCTTTAAGCCTGCGGACCTTCTGTGTGCGGTACTGCATGAAGCCGAAGGGGGCATCAGGTGGGGGTTGGATGGGTTCTCGGTGAAGAGTGATTCCATAAATGGCCCCGTCTTCCACCTCCTCTCCCCACTCCTGCACCGGGTCCTGCACAAAGAGATCGTCAGACTATACACCTTGAACCGATCATAAATCTTGATATGATGCCTACTGCAACACTATTAAACAAACACAGTGTCATCAAACATATTCTATTTTGCAGTCCTGATACTGCAGCATTTATTTCAGAAAAACACAAAAAAAGGTGCCACACACTGACCTAAAATTTCCCCTGTCCAGGAAGGAATATACAAAACAGGAGCTCTTTGGAAAATACAGGCAAATTGTTATCCAAATTACAAGTCACAAGGAGTGAATACATTTGATCTTCACTAGCCTGAGAAGACAATACAGTGGACATTACATTTTCTTTCTTAGCAGATGCTTTTTCAACAAAATCATGTAGAATACAGAGGTCAGATCATGTTATAAACAAATACACCAAACACTTTTACAGTATTCAAAATAATAACACCACTGTTTATTGATGCCCACACAAGAAGGGCATTTTCATTTTAAGGAAAGAAGAGAAATGATTTAACGTATTTCATGGTGGCAAACCATAACTAGTTGACACCAAAAATACTCCGTACTTTCTTTACAAAAACCCTCTTTGGTGGTAAATGAAGCCATGATTATTTGCATAGCAAATACCACATCCCACAATGAATAACAGCTGTGGGTGAATAAAAAAAAAACCCTGGTGGTTTTAAACAAAGACAGACTGTGTAACACACTGGAGTAAATTAAGACCAGTGTTTTCTCTTCCAGGCAAAACACGGCTGTTGTTGTTGAGCTTGTAGTTGACTAATTCAGACGTGACCAATATTAGATGAGCTCATAACAACTGGCTTGAGGACATATTAGCATAATGGAGTCATCTGTCACTGATTCTTGAGACACAAGATGTCCAGTGATTTATATGCCATTAATAAAAAAATGAAATCAATCATGGATTTCAACTAGAATGTTTTAACACCACATTTATATAATAACTTTTTTTAATAATATAATTGTATTAGCTATAAAATCACCTGTCCTCAGAACAGTTTAAAACATCATGAGAAAAAAAAATATATATACATATATACACACACACACATATACATATACACTCACTGGCCACTTTATTAGGTACACCTTACTAGTACCGGGTTGGACCCACGTATGCCTTCAGAACTGCCTTAATTCTTCGTGGCATAGATTCAACAAGGTGTTGGAAACATTCCTCAGAGATTTTGGTCCATATTGACATGATAGCATCACACAGTTGCTGCAGATTTGTCGGCTGCACATCCATGATGCGAATCTCCCGTTCCACCACATCCCAAAGGTGCTCTATTGGATTGAGATCTGGTGACTGTGGAGGCCATTTGAGTAAAGTGAACTCATTGTCATGTTCAAGAAACCAGTCTGAGATGATTTGAGCTTTGTGACATGGTGCATTATCCTGCTGGAAGTAGCCATCAGAAGATGGGTACACTGTAGTCATAAAGGGATGAACACGGTCAGCAACAATACTCAGGTAGGCTGTGGCGTTTAAACAATGCTCAATTGGTACTAAAGGGCCCAAAGTGTGCCAAGAAAATATCCCCCACACCATTACACACCACCACCAGCCTGAACCGTTGAGACAAGGCAGGATGGATCCATGCTTTCATGTTCTTTACGCCAAATTCTGACCCTACCATCTGAATGTCGCAGCAGAAATCGAGACTCATCAGACCAGGCAACGTTTTTTCAATCTTCTATTGTCCAATTTTGGTGATCCTGTGTGAATTGTATCCTCCGTTTCCTGTTCTTAGCTGACAGGAGCGGCACCCGGTGTGGTCTTCTGCTGCTGTAGCCCATCTGCTTCAGGGTTCGACGTGTTGTGTGTTCAGAGATGGTATTCTGCATACCTTGGTTGTAACGAGTGGTTATTTGAGTTACTGTTGCCTTTCTATCATCTCTAACCAGTCTGCCCATTCTCCTCTGACCTCTGACATCAACAAGGCATTTTCGTCCACACAACTGCCGCTCACTGGATATTTTCTCTTTTTCGGACCATTCTCTGTAAACCCTAGAGATGGTTGTGTGTGAAAATCCCAGTAGATCAGCAGTTTTTTGAAATACTCAGACCAGCCCGTCTGGCACCAACAACCATTCCACGTTCAAAGTCACTTAAATCCCCTTTCTTCCCCATTCTGATGCTCGGTTTGAACTTCAGCAAGTCGTCTTCACCACATCTAGATGCCTAAATGCATTGAGTTGCTGCCATGTGATTGGCTGATTAGCAATTTGTTACCAAGCAATTGTACCTAATAAAGTGGCCAGGTGTAAAAACCTGAGATAATAAAGTGATTACAAGCATTATTCCACCAGTGAGTGTGTATAGCAAATCTAAAACAAAATGCCTTTAGCTGGGTTTTCACAGAGAGGGTCACATATACTACAACCATTCAGAAGCTTGGGTCAGTTTTTTAAATAAGATATTAATAACTTTGTTGAGCAAGGTGGCATTACAATAATCAAAAGGTGACAGTGATTTGTTTCTAATAAATGTTGTCTTTTTGAACTTACTATTCATCTAAGAACCATAAAAAAGTATCACAGCTCCAAAAAAATATAAAGCAGCACATTTTTTCAACATTGATAATAATACAAAAAGTTAGTTTCTTTTAGCACTTAATCAGCATTTTAGAATTATTTCTGAAAGATTACTAAAAACTGAAGAAAAGGCTGATGAAAATTCAGCTTTACCACCAAAGAAACATTTGAATATACAGCAGCTGTTTTAAATTGTAATAATATTTCACAATATTAATTCTTACTGACCCTACAAAAGACACTTTTGAATGATAGTGACCCTAAACTATTAACTTAGTGTTTTAACTAACTAAGAAAAAAAAATAGACCTTAAATCTCACATATAGGACATATTGTTATCAATTTATATATATATATATATATATATATATATATATAATTTAATCATTTGTTATAGTTGTAAATCCTGTCAACCATCATAGCTTCATCACATAAATGTATTTTATTTCAGATAATTTCCCTTATTTAAAGTGGGACCTATTAGTATAGCAACACCAGAAAATATGCTGCTGTATTAAAAACATGTGAAGTCACCTTTATTTATATAGTGCTTTTAACAATACTAAAAACATGTGACACTGTTTTGTTCTAAGCCTCAAGAAGCACTGCTCTGTGCCAAAAGCTCAATGAACATCACAGAACATACATTCATTATATGCAAACCACACATTTGGAAAAGCTTGTGCTTCTAAGTAAACCAAGGGAAGTCTATTCTTCTAACAAATCAACTGCTGTGAAAATCACAAGTGCATTCTTCCCAGAAACTCCAGTCAAGCAAAACAGAGAGCTTTCCAAGCCAAAGCCCTGTGTCTCCTCTAAAACTGTGCCACGGAACAAAGCACAGGGAATGACTGGGGGAGGGAAAGCTGAAACTATCACAGGTCAACTGTGAAACAGGACGCTGTAAATATCTACAGGTGGGTCTGAGAACAAACACTAAATCAGTTCTATTGGGAGACTCCTGAGGGAAAAGTGAAGTGCACCACACCCTCCCCTCAGCACGCATTACATGTAACACCTCATGTCAACAGATGATTCAACGCTTTCCTAAAGCAATATCACGTCTAATAGTAAACCCATTGAGTTTTTGTGACAGTACTGGGATGTCAGGAAAAGAAAGAACAGGAAATACTGCATTTTCTCTGGCATTAAAGTGAAGAGAAACAATAACACGGTGCGCCGCGCGACACTGTAAAAGTTACAACAAATCGCGTTTGCAAAGTCACGTTTTCTTTAGTCATTCTGACCTGTAAAATAAAATTGGTTTAATTAAATAAGCGACTTACCATAGTGAACTCCCATTTCCCCATGTTTTCAGCTCTATTTCCTCAGCCGTGTGATCAAGCAGTGCAATAAGTGTTCAGACTTTCCATGAGCGCAGCAAAAACCGGTGTGAGCTATATTCCTCAGTCAGCTCGTGTCAGACTTCACTGTCATGCTAGAGAGCTGCTGGAAATGGAGAACTTTGCGAAGTGAGCTTTAATTAAGAACTGCACTGACGATAAAGTCAACTTACTGTACATTTCATACAGTACTACCTTTATCGTCATCAAATATATAGTGTTTTAAAGGAAAATGAAATCCGTGAACGCATAAAATGATGATCTTTATGATTACGTCTGTGTTTTAGCTGTCTATGTAGCGCGCGGCGCACCTGTCAAGCGTTTAAACTGCAGTGGGTGGATCTCTATACGTAGACTATTACGTCTAGTATGACGCACTGGACGCACTCATTAATATTCATTAGAAAGGTTCACTATGGCGAAGGCTTGATTTATGAATATTAATTACGTTGCGTGGAACGTCTCTGTAGTTTACAAAGCGACTTCGCATTACTGGATTAATATTCATAATCTAAGCCAGGCATAGAAGGATTCATAATGTCAAGTGTGGAAGCTCCAGCTCCAGACAGTAAAATAAAGAAATGAAAACTTTATTTTACCATATGTATATTTGGGAGCCCCTGGTATGAGAATTTGTGCACAATACAAGACTAGGCATTGAACTAAATGTATGCTGCACACAATTATGTTACCAATACACATTGGTAGGCATATGTAGCACAAAAGGTTGTGGGTTCACATTCCCAGGGAACACATCTATACATATGTAATAGCCTGTGTAAAAATGTACTGTCTGTCCAAATGTAGTTTACCATGTCTATTCCTGTCTTCCCAATTTTTACTTTTTAAATGAATGCCTATCGTGCAAAACAATGCGGAATCTTAAATATTTTTACTTTTTTATTTTACAATTTTAAATATTGTGTATGTCAATTGTGTTGTCAAGTTTAAATCACATTGTATTGATCCAATGGCAAATACAACTGCAGCCCATTTTATCCAGGAAAAGTACAAATGACTCAGATGCCACTATGCAGATCCTTAAATGAATAATGGTGAAATTTGTATGAAATGCCTATTCACAAAGCCCCCACACACACACACTCTAAATGATACAATGAGCGGTTTGTTGGTTTCTGGGTATAGTTCATTAATGTCTTTCTGTTCTCTCTGACGTAGATCTGTGAATGTGCAATGGCATCCAAGCAGCCCCCCCCCCCCCACGCTCACAGAGACAATAGGTGACGCACACTACTGAGCTCTTAGAGAGACCACGATCATCACGATAAAAGCATATCCACTAACAATACCACTCATTACTAAGACAGAGGTCACATGCTGATGTGTGTGCATTCACACACTCCAAAAACAAATCACTTTTACTTCATTAAATTAAAATACTTCATTTCCAACGTCAAATTCACTGGTGCCAGGTCTTAACGCCAGGTAGAATAGCTTGAAAAATGTACATGCCAGCAATGCTAAACTATTTTTCATTATTGACATGCTTATTAACATGCTTCTTGTCAGGTAATACCTATGGTAGTAGAAACATTTTAAATATTTAAAAAAAATGTAACCATGCGGCTCTGTGATGTGATACCTAAACCACCTTTTCCCCTTAAACCTAACTTAAACCTCATTTTATTTTTGGTTTAATTTTATTAATGAAAACATGCATTAATGCTAAGATTTTTGGGTTCAGTATGATTTAAATTAATGATTACTTTTTTAAGACATTTATTTGATCAAAATAGAGTAAAACAGTAATACTGTTTAATTAATAATAATTGTTTTAATAACAGTTTTCTATGTGAATTTATTAAAAAATTAATTTTAAATGTAACTTTTCCGCAGCCATTTCTTTAGTCTTCAGTGTCACATGACCATTTAGAGATCTTTCTTATATGTTGATTTGCTCAAGAAACATTTCTTATTATTATCAATTTTGAAAACAGTTGTGCTGCTTACTTTATTTTTGTGAAAACCGTGATACATTTTATCAAGATTATCATAAATCTTTTGTAAAATTATAAATGCTTCAGTCACTTTTGATCAATTTAATGTGTTCTTGCTTAATAAAAGTATTATTATTATTTTTATTAAATCATAAAATTAAAAACGTTTGAACGGTAGTGTGAATTCAACAAAAGTGGATGCATGAATTAACTCAGGAATATTTTGTATTTATTGCAATCAACAAATATACATCAGAGGTTTAGAAGGGATAGATATACTCTTTGCTGCTTTATTGTTGTTCTGTCATGCTCAATTCTAGCTAGCTCTGGATCCTTATACTTTATTCAGCTTATTTGTCCGCTGCATTAAAGAGCATACTAAATGAATAAATGCAAGTGTAATTGTCAATAGATCACCATCAGCCCTGACCTCACGGTGTTCCTCCAGGGCCAGCGGATGGAAGCTCCGGAGCCAAACGCCGGGCTCCTCGTCCATCTGCACATCCACATGATGTCCAGTCTGACACAGCAGATGCCTCATTCGTCCAAGTCGCGCCCGCAGACCCTTCTCTCCACCAGACACCACTAGAGAGGACTTCATCTTCCACCGGAATCACACACCAACTTCCTCCAAGAGCAGCAGATGCATGTCAGGAATGTTATTTGGCTTCGACAAGCATTCAGTAACAAAAGTGTGGAGCTTCGGCTTTGATTAGCAAATTAACTAACTAATATATTACTTAATAAATAGTTACATAAATGAATCAATACATACACACATACATATTTCTTATTCATCATATTATTATTGTGACATAGCTAGAATTATTTTTTTTTTTATTAAAATGTTTTTTTTTTTTGTAAAATTACTAGTAATAAATCTAGGAAGTGAACTTCCTAGGGGAGACTGTTAAGTTCAATTTTATTTTAAACCAAGATCAGAAGATACACGTCAAGCATATTCTAAAGCTTTAACGTGCATTCAGCAGTGTTATTTGTCTTATCATCTTGAAATGATGATACTATGTGGCTAATTGTATTGTATTAGTATGGTGTTTCTGGGGCTCAGTGGTTAGAGAATTCTGCGTATAGGCGAGGACCTGGAATACACATGTACTGACAAGTTGTTTGGATAAAAGCGTAACTGCATGCAGTGTTATTTGTGAGAATGCTAAATAAATGTAAATTGTATTAATATTTTGATGTTTTTATATTTCCCATTTAATCTTTAAAGTTTTTTGTAACTTTGTTGTGCATTTGTGTCCTTTTTAGCACGTTTGTTTATATATACATACATATATCTATATATATACATACACAGTACACACACATATATATACACACACACACACACACACACACACACACACACAACACATACACACACACACACACATACATGTGTGTGTGTGTGTGTGTGTGTGTGTGTGTGTGTGTGTGTGTGTGTGTGTGTGTGTGTGTGTGTGTGTGTGTGTGTGTGTGTGTGTGTGTGTGTGTGTGTCTATTTGATTTTAATTAATTTTATTTTAGTTTGAGTTATTTTAGTAAATAAAATATAATCAGAAATGTTGCCTTGGCAAGTTCAACTAGAGAAAATATAATATTTTTTTATATTTTATTTTAATTAACTTTTATTTCAAGTAATTTCTAAACTATAAACTAAAGTACAATAGGGATTAAGACTGAGGAAATAACACTGTAAAGGTCTTATGTCTCTAAAAGTGTTTAGTATTAAGAAGTTTTATTTTATAATTTATTGTAGGCTAATGGTATTATGTAGATAAATGCATCATATAACTGTAAATTAACTTTCCTATTATATTTTATTAATATAGATAATGTAATCATATAATATTGAATATTGTTAACATTCATATATGTCGATTTTTTTCATTTAAAATAACAGAATTAATTGTTTGGAATTTGAGGGCTTTCTAAAGCAGCACTAACACCAGTGAAACAGAGTCAGCTACTCACTGTGGATAATGCTCCTTATCCAGTGTCTGTTCCTGGTGGATCAGCTCCTAGAAATCCATGTTTGAACTCTGCTAAAACCAGGAGAAGGGACGCCATGACCTTCCAGAACGTCCCTCATGTTGAGTTCTGATGCAGAAAACTGAACACTGTCTGATGTCTTCAGCAGAAGTGTCTCTAATAACCCTGCATTTCTCTGCATACTGACTAGCATGCACAAACTCACACAATAATCTGATTGTTACACAAACTAATGATGGGCTGTCAGTTCAGTTTATTCCACCCAGTGCACTTCTGTTGTACACAATTAGCAATAATAGTACAGCTCGGTGTTCTTGTGTGTTTGTCAGTGAATAAACTAGTAAAAGTGCTCAACGTGAAGCATATAAAACGTTAAATAAATAAGATACCAGAAACAGAGAAGTAAAAGATGTGTGATCACTCCAAACGAGAATGTGACCACATGAGCTCTACTAAGGGCACTAACATCACAACATAGACTTACTCATAGATTTTCTAACTGTTCTGAACGACACTTATAATAATTGCCAAAACTACTGTCTTATGGCCATCAAATATTTGCCCAAGTTAAAGCAGAAACCCTGAAACCCATTACATAGCGTTGAATCCCAAACAAACGCATATCTCGATCTCACTCACCGTAGTAAACAAAGAAACAGGCCTCCTTTCTCAGAGTTACACTCCATACCACCGCCTGCTGCTTTTAACTTGTTTCCGAACACAGGAGCGCATCTTAATAGCAAAACTCTCTTCTGTTTTAAATCTGCAAACTTTGACGCTCATACGGAGTAAAATCCTGCGTTGTGCCGAGCGTGTTCCTGAACCTCCCTCGGCTGCCAGACTGCAAAGGTAAGATGTTATGAAATAGCAGAGAAAATGTCAGAGTTGCTCATTAAGTGTATGATTCAGACTGTTACAAAACAATGTATTCGTATACTGAATCACAACCATGGTAATGGCTCTGAGATATTTCTGATTGACACATGCGAGTTATGGTTTCTTTCTTTGTTAGAATGGCGTTTAATATCTATGGCCTGTTTGTATGGTTTTACAATTTTCTAACTACAAACAATAATTGAACGTCAAAATTAGGCTAATTTAACTGTACAATTTTAAGTAAAAAATATTAAAAAAAACAAGCTCCTTGTCATGCTACGTCAGTTTTATGTTAGATATATTTATCAACAGTTCCTTTAATGCCTTTTGTTGGCCACCAAATGTATCCCATATTTGTGGAATGTGGCATTTACCAAAAAGCTTCGTTTAAATAAATGGCACACGGACACATTTGTGTGTAAGAGTCTCTAATGTGAGGTTCATGCACAAGTGTGATCATCAAAACTCATGAATATATGACAATTGACTTCATTACACTAACTAGCCTGTGATTCCTCTGCAAGGTTTGATATATTGTTTATGTAATCTTACTGATTTATTTATGGTAGAGAGAACAGAAAACCAACTGACTGACAGCCAAATCAGAAATAAAACAGTTTTCTCAGCAGTGATTTCAGTTGTTAATAAATAGCTGTAATTTACAATTGTGAACAACGATTCATTAATGTTGATAATTACAGAAGCTGGAAATAGAGACATGGCATGAACAGAAAGGACCATAGATTATAACTATATTATCTCTAAGTGCATGTTTCAGTGCTAATGACAGCTAGGCCTTATGAAACACACACACACACACACACACACACACACACACACACACACACACACACACACACACACACACACACACACACACACACACACACACACACACACACACACACACACACACACACAGCTCAGCCGTTTACACTATTATCCGCTTCAGTGCCTTCAGACTCTTATATAACAAGGTCAGGAAGGGTAGATGATATAGACAGTGAACATGTACAAGGACATGTCATTCGTGTCTTCAAGAATATTAATGATATGATTCCCAATTCATGAAGTAGGTCTGTGATCATGTGTTGTTATTACATTTACATTTAGTCATTTAGCAGACGCTTTTATCCAAAGCGACTTACAAATGAGGACAATAGAAGCAACCAAAAACCAACAAAATAGCAACAACATGCAAGTGCTATGACAAGTCTCGGTTAGCCTACGCAGTTTAAAAAAAGAAATAAAAAGAAAATAAGTAGTATATAATAGTAAGTAGTAAAAAAATATATTTAGTGTTAGTTTTTCAAGAAAAGCTAGCAGTTAGAGAAAAAAATATGCAATTGATAAAGGGTCAAATGTGTGTGTGTGGGTGGGTGGTTTTTATTTTTAATAAAAAGAAGACAGATAGAATAAATAGAATTAGAATAGAGAGTGCTAGAGTTAGAGGGTCAAATAAAGATGGAAGAGATGTGTTTTTAGCCGTTTCTTGAAGATGGGTAAGGATTCAGCTGCTCGGATTGAGTTAGGCAGGTCATTCCACCAGATGGGAACAGTTAATGAAAAAGTCTGTGAAAGTGATTTTGTGCCTCTTTGGGATGGTACAGTAATGCGTCGTTCACTTGCAGAACGCAAGCTTCTAGAGGGCATATAAGTCTGAAGTAATGAATTTAGGTAAAGGGGTGCAGAGCCAGAGGTGGTTCTGTAGGCAAACATTAATGCCTTGAATTTAATGCGAGCAGCTATTGGTAGCCAGTGCAAATTGATGAACAGAGGTGTGACGTGCGTTCTTTTCGGCTCATTAAAGATTAATCTTGCAGCGGCATTTTGGACTAATTGTAGAGGTTTGATGGAACTGGCTGGAAGACCTGCCAAGAGAGCATTGCAATAGTCAAGTCTGGACAGAACAAGAGCCTGAACAAGGAGTTGTGTTGCATGTTCCGAGAGAAAGGGCCTGATCTTCCTAATATTGTATAAAGCAAATCTGCAGGACCGGGCAGTTTTAGCAATGTGGTCTGAGAAACTCAACTTATAATCAATCACAACTCCAAGGTTTCTGGTTGTTTTATGTTATGAAGCAATTTTCATAAGGAATTTGGGCTTAAAAGGAGAAAAATATTATGCCAATAAATGATGAATCCTCTGAATATTTTGTTATAAAAAACTAAATATTTGAGCATAAAAAGTAAGTACAATGCTTTAGGACTGATGTCAAATTGTTGATAAAATCTAGCTATTTTCTAAAGAGCTTAAAAGGCCTTCAACAAACTCAAGTTCTTCATTTTCCTGCTGGTTTTTTTCTTATGTACCATGTAATTATGTACCATTTTATTCAAACTTTACACTATACACTACCTTTCAAAAGTTTGGAGTCGTTTTTGAAAGAAGTCTCACAAAGGCTGCATTCCTTCCTTCATTAATTTATAAAACTAGTAATATTTTGAAATATTAATTACAATTTATTCTATTTTAATATATATTGAATATCTGCTGAATTTTCAGCATCATTACTCAAGTCTTCAGTGTCACGATCCTTCAGAAATCATTCTAATATGTTTTTCTGTGCAAGAAACATTTATTATTTATCAATGTTGAAAGCATTTGTACTTTTTAATGTTTTTGTGGAAACCTTGATACATTTTTCCCAAGAGTCTTTAATGAATAGAACATTCAAAAGCACAGCAATTATTTGAATCTTTTGGAACACTCTAAATGTCACTGACAGCGTACTTGTATGCAGTACATCAATGGAGGGATCCACAGGACATTTTTCACATTCTGTGCTGAGATGGAATCTCTGGGTGTGTTCGACTTGAAGCGGCGCTGCGCAGAATGATCAGTGTATGACATCAAAGTACCGCGAGAGCCATAAGAGAGCAGACCGATCCTTCTGCTTTCGAATCACTCTCGCGGTACTTTGATGTCATACACTGATCATTAAGCGCCGCTTCAAGTCGAACACGCCTATTGTCTTATCCTTACACAGGTGTCACATGTGTCATGTGAGAAATGAGATCTTCAACAGGTGTCACGTTAGAGTCATGTGTCATCTGGCATGCAAGTAATCATAAGCACATTAAACACCTCCAGCAGCTAATACATTTATTAAAAATCAAACTACATCAGCTCAGTAATTCGTTTATTTTCTTACGCATGAATGTGCAGCCATATGGAGATAAAGCTTCCAGGAGATGTGTCGCTTCAGCTGATCATGTTTTAAACTCAGTCAGATGTTTATTAACTCTCCTGTGACTGAATCAGATCAGATCTGGCCTTTCCTCTTTTTGATGCGAGTCTTCCTCCTGGTGTTTGCGTCAATGATTGACTGTGACTGGTGTTTCAGTGTGACACGGTTGGTGACATCACCATCATCAACGCCGCTGTCCTCCTCATCTGTTGACAGAAAAGACATGCAGGTGTGTAAGATGCGTCTGTTAACATCAGTTCTGTTATTGTTTCCTGTACATATGGATCAACAGCATTCTCAATGTCCATGCACCAGTAGGCCAGTCTCTCATTCACACATAAAGGTGATCTGACTCCTGAGTCCTTAACAAATCCACCAACACTGTGTACAGCAGGAGGGTGAGCTTCTAAGTACCACACAGTGTACAGACAGAACAAAGTACTAGATCAAGAGAGCACAGGTGATAAGAGTGATAATCAGGTGATAATCTTCTTGATAAGAGAGCTTTTGAACTGTGTACCAGAGCAAAAACACATGGCCATGCCTGCCTAGAGCTTTTCAAGTTCACAAACCAGTGATCACTGGTGCAAATAAGAGTGTCTAAGATAAAGAAACAGGGTTGAACAAGCTTAAAACACAAATAGTATGTTAATTTTGTAGAGGTATTTAATCTTTGTATACATGTTGGTTTCATGTGATTAAAAAAAAAATTTTATACAGTTTTCAACAGTAAGTTTACATTTATGTGGTGTCATGTGGTGTAACCATCAAAAATGGTCCTTTCCAAAAAGTTGGAATTATGACAAGCTATGACAAAAAAAGTGCAATTATGAGATTAAGTTGTCTATGACATAAGTGAACGTGACACATAATTAGGGGTGTGACGAGACACTTATCCCACGAGACGAAACACGAGACTGGGTTCACGAGAACGAGACGAGATTTTTAGACGTAAAAAAAAAAAGAAATATATAGGGAAAAAGTATTTTATTGAACTGGAAAACACTAAAGCATTTTAAAATCAACTTATACTTTATGAAATTAAACTTGTTTTTTATGAATTATATGCAGTAGGCTAATAAACAGCATGTAAACTAGAGCTGCATGATTCTGGACAAATTGAGAATCAAAGTTTCTTTTTTATAAATTGGAGATCACGATTCTCTCACAAAATAACGTAATGTACTAGTGGTTCTGACTAAATGTTCATTGCTTAAGTCTTTTAAAAATATATATATTAATTTGAACAAAATTAAAAAATGTAAATTCAATGAAGGAGTCAGTGTCTCAGTTCATAAAGACTTGTGTCACTGTTGGAATCTCCTGAATGAATGATTCAATGTCAAATACATGTTTTAAACGGTTGTCGCCACATCCTGGCGGAAGATGATAAACATTACAATACAAGTGTTAAGATACTTTCCTTTTGACCACTACTGTAGACAATAAGTGTATATACCCAAAGTATGAACTTATATCCCAGTACCTCTGTTATTTAAATGTCTGTAACAGAAATAATGAAGTGTGGTTGAAAAGACGGTTTGTGTTGCTCTTTCTGGATCAGCAGCAGCAGCATGAATGTTTCACATCATAAGCGTCAGTGGAGTTTGAGCAGCGCATGTTTTGTCGCCGCCCATATCAGTGAATGACCGCATTCACATCGGAAGCGTGATGATGGCCGACCCTCTGATTCATCAACATGGGCAGCTATTAAACGTGCTTCTCACGCTCCACTGACACTCGCGATGTCAAACAGACCGCTGAATCGTTGTCATTCAGGAATAAGATCGCGTGGGTGTTTGAATCAAGATCGCAAGCGCAATTTATAACAATTAATTGTGCACCTCTAATGTAAACATCGCAAAATATTTTGCGAGGATATCTTCACATTCTCGACACAACAAATCTCGTCACATCCCTACACATAATATTTTCAACAATTTAGCTCTTAATTTCACATTTTAATGATCTATTTTTGTATTTTTTATCTCATAAATATTACTTAGTTTTCATAATTTTGACTTTTTATGGCATATTTATGACTTTTTATTTCATTATGATTTACCAAAGCATGATGTTTTTCTTATGTGGCTGAAATTGGATGCCGTGGAAATATGAGGTAGTGTCTCACCATCAAAACTGTCCTGTTTCTGGGTCTCAGGCAGCTGAATGCGAGTGTTGTTCTGTGGTAGTTTCCCTGCTATTCTGGCATGGAACTGCAGGGGGGCACAAAATAAACAACAGTACAATATTAGTAAAGGTTATTTTATAGATTACAAAAAATGATATATGACACGTATTCCTACAGTAAACAAAAGAGTTAAAGTAACATAATAATGATGTTTCACCAGTGACACATCTTCAACAAGCCTAAATATAATTACACCAACATGACTAATTAGTGTTCCTCACCTCTTCTTCCTCCAGCTCCTTCATGATGGCTGCCAGATCTTTGCCCTGTAGTTCCTCCTTTAGCAGCATCAGTTTCTGGTCAGCCTCAGACATCAGCTGCAGCATGTGTTCTTCTGAGTCTGAAGGCAGCTGTGGTGATGGACCCTTCATCTGCCGAGAACCGTGGAAAATACTTATAATAATGATCTCTGCTCAGTTACATTTATGTATACATCCCTGAATAGCTAAAAATGTTTCTTTAATAACAAACCACAGAGAAAAACATCTATGGTCACTTTTACATTTATGCATTTAGCAGATGCTTTTATCCAAAGCGACTTACAGTGCATTCAGGCTATACATTTTTTATCAGTATGTGTGTTCCCTGGGTATTGAACCTATGCTAACACAATGCTCTAACACTGAGCCACAGGATCACATTTATGTTCTCTATGTTCTATTGTCAATAAAATATTGGCTCATGTGATTTGAAAGTCTTTTAGTTTTCATTTTATTCAAATTTTAAAAAACTTCCAAATATTTCCGGAATTCGGGTTGTATACAAATATATAACGATATTATTGTTTTACTGTGTTTTTTATCAAAAAATGCAGCCATTGTGGGCATAAGAGACTTTCAAAAACATTTTCAAAATCTTACCGACCCAAAACTTCTGAACAGTAGTATACTGTACATACCAGTATGATGTACTATTAAACATACTGTAACTTTTAGAAGTCCTGTACCAGAATTAAACTATATTCCTTAAACTGCAACTGTATGTAGTATTAATACTCATTTGACATGCAAATAGGTTAGTCAATCATAACAGAGTCCTTAAATGTACTTTCGCTAGCAGCCTGTTTCGATTTAAGGGTCATAGAGCATGGAAAAGGTCAAATAAATTGCAAATAAATGAAACTGTTACCGGTGTAAGAAACCTTGACTAACATTATAAATGGACCTCAGGGAAGAAAATCAAGTTTGAAAAAACAAGTTATGACCCCTGTAAGTTCTAGAAAACTACATAGAAATCTACAATTCTTAAAAACCTTCTATTAAAAACACATCTTTAACCAGGTGACGAAAAGGCAGGTTTTGTGGAGCATGTTTAACGTATTTGCCAGAATTCAATAGTACCAGGGGTACGGGCTGTAGCTTGTCACTGAGCTGCTGCACTCCTGCTTTGACAGCGTTTAGTGTATGTGTGAGTCTCTCCAGGCCATCTTTAGCTGCATCACGATGCTGCTGCTCCTGCTGCAGGTCATGCTCACAGTCCTGCAGCATCTGTCGGACACTGAACAATCAAAAAGAGAATTAGAGAGCTAACCGATGACAATAAACTTATTATATCATGCCATTGAGAAAATGTAATGTTAGACCAGAGCATTCAGTCACACTAACAGAGCATGTCAAGTGATACTGCAGTATTCATGCAACATACATGTCTGCTCTCACCTGGAGAATTCAGTTTCTCGTGAGTATTTTACATCCTGATACTGAGTCTGTGACATATTCCTCTCTTCCTTCAGTTCAAGCAGCATTCTCTCATTTTCTGCCTTCATCTTCTCCAAATGTCCCTGTGTCTCTCCCTGAGAGATAAACCTGTCCACTATTTCCTATTATTAGAGATATCATGAATGAACATTGCTCAACACAAGAACTTCTTACCCGGACATAAAGAATCTAAATGCATTTAAAGAAAAAAATTAAAGGTGGAAAATAAAAAAAGATTACTCTTTATGGGTTTAATCCTGTAAAGCACGTCATATGAAATAATACTTTTTTTATTGAAGCTTTAGACAAAATATTAACTAAATAATAGTTTGTTGATGTGTTTTTGTTGAGTGTCATATTTGATACATCAGGCTTTTATGGCTCATATAGTATGATATAGTGAGAATATGTAGGTTATATTTAAGGAGGAAAAACACCTCAATTTTATTTAGAAGCTATTCTATTTAGTTCTATTTATTTTCTTCTATTTAGAAGAAAAATATGCAATTTGGTGCATTCCTGATATTTATATGGCCAAATATTAAGAATAAATTCTGACAGCATGTAATGTAAATCCATGATAACTGTTTAACAGTGTAACAGACTACTTAGGCTATTTGTTACCCACATTTTAACATGATTTTTCTAAAAAAAAAAAATTTTTTTTTTTTTCAAGTGCTGTATGGACGTAAACCTAAATTGCATCAGTCTGGTAAGTGTTCATGTTCATCGTAAAATATTACTATCAGTATAAAAATGTTTGTGATCATGTTGATAATTTTGTATATCAAGTATGTTACAGTAGGCTTCATAGGGTTAATACTGTCTGCCCTCACCTGTGAGTCTGTGACTCCAGTGGCCTCTTTGGCGTGCTGGAAAGCTTCCTCAAAAGAAGAGATGGATTCTTCTTCTTCTCCTGCTGTGGTGGGAGTGCGCAGGACCTCACCGCTCAGCTCATCGGGGTTCATGGTTGCCCACTGGGGCTGGATGTGTCAGGCGGAAGGGGAATGGAGAGGAGACGGTTGGTTTAACTTGACAAAAATGATCTAAGAGACTTACTTTTGGCCAAACGGAAAAGGCAAAAATATTTGGGTTGTGAGCATGGCAACATGCTATCAGCCTATCACAAAGATCTATTTTAATCAATTGCAAGAATTGCAGTCTCCTGGGCACTTCACATACTGTAAGAAGTGCTTTGAGTATAACACATATTTTTATGCTATTAGAGTATTGCATTGCAAGCTGTATTATTATAGCTGCTGTATATGTAATAGCAGCAGATGATGCTCACTCTTCTCTTCATCCTCTCTGCCTGAGCCATTCTCTCCTCCGCCTGCTTCTTGTAGCGGGAGAGGATTTTCTCTCTTTCTCTGCGCTCTCTGTACACCTGCTCCTCGTGAAGCTGCAGCTCAGCCTGGAACACACACACACACACACATTACTACCAGCCATCATATTTGGATGACCTTTACGTTGGCATACTTACACACATGCTATGTTATCGCATTAAATTGTTCAATTATTCATTAAATGCTTTGTCTTTACCTTGGCTGCATCCTTGAACAGGAGCACGTTGTTGTTCATGACCTGTAGGTCTTTACGCACTTGTGTCTGCCAATAGACATCTGTCTCCATCTTGTCCAGCTGAGGTTGAAATGTTAGACTCTCTTCCTGAAGAAACAGAACGGAGGATAATTAGAAATGTCCATTAGAAACGTCAATGGGATTGGTAGGATGCTTTAATGTTTTTGAAAGTCTCTTGCGCTTACCATGGCTGCATTTATTTGATCAAAAATACAGTAAAAACAGTAAATGAGATTGTAACATATTTATATAATTGCTTTCTGTTTTCCCATTACCTTTATGAGGTATCGTGCTGTATACACAACATTGCGGGTTTATTGTGCTGTCTGTTACTGCTCTGATACCTGTAGGTGCTCCTTCAGTTTGCGGTATCCTCGCGTTATGTGCACTGCTTCATGGAATTTCAGCTGGGATTTCTCCAAACTGTTTTCCAGAATGCGCAGTTTCTATACATCAGGTACACAATAATAATATCTTGGACACATATTTTCTAAGATTCATCAACGTTCGTTGAAAATGCCCCCCCAAAAAAGACAATTTCTACCTTTTCCTCCTCTCCTTTCTGGGAGTCAGGCAAAGGGCTATTGTCCTGTGGCTTCAGTATCAGGAGCTTCAAGTCCTCTAAATGCTGCCTCCGTGTCTGAGTGGTGTGTTTCATAGCATTCTGCTTCTTCATTTTATCACACACCTGCTTCTCCAACACCGTCTGAGCTCCCTGCACAGCAAAGATCTCTGTCAATATTGAGGAGAGTCTAAAACTAATTTCTGGACCAAAATTATATCCAGGTGATTATGTAACTATGAGCTATTTACTCTGGGCTCTTGCCAGCAATGAAACCAAGTGTTTTTTTTGTTTTTGTTGTTGTAGTAAATAACTGGAATATATACACTGTTCAAAACATTCAATTTTTACGTTGCTTTGTATTTGTAGTAAGAAATGTACTGTCCAAAACATTCAGTTATTTTTTCATAAATATTCCACATATTTGTCATTTGATTTTTTTTAAGTACTTATTGAATCATCCACACATTTATTTCCGTAAAGACATGTCTCACCCAAAAAAAAAAAAATCTTAAAATGTACTCACCTTCAGGCAATCCAAGATGTAATGAGTTTGTTTTGCTAGATTTGGAGAAAGTTAGCATTACAGTACATCACTTGCTCACCAATGGATCCTCTGCAGTGAATGGGTGCCGTCAGAATAAGAGTACAAATCCACAAGTAATCCACATGACTCCAGTCCATCAATTAACACCAAATGAAATAAAAAGCTGTTTGTAAATAACACATTTTTCATCAAGGTATTTTAAATTTAAACTGTCACTTCTGGACAAAACTTGAGTCCATAATAACTCATCCTCCAGTGAAAAAATCCATCTCCTCTTATCACATCAACATCTACCAACACCTTTTTTGGAATGTTTTTTATTTTTCTTTTAAATGGTGCTGATCTTTGAATATTTCTCTCCTGACTCAGACAAGACATTTTTTTTTACTGGAGAAAGCAATATTATAGATAGAGGACTCTTATTTTAGCCAGAAGTAACAGTTTGAAGTTAAAAATGTCTTGATGGATTTATCATAAACACACAGCTTTTTACTGAAGACTGGAGTCATATGGATTACAGTGATGTTTTTATCAGCTGTTTGGACTCTCATTCTGACGGCACCCATTCACTGCAGAGGATCCATCGGTGAGCAAGTGATGTACTGCTAAATTTCTTCAAATCTGTTCTGATGAAGAAACAACCTTGGATGGCATACATTTTCATTTTTGGGTGAACTATTCTTTCCAGGAAAAACCATTTAACCTCACCTTCACAGACATGTTCCTGAAAGATTCTTTCTCCATCCCATGGCCTTGAAAAACTTCCTTGAAAACGTGTTCATCTCCCTGAAAACCATGACCAGTAGATGCATCAATGCATAAGTTCAACCTATACTTTAAATGATGGCTTAATTTGAATGTGTTTTATGACCTCAAGCTGTTTCTTGCGCAGGATTGCATTCTCAAGTCTCAGCTGCAGGATAGTTTCTATGTTCTTGGCAGACTGAGAGTTTTCGATATGCGCTATTGAATAGTCTCCATCTAGTGGACAAGAGAAAAAAAAACATTAATCGAGCAAAATGTGAAGTTAGTGTAATGTCATGCAACATTACATTTCTGTAAACAATTTTATTGAGCTCCTTGTTTCATGTTTGTTTCAAAACACTTAAAGAGTTCAGATGCAAAAGCCTCTTAGTGCCGTCTGAATTTTTTCTTCTACAATTAGCATTTTTATCAGGCTTTATATAATTCTGTTCAGTTGTTCCACTTTAATTGCATAGCAAAGGACCCATACATTGCCATTATATTACAATTGTTGAACCTAAACATAGGAGCCTGATAAAAATGCTCATTTTAGATGAACATTTCAGACATCACTTAACGTTAGAGGCCTTTGCATCTGAACTATTCGCTTATTCAATAACTCCAAGTTGACTGCTTTTATCCTAATATATCATTAATGATGAAAATAATACTAAAACAATGTAAACATTACTCCACTAACGTTACTTCCGCAATATTGCTGAAATTATAATCACGTTTTAACTCAACTGCTTCAACGTAAACGGTGAAATCCACAATAAAACTTACTCAGAAGATGAATTTTTCTTTGGAGTTCCGAAATTTCATCATGGGTTGGGGGCTCGATGTCCTCTGAGACAGATGTGGAGGCCATTTTTTATAAACATGTATTATATTGGTGTTTATATGTGGATTTATTTCCCCACTATCGCCTTGCTCACAAGAGCCTCGTTTGTTTTCAACTGGTTGCCTAGTAACTGAACTGCATTGTATCTGGAATGTTGTCTCATGAATATTAAGTTACGTACCTTTACGCCCGGAAAAATAATACATTACGTTCATTGCATAATTTATATTTATTAGTTTTCCCCATATCACATAATTATTTACACTCCGAAACAAACAAGTAGTAAAACAAAAATGGCTAAGTCAAACGGACGCACTGAAAAACACTGCAGAAACATATCAAAATGAGATTTCATTATATTCAAACGTTGTTAGGTATAAAATCCTCATCATTAACACTGTCATCACTGGAATAGGCCTAATGCTTTTAAAGTAATTCAGTAACAGACATTCAAGGAAACTAAAAAAAGATATTAGAACAGTTGTGTCTAGTCTAATAAAGCATAATATATACAAATATAAACCCATGTAATAAGCAAAAACAAAACATATGTAACACTTCTGGCTGCAATGACTGGTTACTATTACTCACTGGTGCCTGAGCTATAAAATCAGTGCAAGTATGGCAAATCTCTCTGTTCTTCTGCCCCTACACTTCTTTGTTTCTCTATAAATCTTTCCTTCTTTCCTTAGTCCACTGCTTTCACCCCCTCATTGGACTTCTTGAGGATGGACAGCAGTCTCTCTGGCATGAAGTATGGTCTGTCCACTGTGCCATCATTACGTTCCAGATCCTCCACTGTTGGAATAATTTAGGTTGAGAATAATAGCATGAACTTAATATGAAACATGTGCCAAAAAGTATAAATGGCAACAATAGTAGCAGTATCTTGAAAGCAAAAAAGGCTTGAGATCTCAACTAAGAGAGAGTTCGATTTATTAAAGCACTGGGAGATCAGATTACCAACATGCAAAGATTGAGAAAAGTGAAGCACAGAGGTAGAAAAAGAGGCAACAGAGTGGCAAACAGCGACAAATATCAGGCATTGAAAAGGTTGCGATCTGTCAATACAATATCCAGGCACAGCAGACCAAAATAGAAGGGCGTTGTTACATTTTTGTGTTTCGTTTTTAAGTTGACTTGTTTTCGGTGGCATTTAGTTTTTTTGTATTTTTTATCTGCACCATAAAATTATCACATTAGGCATAAAATTAACAATTTTCAAATACATTTTCACAGATTCTTACAAAACGACATTGTTTGGTCTTGGCTGGTATCACTGTAAACAGATGTTGTTGTTGTTGTTGTTGTTGTTGTTGTTGCTGTAAACATAGCGATGCTGAAAAATCTTTTTGCATTCTTCAATATGATTAAGACATTGATAAGTAACAATATTTAGGCACAAGTCAAGCACCTACATTACACTTTTATATGTCAAAAACGTTCTACATAAAACACAAACACAATCACATTCTACAAGTGCTATGTAGGCATATCTAATGGGTTTAGGTCCACATAACCAATTGCCAATCAAACAGACTGTTTCTGTCCAATTTTGTGTCATGCCATTCATTATGACCAGCGATTATTGATTAAGAGACGGTTCTCAAAATTGATTGATTGAGTAAACATTATGACGCGAATGAAGGAGGTACTTTCCTATGTATACTAATGGCTTATCAAAGCCACCAAAGTGCACCAGTTCCCAAATCAGTAGGCTTCTCTGAAACCTTTCACAAGTCCCTTCCGTTGTCCAGCTACTCCTGAGGGGTGAGCAGGGTCTCGCTCTCTTGAGGTCCGTTTTCTTGAGGCTTCGGTTCCTCTGGTTCTTCTTCTTGTTGGTTCTCGGCCTGTGGTGGTTCTGCTTGAGGTTGGGCCACCTGCTCCTCCTTGTCCTCAGCGTCCACCTCTTGGGGGCCATTTTGTAGTGGGGTCACTTGTGGCGGTTCAGGCTCTTGGGTTGTAACCTGCTCTTCGGGTTTCTCCTCGTCAGCTGCGGGTGCCTCTGGAGGTTGTGTTTCTTGGGGAGGCTCTTCAACGTGCGTCTCCTGGTTTAGTGGCATCTCTTCTTCCTGCTCCTGCTTTAGGACGTCCTGCTCTTTAAGCTGCACCTCTCCATTCTCCTGCAGTGGGATTTCCTCCTCGGCTTGCACGTGTATGACGGGTACCTCGGCACGGTCCGTCTCCTCTGAGCTTTTTTCAATTGACAAAATCTGGTGCAGCTCGGGGGACATGAAAAACGGTTTGTCGGAGGAACCGTCATTTCTCTCCAGATCTTCGCCTTGAGTATTTTGTTTACGTGTGATGGTTATTTTGAAATGTTAGTGTTTTGACAAAGCACGTAGCAGAAAGGAGCACAAGGACATGATTGGACAAAATCATGTTGAAGAGAGAAAAAGAGAGAGAAAGAAGGAAATGGTTATACATGAAGCAAGCCAAAAGCCCCAGTAAGCATTTGTGATATGCAGATATGTCAACAGTGAGTCCCTCAAGTAAAATCCCAGTCATTTTCTCCATACAGAAACATCTTAAAGACAAACCATGAGCTCTGAGGAAACAATATGTGCTTCTGTAGAAGCCATAAATGTGATTTCAAAAAACGTGTTTAATAGCCAATTGAGTATTACATAACCTATGTCCTGAAAAAAGCTCCACCAATCAGAGAAGCCGCTGTTACCATAGAAATGGGAATGAGCAGTGATTGCCCACTCCTATGAATCAGTGTGGTGTGTGGGTGACAAAATCGGTTTTCTCTACACTCTCAAAAAACTCATGTATGGTTATATCATGGTATGGTATATAACTCATTTGTATGGTATATATGGTTATATATGATCTGGTATATAACATTTATGTGACCTATATGTCACATTTAAAAAAAAAATTGAGATTGAATAAATAAGCTTTCCATTGGTGTATGGTTTGTTAGGATAGGTAATATTTGGCCGAGATACAACTATTTGAAATCTGGAATCTGAGGGTCCAGAAAAATAAAAATATTGAGAAAATCGCTTTTAGAGTTGTCAAAATGAAGTTCTTAGCAACACATATTACTAATCAAAAATTAAGTTTTGATATATTTATCATAGGAAATTTACTAAATATCTTAATGGAACATGATCTTTTCTTAATAGTCTAATAATTTTTGCCATAAAAGAAAAATCGATAATTTTGACCCATACAATGTATTGTTGGCTATTGCTACAAATGTACCCGTGCTACTTACGACTGGATTTGTGGTATTTTATATTTGTAGATAATTTCATATTATACTGTCTTTTCTGAATCAATTGCCATCTTTTACAAAGCTTCATTGGATGAATAGTTCATACACAAACTGGAAAAAGCATAAGACTGAATACTTCGTGTTTTTACTAGTTTGTAATATTGCAATGTGTCTCAGAGCTGGTTGGTTTGCTTCAAGGTTTGGAATTCTATTGATTTTTATTTTGGCATATAGAGAAAATGAATGTGGAATCCAGTGGTCACTGTTGCTCTCTATTGCATTACAGAAAAGAAGATTTAAAGGAAAGTAAAGAAGGCTGTTTGAGTGCTGCATATGTGCTTAGCTGTTGAAGTTGAGCAATACAAGTTGAACATCTGTGAACACCCAATAAAAATCTAACACAACAACTGCTATTATTAGAACTCTTGTTTTGTTACTCAGCCAAAAAATTGACAATTATGTATTTTCTTCATTACGTATTATCTTGTGAAATAAATAAAGCTGCTCACACTTACAGAAACAGAGGAAGAGTGTGTCCACACACATGGCGTATACACTAAAAAAGCCATGAGCAATTAGATAGGCGCCAAACACCACAGTCTGTAAATGAAGGGAGAGGTTATTACAACCTGGAAAATGGAAATGTTGATCTTGCAAATGGAAAATCTGGTATTGCTGGATTGATAAACTCAAGCTCGCTCACCAGTATAGGCACCCAGTAATAATTAAGGGATGGAGTAGCATCCTCCACTATTTTAATCTTGCCGGTGAAAAAGAAGAAAGAACAAATTCCTGAAAAGAGGAAGAAGAAACGGTTAGTGCGTGCTGTTTTACATTGGTGTACGGCAATGTGAGTAGTCAGTTCCACTCAAATAACCTCTGGATTCACGGGATATCTGACCAAATCACTCACCCACAATTCCAACGATGAGGAGTTTGCCCAAAAATAAGAGGAAGTCTGTCACTTTGTCAAGAACAGCCACACTAGGAAACAAATACATTGGACTGTTTATTGTGTTTATTCGCACAAAACACTGTCTAAAAGATTTAGATTAATTTAACACTCACCGGATAATGTTCCTCATCAGGAGAAAGAACGCATCCTTTGCAGACGTACAGAAATTTTTACCATATATCGCCACCTGAAAAAACAATATGCCAAATTGGTTTCAGCAAATATGTTTTTGAGCACTTATAACATAAAATTTGCACTAACGATGCTCCCTAGCCAGAAACAATACACAAAAGGTCAAACGATTTGCAAAAGGGAAATGAAAATGTACCATAATATAGGCGTTTCTGTTCAGAAACTTGATGAATTTCTCCAGACACCAGAAGCAGCACTTTAGGCAGCTGAGTAGGAATTTTGCACATTTATTCTGGGCACCTGGAGGAAGTAAATCAAGATTCAGATGCATATAACAGATAGAAAGCAACGGATGAAGTATTCCATAATTACTTCCCACAGTTATTTCTTTGATGTATTTTTGACTTTTTGGTTGTCAGTCAACATGCAATATTTGCCAAAAGTGAGATAGAATCAAGATCAAAAAACATTTTAAGATAATTAAAAGAAATGGGGTACATCTGAGCTTTCTATGTTTTCTACGATTTTACGTGTCTTTGTTTTTGACTTTGTGCATTTTTTTTTAAACTACCCAAAAATGCGAGTTGCATCAGCATTTATTCATTCTCATTTCCAAACCTGTTAACTGACTTTCAAGTGAAACACAAAATGTGACTTTTTTTGAACAACAAAACCATAAATTGAATAGTGGCTTGCAAGCACCAAAAATAAAAAAAACTGATGCCCAACCTCATTAGCTCTTGCTTTTTCCTAACCACAATGAATCACAATACATTTAGTTTTATAATGCTTTTCTGAGCATGAAAGCTCCTGTCACTATATGCTTTTATTCTTCAACCTTCAAAACATCTCCTTGATGCACCATGGAAGAAAATCATACTGGTTGTGATCAACATGAGGGTAAGAAGACCAATGTTGTGTTAAAAGTTGAAGGGGTCTAAAAGCACATCTACTGAAGAAGAATGAAAACACAGAAATGGCGAGACCTTTCAGCTTCTGATCCAGATACTCCAATATGACCCTGATGACCTGAACGATGGCAAGAATGAGGGAGCCAAATGCCAGAGATCCAGTGTGATACCTGAAGAATAAGTGTGCGATATAGAGCATACACAAATGTAATGTTTTACAAGAAGGGTTTTAGCAAAATGTGCTAAAAACTGGCAACTATTTCTCTCGTCACGCACCTGAGGGCCCGTCCCAAAGAGTTGAAGATAGGGTAAGCTGGGATGTCGTCAGGCTTTTTGAACGCCCAGTAGTAGGAGGCAAAGGCCCCTGCCAGTGTGACCTGGCCCAATGCTGTCACGAAGTTGACACACCAGAAGAAGAGGAATAAATTATAGAATTGGAACAGAATCAGGTACTTGTGGTATAACGACTCTCCTCCATAAAACGCAAACAGACACTCAGCATCAGGACATTCAGTGGTGATATTTGAGCTGTTGAACATCTGTGGAGAGAATCAAATCAATGCAACTTTATGAAATGAATGCATTTTATCAAGCATTGCTCTGAAAAATATGCTATAACAAGTAAGACATATTCAGCATAATTAAATAAAACTGCCAATAAATAGCCAACATGATGTTTATGTAGAGCGATTTTATGCTAAATTAGCATAAAAATACACTAACCTCAGGGTTGCAGGTGTCTCTGGAAAACATACATTCAGTTGTATTGTAAACCTTGTATATTGGCTCATTGGAGGTTGACAAAAACCTAATCAATAGTTAAGGATATCATGTTTCTGTGAAACCTACTTCACATTATATTCACATTTGATCAACATTCTCAAACGACAGTGTTTAAGGGAATGAAACAGCAAAATACCAACAGTGACCAACTGAAATTAGTGATGTTTGCATTATTTTCTTTAGGATACACGGCGGTGATGGCCCAGTATGCGATGACTAAAGATAGTAGGACAAAGGTCAACAGTGGGTAGAACAGTGATGACATCACATGACCGATGGCCCTGAAAAATAGATGTGGTTATTAGGACTTCCTGTCTAACACTCCCAGTTAACCTAATTATTATTTCATGACTCTAAGCCAGAGTTAATCTCTCACGCTGAGGAACACGCTGCTGTTTAACTGCTAATGCTATTAGAGTACCTAAAGAAAGCAGTAATATGGAAGATGAGACCAAACAATGCCAACAACACGTTTGCTCTACAGTAAGAAAGTAGACTAACTTGCTGGCCTCTTTGATGAGAGCAATAGCAATGAGGAGCCTCTTCCTGAGGAAGATGAGGAGAAGGATGATGACCACTTCCACAATACACAGGATAATCACTGTGTGGCGATAAAGGAGGACAAAGTAGAATGTAATGAAAATTAAAGGTGGCAAAGATAACAGGTGCATAGTGTACAAATTGATCACTACTTGAAGAAAAATGTAATGTTACATATTTTTATTTGTAATGAATATGCATGTATACACTACCATTCAAAAGTTGGGGTCAGTAATATTTTTTCAAATACATTAATATATTTATTTTTGCAAGGATGCATAAAATTAATCAAAAGTGAAAAATAATGATTTCTAAAGGATGATGTGACACTGAAGACTGGCGTAATGATGCTGAAAATTATGTTTTGCCATTACTGGAATAAATTACATTTTAATATGTATTAAAATAGTAAACAATTATTTTAAATTGTAATAATATTCAGAATATTACTGTCCTTAATGTAGTTTTGATCAAATCCGTGCAGTCTTATTACAAAAACATAAAAAATCTAACTTATCTTAAACTTTTAAATGGTAATGCATATGTTTTTGTATTGCAGATAATTGACATAACTGATATAAAAACTCACTGAAGGCAAGCCAGGTCTGCTGAATCTGTAAGTACACAGAAAAGTCTGTCTGTAGACCCAGATCTTTGATAGTGACGTCAGAACCAGTCTGTCCTTTCAGACTGGCGTACTGCATGTAACAATGGAAAATACCTGAAGAGAATGAGATAAACCTCAATTAAATATATGCATATTATTTGTAATATTGCACAATTTTTCTGTAATACAGTAAAATATGACATTACTACAACACAGTACTGGAAATCATCAATGATGATAATGAGCGTTACAATAAATAAAACATCCAGGCGCAGGCTGCAATTTCTTGAAGCAAAATCTTTTTTTAAATAAATTTTCTCTTGATTTTACAGTATTACTATAAACGCATTAAGGTTAAACAGAAAAAGAAGCCAGTGTTTGGTAATTAGGATAAACATGTACGAGAAACATAATGTTATTTGAGAGCTGTAGACAAGACAAGAGCCCTTACCGTATCCAATAACAATGACGACCATGATGATCATAACCCAGATCATGACTCCAGCCAGACAGCGCAAGAGGAGGATAAAGATCAGACTGACCAGCATGGCGATCACCAAGCCACTGAAAAAGACCGCACAGAGATGTGATCAATGCAAGTGTAATTCATCTAGTAAACACTAGAACTCACTAACACTGAAGGTCATTCTCAGGAAATTCTCGTGCGAATTTTTCGCACATTAAAAAATAAATGTCAATCATGCCTCCGAAACTTTCGTACATCATAAAAAATTTGGATCAGGTTTGATTTTCTGCATTTTCACTTCCACAGCAAGCATTTTGATAGGACAGGATGACAAATGCAAAAACAAACAAGTGTGCAAGGACCTTAAATCTGACTGCCACAACCAAACACTGAATGGAGAGGAAATAAAATGAACCTAGAATGTCACATGCTTACAGGAGTATCCAGTGCCAGGACTGAGTATAGTCCTCAAAGATCCTCATGGCTACCGCCCGGGCCTCAATCACAACATTGGATTTCCTGCAAAAAATACAAATATGCATTAATTATAATCAATATGATTATATCTCAATGTAACCATATAACACATATATCACATTATATTATATTATCGTTACTTGAAATAAAATAATCTTTAACTGAAGCTAGTTGCCTGCCAAGTTAAGCTAGTTTAAATGAATTCAAATCATTCAAAAGTAAACAGACATATATAATGTGTGTTGTAAAGATCGCGAGTGAAAACAAAAGAAAAGCTTACAGCGCTGGAAAGCTGATTTGATATTTACACCGGTCAAAAGCTTAAAAAGAGTCGTGACTGTAGTCCGATGGGACTAAACTTCCTCTGTAAGTGATTTTAAAACGTAAGACAGTATCCATATTTGATAAACTACAATAAGATTTCACTTCTACTGTTAATACAATTTCGGTAGGCTACTATGAGATGGATAGCCTAATTGTTATATAACTCAGATGGGCTGCCTGTTATTTTTATGGTGTATCAAAAAGTGTATATTTTTAAATGTGCTTGTTGGTTCATAGGCCTATTTACAATACTTTCGAAACCAAATATTAAAATATGAAAAATATGCAATATGAAAATTATTTAAGAAAAAAAGTTTTTTTCTCAGTAAAACACAAGATTTGGTTTTCAAAAAGCCTTCTTCCAAAAGGTAGATCTGGAAAAAGGGGGTCGTCTTATAATCAGGGTCATCTTATATTCGGGTCAATGCGGTAATTCAAACTATTATTAAAAAGCACTAATTATATGAAGTATAATCTAATACAAACAAATACAAATAATAATAATATGACTAACTTTGAGGCTTCAAGGAGATCTGTTGCATTGATATTTTGTCCTGTATCATCTGTGAACGCAGTTTTGTTCCCAATCACAACTACACCACCTTTCAAGGTCTCTAGAGCGGGCAAGCATCTCCGTGTGACTGAAACACATGAAGTTCATCATTTTAATGCAACAGAGCTATAATTTATGTGATGAAACAAACATGTTTTGTTAGATTTAAAGGCTCACAGTTCTTGCTAGGTGTGAGTATTGAAGGGCACAAGCCATCCTTCAGGATTTCAGGAGCTTTCTGTAAAACAGAAGGACATTTTTCTGTGAAATACATTTCGGATTAAGCATGTTGCTCAAGGACATGGAAATTGATGAGTTATCTCAGCTGCTGTACAAATGTTTCTTTTCATGGTTGCTATCCTAAACCTGAAACCACTGTACTAAAACTAGGGGTGGGCAGTATGGTCAAAATGTTATCTACTGTAATCTGTTATCTAATGATATCTTAAAAAAAATATTTCCTGTCCAGAACTCACCTTGGTCATGTCAACTCCCTCCTTGCAGAATTGCTTGTAGTATTCCCTATCATCTTCATTTTGTAAAGCTTTCACTAAAGTCATGAATTTATTGGGACATCTCTCCACACAGATCTGTCAAATGAGCATAAAGACAACTGTAACATTCTGTATTGCAAATGAGTGTGAAAAACACTATAGATCCATAAAATACTGAACAAGAGGTTAACCGAAACTGTGCCAAACCTGAGTGGTGGGACACTGAAACTCCAGCAGGACCAGAGGACTGGCACACTTCATGATGTTGAAGTAGAACAGCAGGGGCTTCTTCCTGATTATTCAGACAGATCAAGCAGTCATGTCTGAGATATATAGGATCTGAGTAAGAACCTATTTAACCATTTAACCACAAAACTGCATTTAAAGTCTATACTGTGAAGGCACAGTTAAACACGTCTCGTGAGTTTTCAAAGAAACAGCTTTACTCACTCAAGTGGGGAGCCGACCTGTCCACAAAACTGACCCTTACTGTCTGTCGGATAAATCACTTTCCGAGGGTCCCCCTGAGACCATGCTGTAACAAAAGATACAGCACAGAGTCAGTGTGGAAAGACAATGACTTGTCATCTGAAATGGACACGGTTTAATGCTTTCTAGATATAGTGGCACTGTGCATAAAAAGTTGAAAATAAATAGACTGAAATTTACCCAGAATCCCAACTGCAAAGTAGCCCAGCAAGGCCAAGATGAACAGGATACAACAGAGGATGTCGGTGCAGCCCCTGTTGACCAAGAAAAGCACACACACTCAGTGCCACAACACAAATCTGACCTGTTTATGAGCTGAATGTTTTTACAAATCCCTGCAGTTACATGTCTCAGACAGGCTTCTTATAGTTCATTAAAACATAAAAAAACATAAAAGTCATTACTTGGAATAAAATACATTTTTACATAAAATAAAATAAAATATATTTAAAATAAAACATTTTATTTCAGCTACTTACAACACATTTTCATTTAGTTTAAGTCGAACTACTAAAATAAGTGAAACTGAATAAACTAAAATTAAAGTAAAAATAGACAATATAAAAATGTAATAATAAATGGCAAAAATACACAAAAGTACTCAAACTTTCAAATTAAAGTGAAAACAGAAAATACCAAAATAAAATTTAATTCAATATATATATATATATATATATATATATATAAACTATAATAGTATAATAAATGACATTAAAGTAACACTGATCTCAGATACGTATATGTACGTTTCTAAACATTAGATATGGCTTATTAAGGTTGTCTCACCTGTTATAAATCGGCCCTTTAAAAGTGGGGTCAAATGTCCTTGGCTCACCTGTGAAGACATTCAAATTGTGTATTTATTTACATAATGTGTGGGCATGTCCAGAATTTATTTTAATTACTTTCTCTCTATTTATACAGTATATAGTGCCTCAAAATATAGTTATTTTAGCGGAAAATTCAGTGAAAATAAAACATTACAAAATTGTAGCCATCTTTAGAATAATACAGTGAATTTATAATTTTAAAGTTATTTATCTTTGCTCTGTATTTTGTATTACACCATGTTTCAGCACTATCTCATGTAGCCCTGTCAACAGATAATAGCACAAATATATCTACCACGGCGATTTCTACCATCACCACCACCTTACCACCACCCAGTCATATAGAGTAGGCCCATATTTTCTCTTTCTGCCTCCTTTTGCTCAAAAGCTGTTGATGCCAAATTGATAGCAATGCATGCTGTGATGAGGAAGCTGTGCTACCATACAAAATCAAGCAGCGGGTTTTATAGAGCATGACTTCTTTCCGATTGTCTCAAGTGAAACGCTAAGTAGATGAAGTTAGTTCTGCTTATTAATTAGACTGGGTATGAGGGTATTTTGAAACTAAACTGGTGTGTTTGAACGTATTCACACGTCACATCACTCTTCACACATCTTCGGTCCTACATGAGACGAGCGTAAGCTAGAAAGCTGAATAATCAGGCATATTTAGATGATGCTGTGTGGCGTATTTGTCTAACTGAGCTGAATATTTGGCATGGTTCGTGATGTCTTCAGTCATGCTTGCAAGGCCTCACTTTCACTAAACTCGGCCAAGTGTGAATTTGGCGAAGCTGCAGTGTCTATTTAGAGAAGCAGGTTGGGCCGAGGAAGTGGATCCTTGTGGCTGAAGTAAATGTTATGAATTCTTGATTTCAAGGCCTTTTACCGGCGCTTCTGCTCCAAACAATTCAAATTATTTGCTTATATTTTTCCTTTTTGTTGGATTGCTTTAAGGAATTTACTTATTTGCTTATATACATTGTCCAAAACAGTATCTGAACCCTTTTGTCCTTAGAAATGTACTAATATTACTGTATTGATCAGATATCAAACCAGGGACAAACATATAATAGTGCAAAAGTCATATTTGTGCTTTTCAAATGATTATAGAAGTGTCCAAACACTTGTAGTCTCTTTTAAACAATGGTTTCAATATTTTAAACCCAACAAATGTGTATTTGTGAAATGTTTTGCTTGAAAGGTGTTTTGCTTTCCATATTTCTCTATAACAAATGCCACTTTGTTTGGTATTTTGTTGCATAATGGAGATACATTCCATTTGAACGAAGTCTGCTAAACAAGGCTGCCTTTATTTTAATCAATTACAGTAATATTTTGACAATTTCTATTTTAGTATATTTTAAAATGTGTATTTATTTTTGTATATTTATTCTTTTAATTGTTATATTTTATTTTAGTGTCACATGATCCTTCAGAAATCATTCTAAGATGCTGATTCGCTGCTAAAGAAAAAGTACTATTATCAGTTAATGTTGAAAACAGTTGTGCTGCTTAATAATTTATATAATCTTCATTATTAGAAAGTTCAAATAACAAGCATGTATTTGAAATAAATATATTTTGTAAAATTATAAATGTCTTTACTGTCACTTTTGATCAAGTCATTGCTGAATAAAGTACTTACAACAACAACAAAAATCTTACTGATCACAAAACTTCAAACAACAGTGTATTTTTGGGGCTACACTATATATTTATGTATATGTTTGAGATTTGTAAGTTGCAAAAGAGAAAAAAATACACTGAATGTATTTTTGTTAGTGTTTTCTGTTATTGGCCCTTTGGCTGAGATACATTTTTGATGCCAGCCCCTTGAGACAATACGCTACACTAGTACAATACACTACATTACACTAGTAACCAACGCAGGCCTTGGCTCGTAATAAGTGTGCAGTGTGTGTGTGTGTGTGTGTGTGTGTGTGTGTGTGTGTGTGTGTGTGTGTGTGTGTGTGTGTGTGTGTGTGTGTGTGTGTGTGTGTGTGTGTGTGTGTGTGTGTGTGTGCGTGTGCGTGTGCATGTGTGTGTGTGTGCACGCTGTTAACAGTTTATTTTATTGAGGTGCCATCCATTTAGAGCAATCATCAGTGAACCAGATGCTCTTAGCCATCCACAAACAGCTCCCTAATGACCTGAGCTTTCCAAACAGCTCACACTGTCCAGCATCTCTCACTGACGCACTTCACATCCTGCTAACCTGACGCACATTGTCTAATAACCTATTCATGTGGTATTCACGCTACTCAAAGTTAAACAGTTCTCTTTCAACAAAGTAAATGATTAGTAGTAATTCAAATAACAATTTATGGTCTACATCTCTAGTTTTGTGACAACTTCACACCAGGGCTGCATCTAAAAGTAAGCATATTAAGCATATCTTCTCAATGCTCTGAAAATGCCTTCCTGATGAAAAAATGGAAATAACAAACCTTGTTTCCCATAATATGAACCACTTCCCATTTGACCGTCTTTTCGGTATGTTTAGTCTTAATGCTTACTGTTATCGACAGACAGACTGTACAACACTTCCGACGTTTTGAAACAGGAAACTAGTCAAGGTTCGCATCCTCAGTAATACGTCTTGACTTAAGATGCACTTCCGTGACCTTAAATGTGTAGTATATTTACATATCATACTATGGCGAGAGAGCTTTTTTATCTGTATATTTTTATATCTAAAATGTTGTTGTTTGGAATAGTTTTTATTTTAAACAAGTGCTTTGTTGGCAAAAAGAATAGAAATCATCGAGGACACCAGGTTTATTCTAGCCTATTTCTTAGGGAAATCTTATTGAATGTCTGCCCAACTCAGAAACTCGGGTATCAAAATCTTGAGTTTCCAAGCTGTAAGAATAACTTGAGAAGCCATTCATGTCCAACTTCCTAGGAAATTCATATTTACAATAATTCCGATAACAAATAAAGGGATTTTGAATAAAATGTATAACGTCTCATTTACTGAGATAGCCTTCACTATGGCAACAAAGGTCACACTGACATGGAAAATGCCTTTTATGGTGTCGCGGTGTTGTGTCTGGTTAGGGCACGGTGTAAATATGAATGCATTTCCTTCAATTCATTCAAACTGAAATCAAGTTCTATAAATCTAGGTTATTTTGGGGTCATTTTGACAAGCATAGAGGATTTATGGTAACACTAATGGTCAGTTATTTATTTCAATGACATGTAGACAGTTGTTGTTTACACAAGCACTTCAGTATAAGAAAATCCAAGTGGATGATCAATACAGAAACGCCAGAAGTCAGGCCACACAACGCCACTTCCAACTTTCCAACAAATAAACCCTTCCATTCCATGCAAGTTATATCAGTGACATCTGTGCTGCTAAAATCAGTGCTCAACAGCATCAGGGTGTCAGAGGGGAAATTGCAATTCAAGCGATCAGATTGACATTTTAAGTGCCAAAAAAGGGAGCTATTTTCATAAAGCCAATCTGTAGTGCACAGCTGTTGTTTACGTGGAAAGGCATGGTTGTGTGTTATCAGTTTGCTCTTTCTTTTCTACAGATCGTGCATTATTCTCAAACTTGATCTGATCAGACGTATGGCTAGAAGACAACCTACAGCTTGATTCTAATCACACACTTTGGCCCCTGTTTCAAACTGACCTTTTCCACCCGCAAAGTCACGTGATCTCCAGACACAATCAGGGGCACGGATATTTGAGATGCCTTTGTAGTTATAAGGGCAGTGCGATGTTGTGAGATTGCTAGGCAACTGGAGAGAAGTGTATCGTTGTCATTCACGAACGAGCCTTAGAAAAGTTACAGTCTCCACATACACATCATGAGGAGGCACTTCCCATAGTCTTAGTCAGAGATTTACTATAATGATCTCTGGTGTTCATGCGGTTAAGAGACCTAAGATGATGACAAAAAGCCATCTGAGCATGTGAGTACATCACTCCTGCCCAGACTCTTTAAAAATCACGTTACAACTTGTTCTCCAAAGCAGAACTGCAAAAAAACCTTTGAATGAAGTTCAGGAATGAGACTGGGGCTCATGAAGAAACGGGAGAATAGGCTTTAGGAAGTCTGAATCCTCAGCTTAATGTAGTTTAGGCATGTTGTATTGCTTCATCAGGCTTTTTATCATTTTGAGTGACACTTTTAAATGTGGATCTTTAAGATGATGAAGCAATCAAGGAGTATTAACATCCATAACCCTTCGAGTTGAGAAGCAGAGCACTGAACCAGGCCTGTTATCAAGCCTCATTTTCTGACCCAAGATAATCAGATCTGCATCTTCAGTGTCATTAAACAAGAATCATCTTTGGATGGATATCACACTGAAGCTATAAATCATCCCAGCAATATTACACATTATATCGACTGGTGGAAATGAATTTTTTCCCAAGTCAGAATGAAAATTAGGACATAAATGTGTTACTTATAAGTCACTTTCAGTGTGAGTTATTTGACATAAAGAACTGTGATGTTATGGGAAACTGAACTTGGTCTTGGTCCTCTTTCTCCATTTTCTGTCTCTCTACTATTTTATCTACCAGTAATATTGGGACAAAAGTTTTCAAATGGTTCATAAACTACAACAACTATAAAATTATAGTATAAATTTAAATTTACACTAAGTAAAGGCAAGTAAGGGAATTCACTTATTTTTGGCCTAAATTTTGCAGGGATATTATAGCTAATTAAAACCATTTAAAATAATTTTCATTTCTTCAAATAGGCTAAATTAAACTTTACCTGAAATTTTTAAATATATTTTTTTAGCTTAAATAAAATATTTACAAAATTATTACAAATGCCAAAAATGGCAAAAACCGATACCTCTCTTTATTTATTTATTTAGCAGACACTTTTATCCAAAGCGACTTACAAATTAGGACATTATAGAAGCATTTATATATAATAGAAATAAATATAACAATTACTTTAATAAAATACAACTCACAACTTTTACTACAATAAATATCAACATGGAAAATATAAAAATACAACACTAATTCAAAATATTAACCAAACTATAACAATACCTTAATGATACTAAAATAACTTACTCTTTTATAGTAAATGCTATGTTGTTTCTGGTTGTTATAGAAACCACACTGCTGTTGATGGTAATGGAAACCCTTTCAGGGGTTTACATGTGGTTACTATGATTTTATGGCAAAACATCTGAGTATTCAAGCAGGCAGGGTCATGTAAACTTAAAATTAGCTTTAAAGTAGAGTATTTGCCTTTTCTGAATAACTTAAACAAGTATTGCATTTATTTAAAACACACTAGTTTTTACAAAGCTTTTTATATTTCCATCAAGGTGTATTAGTTTATTTTAAATTGGCGAAATCCACAAAAAATATCCATATAGACATTCAGTCTTACTGTTACACAAACATTAATAGGCAACATTGATGAAAACTTAATTTATAATGCGTGTGAGATAGTAGGCAGGGAGATGCAGTTATTGTCACATTTACTTATTAGGGCGCATAAAACAACCATATGATGATGGCAGTAATTATTGACCTGGGAGTAATTACCCCAGCCATGTGTTTGAGCCCACGCCTATTGTTTTATTGATTACACCCGTCCTAGTGTATCCTCTCTCTCTCTCTCACACCGGTCTAATGCATTGCTTCAATACATTGACGCATGATTTATGTCGAGCACCAGTGTGCAAGTCTGCAGTACTGTTATTCTTCATCAAAATGCCTGAGACCCACGCCCCACGCATTAGTCATTGTTTCCCTCAGAGGACCATCCCCACCACTTTCAGAAGGAGGAACCCTTAAAAATGAAAATGTCTTACCATATTTGGATTCTGGATTTTTCTCCTCCGGCTCCATTTGCAAATAAAGGATGCGCACTTGTGGCAGTCACTTAAATCTCGAAATGAACAGTTTCGCCGTTGCCTAATCTTGTGAGGAATTGGCCATCAGTAAGTCCGCTGCTCTACAGTGGAAGTGAATGGCACAGCAGCGCATTCTACAGTACACGCATGACGACGTGTTTCTCTTTTCCGAGGCGAGAGCGCGAGGGCTGAACCCACCAATGAAAGGACAGGAAAACTTGACAGACAGCCGTCACAGCCAATGAAACATAAACGCTCGTTCGCTGAAAATCGCCAGCGTTTGGCGTACAAGAAATCACAGTTTGGATTATTCAAGATGTAAAATTACACAACAACAACAACAACAATAAAAATAACAACAACAACAAAAATAACACTACACACAATTGATAAAATAATAATTCGTCTCACCATTAACAGGTTTTTAAAGATCAACGTTCTATGAATTCTATATGATAATGATAAATTGTGTTATATGTATCTATCTAACAAAGTATTTTGGCATGAGAAAAGCGCAAATTCACGCAGTTTGGCGGAAAAACAGGACGGTTCCTAGAAATACTAATTAAATGAACGTTTTAACAATACTTACCAAGTCCGACACTCTCTAATTGTCATGAATAATGTAATAAAGGATCAAGTTTCACACCAGGTGACAAAGTTGTGCAATTTCTTGATACCATCTCCTTTGTTTCAAGGCACCTCCCAGATCCTTTACAAAACCGTTTTAATCACACATTAAAGATTGTATATATAACTACAGAAATAAAGATAATACAAAATCTAAGATTATTAAGTTTAAATTTTGAGAGCATTTCAAAATTTGAATAAAAATAAATAAATAAATAAAATTATATAAAACATTTGTTTTGTATTTCAACATTAACAGAACATTATAGGCTAACATAAGTAATACTTTAAGTCCTCACAGATTGAGCCATTCATATTAATCATACCATAACAGAGAAACAAAACACCATACAAGAAATAAAATAAATAAAATAAAATGCATTCATTCAAACATAAACAATGTAGGGGGTCAAACAAAATCACAAATCAAACAATTTCTTGGCCTCATCACTTCTCATAATTTTTCCTTTAATAAAATCTTATTTTTAAAGACATCAAACTTGGGTGCTGTTTTCAAAACTTTACATTTGTGAATTAAGTATTTTAGTGTAAAGGACAAGTAAACAATTTACAATAAAGTCAACACTTTTGTCCTCCAAATGTACTCCCAATTTCACCATGCCCCAAGTAATAGATGGGAAAATAGATGGTTTTATCCAATTACTACTTCAGTCCAAAATGAATGAACCGAACTACAATGAAGAAACAGTTTCTACATCATTATTACAGAATTGACAAATGTTACAATCTACATTAAATCTTACTCTCAGAAATTCTTTAGCAGGATAAATATCATAATTTTAAAATGCACAAGTATGGAACTTTTAAAAAGGACCAATATCGCTACAACTCCGACTAATTGAAAAAGTATGTTGTCCCAGGTGAGTGTAAAAGAACACTATAGTTTGTAACAAAACATTTATTTATTTGACATTGCCCTTTAATTAAAATATCCCTAATTGCAAAATACACTCTGATTAATGTGCTGATTAATAAAAACATATATATATAAAAAAAAAATCATAAGTTTCAAAAGTAGCCTAATTTGTATTTTAGGCAATGTAATTTTAGGCTGAACCAACACACATTACCACACACAGACAAAGCATATTTATCTCCATTTTAGTTACAAAGACCTATGTCATTCTGTTTCATTCTGTGAAGTAAATTAAAACCAACTGGATCTTTGCCATGGGTAATTGCAAAAGAATATTATGCATCAATGATCAACAGGAGGTAGGCTTTTTTTTTATATATATAGCCACCTGTAAATATGCACGTGCACGACATGAAAATGTATTAATAACCGAAATATATCACTGAGGACACCGACCCAGCAGTCATTTTATGTAACAACAGAGCAAAACACTTTAAAAATTCCTCTCCGCGGACACGCCTCTTCTAATCATCCAATCGGAGCGCGCGATGCCGGAAAACGCCTTCGACATGCCACAGGATGTCAGACGTTGCCATCAGCCATTTTGAATGTGGCATGATCAGACAAACTTAATTTAAATGTAAAATTTAAACTGTCAAAATTCGATATTACCTATTTTTAGTTCATATAATAAGTTATGTATGTAATTATGTAGTATAAAATAATTAGTGATGTTTTATAAATATAAAAAAACAATGTTACATATTTCTTGTGGGAGCCACACACAGTCAAAGGCATTATGAAACATACCTCACAAAAGATGGAGGATTCGCTCTTCCAGTATGTGCAGGTGACACGATCAACTGCTCTGCTCTGAATATAAATAGTGTTACAGAACACAGGAAAATCATCTGATCGACGGCGCTGAAGGTAGTATATTTTAAATACATTTTCCTTGAATAGAACAGCTGTTTACAACGACATGTTGTACATCTGAAATACAAAGTATGCAGCTTTTGGAATCTGTGGATGTGTCTGGTATGGGTTGCAATTTCGTTGTGTAATTACAGTTGTGTAACCAAACAATAACGTACACCTTACTTACAGTAACAACTCACGTTTTGAATGGTATTATTACAGATAAAAGTTGCGATTGTGAAGAATACTTCATTTAAATTTAAATTAAATTTTACAGAATTCGTTTAATAATAAAATGAGATAATAGCATAACTCAAAACAAAAGCAAAAAAAAGATGCATTTAGTGTTTTGTGAAGCTTAAAAACGTCGAAAAATTGAAAGTAAAAAACACCATACAGGAAGGAATCATCACAGAAAATATTACAAATGAAAGTGGCTGTGAAATAAACTTGTGTAAATACTGTTATAATCTTGCTGTAAAAATATTGGTAACACGTTGTGACATTGTTTTTGTTCCAGGTTTGCATACACCATGGCATTGAGAACAGCTTTATCACGCCTGCTGGTGAACTCACAGAGATGTTCTCTGATCTCCGTGTCAAGGGCCCAGGGCACTTCAGCTTCTGCAGCATACGGTTAAATCACTCATTCACCATAACATAATCATAACTTTGAATGGTCATATCAGTTGTAAGGGCAAGAAAAGTAGCAAAAACAGGACATTTTCATGGCACATTTATTTCAAACTAATGACCAGTGGCATCGTTTGGTGATGTGTAAATAATGTTGCATGATCATCCAGTATATTTAAAAATATATATCTTTCTAAACTAAACTCATTTTACATTGCTTTGGCTTTATACATTAAAACTTAATCAAATGACATCAAGTTTCACAATTTATGTGTTTTCATGTTAAAGCATGGAAACAAATTGATTGTTCTAATAACCAAATCTCAAATGATCTTATTTTTCAGAGAGCGAGGAGCGAGTAAAAAAAGCAGCAAAACCCCGTAAATATATTTTAACATTATCATCAGATTGTAATGTCTGAATTTGACATCACGTACTGTATTTGAGCTGAAAGGAAAAAGCTTTTTGATTTCTAGCTAAGGTGCAGTTTAACTGGCGTGATGCGCTGGATCTGGAAGGACAGCTCACCGAGGAGGAGATCATGATCAGAGACAGCTTCCGCACATACTGCCAGGAGAAGCTCATGCCCCGTATCCTCATGGCCAACAGGAATGAACGTAAGTGGAACAACTAGTCACATCTGATGTATTAGAACGGGGCTCCGTAACCTTCATGCATGATTAAAGTGAGAGTTTGCCCCAAAAATTATTTCTGTCATCATTTACTCTCACTCACTTGTGCCTAACGTGTTTGAGTTTCTTTTTCTGTTGAACACAAAGGAAGATATTTTGAAGAATGTGGGTAAACAAACAGTTCATGGTAGCCATTGACTTCCATAGCATTCTTCTAAATATCCTAAATGATGACATTTTTGGGTGAACTATCCCTTTAATTCTTACCACATTATTTGAATAAAATTCAAAATGCCTAAAAAGGTTGATGGCCTCTCTAGTATAATATCTTGATAAGAAAAACCCTGAAATTGAAATCTGTGGCTCTGAATTTTCAGATTTCCATCGGGAGATTTTAAACGAGATGGGAGAGCTTGGTGTCCTTGGGCCTACGATTCAAGGTAAACTCAGACTTTAAAGCCAAGTTCACACTACAGGACTTTACATGTCGGCAGATCGCTGTGCTGTTCAGACTACATGACTTGATTGTCTGTCTTTAAGTCGTTGTGGTGTTTACACTATGTGACTCTGTGTAAATGATCCGCAACCAGGTGTTACACACTACACAAGCTGACAAAAACTGTCACCCAACGACTCTATTCGGTCCCTAAACCACGGTTCGTCATGAAAACGCATGCAAGAATTGAAACGTAACAAAAGCCTGTGAAAGACGCTCTGTAGGCATAGGCATAAATCCCAGGGGGGGGGATTTATGCCTATAAAAAACATAATATAAAAAATACAATTTTCATAATTATCAAAAGTAGCCTAATTTGTATTACAACCCTATCTGAGGGTTGTCCCCCCTTAAAAATATAATTACAAGCGACTGTGTATTGAAAATAATGTAATGGACAAATAATTGTGTAAGTAGTAAAATAAAATAAATGCAAAAAATCATTTTAAGTTCATAAATGTTTTGATTCCCCCTCCCTTGCCTCACAGTGGTTTGGTCCACTGCCTGACACCACACACACACACACACACACACACACACACGAGTCCGGACCATGGCCAATCAGGTGACTGATTCTGTTGTCCATGACACTGATGTGTAATGTACATTGTCTGAGGTTTTTGGACCTTTTGTGTTGAAGGATATGGCTGTGCGGGCACTAGTTACGTGGCATACGGTCTGATCGCCAGGGAGGTGGAGAGAGTGGACAGTGGATATCGTTCAGTTATGAGTGTCCAGTCTTCACTCGTCATGCACCCTATCAATGCATATGGATCAGAAGCACAGAAGCAGAAATACCTGCCTAAACTGGGTTAGTCAACTGCCTAAACTGCATGTCAGTGCACTGAACTGCTGGAAAAATATTTACATACCTCAAAGTCCCCATGGAAAATCAGTCATTTTAATATTAATATCAGACTATTTAAAAAAAATAGTCATGTATACATTCCACTAGTTGGCTAGGAAAACTAGAAATTTGGCACATCCCACTTATTCAGTATTTACAAATGACTAGAAAAAATAATGGAAGTTCATTAAAAATGTCCCCTATATTCATTAATTGCCCCATATTATGTGTCTTTCATTCTTTCCAGCTTGTGGAGAGATTCTGGGCTGTTTTGGACTTACAGAACCAAACCATGGGAGTGATCCTAGCGGCATGGAGACCAAAGCCAAATACAACCCCTCCAGCAGGACATTTTCCATCAGTGGGGCAAAAACATGGTTAGTGATCCTGAATAGTTCACATAGTCAAAAATAAGCTTGACATTAAAAAGAGCTTTTCGACAGGAACAAATACATTTCATTTGTGTGATCAAGTCAGCAAAGTACTATTTTAGTATCAGTAATATGCATTATATTTGTATTAATATGTTGAAATAGTTGTTCTTTTGTTTTCTGTTTTCATGTTAAGTTTCAGTAATTTGGTTGTGTCATTCTTATTAGTTTAATAGTTTTATTTCAATAGTATTTATTTAGTTAAAAAATGTATTTAAGTTTTAACTGTTTTAGTACTTCAAGCTCAAAAATAGTACTATTGCCAGCTAGCTAAAGTAAAATCATATTTTATTTCAAGTTACAAAATGTTTTTAATGGTTTTAGATTTAGTTTTAGTTAATGAAAATAATCCTGATCACACCGAGACAAATGTATAGCATTATGTTCAAAACGTTCATATGCAAAAAGCGGTATTCTTGTGCAAAATGTAAAAAAAAAAAAAATTAAACAAATGTGATGGGGAGGGTATAATTTGCATAAGTACAACAATACTTTTGTAAGCTTGATTGTTGATGGAGTCATCAGCATTCTATAGTTGCACAACACGGTATCATTTTATGTGAAGGTCAGTTCATCGGACGGTTTCTTGTGTAAGAGATCATCTGAGGGCCGGGGCCCTGTACCTACGTCCATATTTAGATTGTGTAACTTCACCCTCTACGGGGTGTTTGTCCCTGGCTGGTTTAGGAGGACACTGAAATCTGCTGACCATCTGTTTACTTAAGTATACTACATAAATCTGGCTTGACGTCAGAGGTGTTTCTGGCTGAGCAGATTTTACATTTACAGTTACATTGAATCAAATACTTCATCTAAAGCCACAGTAGTACCGCAGCGTGCACAACAAATAAAACAAACTATACTGAAAAAAGTGAAAAGACTGTGTAATTAACTTTAAGTATATATTTAAATTGTTCTAATAAAAAACTGTTTTGTTTGTTTGTTTAATAATATATCTCCCCATAGAAACTGTCAAAAGTCATTTTGTTTAATAAGTGTTTTCACTCGACACATTTCACTTGTGTTGGTGTGCAGAACACATACTCACTTTACTGACTTCAGAAATGCTTGTGGGTTTTGTATTGTTTGTATGTATTTGTTTATTATTTATTTATGTTGTTGGCACATAACAAACTACATTTTTAAAAGACATCACAATAAACATTAAGGTCTTTTAAAGTTGTGCTTAATAATTAAGTAATCCACATGAAACATTGCCTAACAAAATGTTTTATATTATGTAAAAAAGTCGTATTTTATCTAATTTAACTTTTGATATGGTGATATTTTTTTGTCTTGTTTTGTTTTTCAACCCCCCCAAAAAATATTTTATTGGCCTAGATTAAGTAACATTTTGGCTTATTTCTCAGGAAAATATAATAAATATCAAATAAATAATCTTTTTAGTTTGTTTGAATGTTTTGTCTTTGGGAAAGGCAATATATTTGATTAATATAAAATCAACGTTTGTCCAAACCAAATAATTAAATGGAAAAAAAAGAAAATAAATACATTGATTTTTTTTTTACTTGGTCCGACTCAAAAGTATAATTATTTTGGCAAGAACTAAGCTAAATTGAAAGCACAAATTAGAACTAAAATCACAGCTCTAAAAACCCTGCATTGCACAAATAAATCTTGAACACACCACACAGATGAGTTATGATAGGTGCTTACACAAACACTTTTTTTCTGTGAGCAGGATCACCAACTCCCCATACGCTGATATCTGTGTGGTGTGGGCCAAATGTGAGGATGGCAGAGTGAGAGGGTTTATCCTGGAGAGAGGAATGAATGGCCTGAGCACCCCAAAGATCGAGGGCAAGTTCTCCCTCAGGGCCTCGGCCACCGGGATGATCCTAATGGACGAGGTTGAAGTGCCCGAGGAAAACCTGCTGCCCCATGTGTCTGGCCTTGCTGTGAGTATGCTCGTCACTGTCATTAATGCTGTGTACTAACTAAGGCATCCATCACTAGTACTCCTAACAACTGCTTAGAACACATACCAACCCAGATAACTGATAGAATCACTGAAATCACAAACAGAAACATGGTCACTCTTTAGACATTTCATTTTACATGTTGATTTCTGTAGGGTCCCTTTGGCTGCCTGAATAACGCCCGTTATGGCATCGCGTGGGGCGCTCTGGGTGCTGCAGAATTTTGTTTCCATGCTGCCCGCCAGTACACCCTGGACAGGTGAGCGGTTTAGCATCAGATTATCGCTGTGTGTGTGTGGTGTGTGGCTGTGCCGCTGGCCAGCCCACCCGGTGGGAGCTACATGCTGTATTATGACTGTGTGTGTGTGTGTGTGTGTGTGTGTGTGTGTGTGTGTGTGTGTGTGTGTGTGTGTGTGTGTGTGTGTGTGTGTGTGTGTGTGTGTGTGTGTGTGTGTGTGTGTGTGTGTGTGTGTGTGTGTGTGTGTGTGTGTGTGTGTGTGTGTGTGTGTGTGTGTGTGTGTGTGTGTGTGTGTGTGTGTGTGAAAGACAGGGAATTTTATAGGGGTGTAACGGTTCACAAAATTCACGGTTTGGTTCGATACGACACAGTGGTGTCACGGTTCGGTACGTTTTCGATAGGGGGGGCAATTGGTTACGTCGCAATGTTGGAAATATTTCTGTTTTCAACGGTTTGGAAGGCGATAGACACAATGGATATCACACATGCACGCGTTTGCACACTGGGGGGGGGCAATTGGTTACGTCGCAATGGGAAATATTTCTAATTGTCTGCGAGCCTTATCACACATGCACGCGTTTGCACATGCGATTGCTAGTCACGTTTACAACAATTGTGTTTTGCGTTTACATCTGTTTTGCTTACATCTATTCGCCTTTCACTTTTTAAGACTAAAACAAAAGATCATCTTTTGATTCTTAATTAAAAAGCACAACAACAATAAAACGGCAGGCTACAATGACAAACTAGCTTACATCATTTATTAACAAAAACTAATAAGATGAGGCATGGCATACACCACATGCAGTATTATATACGGACTAATAAATTACAGAACATTTAGCAAACACTGAGGAATAAAAAAAATAGAGGTAAAAGAAAGCCTTAACGTGAGGTAAACAGTAAAGATACGCTTTTTAAAATGAAAACAAAAAGAAAAGCAAAACTAAGCTGGCTGTCGGTGACCGTGCTTGCATTTTTTCCACAAGAATACCAACATGTTCACCTTCTCTGGTTTTAAGAAACTGACTTTTACTTTACTTTAGTGTAAAAAAGCGAATCCTCCGTCCGCTATCATTTCCTCAATATGCGCATCATTTTTGCCGCGCGCTCGTGCTCGTGCTGACACGGCGAGTATAAACCAGGCTCTACACCAGAACCGCTCGCACTGAAAGCGTCTCTCTTTACGTGATCAGTGCAATGTCTCCTGCTACGCTGTGCTCTGCAACGCTGTATGGAGCAGTGGCACTGATATTTCACACACTTTAAGCTCTTTTATTTTCCAAACATAATAGGATTAGTCCAACGAACCGTTCGGTCTGTAATGCGTACCGAGCCGAAAGCCTCGTACCGAACGCTTCAATATCGTTACACCCCTAGTATTTTAACTAGTCACCAATTGATGACCTTTTTGCATTTAATTTGAATAGTCCTGAAGTGTGACAAATTAATACAAATATTCCATGTATGCATAATAATTAATCTTCCTAATAAAACATATGGACAATGACAAGCATGTCATATAGGGCTAGGTGATGTATCAATATTTTTCCACGTTTTAATGATATTCCATATAGGGTGTCACTGAGATACTATTATAGTTTTTATTTATGTTTTTTTTATTAATGTCTGGATAGTTTTCATTCATTTTTATGTCAGTTTTAGTTATTTTAGTACATCAAGATAAACTAAATGAAAATGAGATGTTGTCTTGGCAAACGATATTTGATTAAGTTAGTTTAATAATAATAATCAAATAGTTCATATTTGGTATATTTTATTTCAAGTGACAAGTTTTTTTATGGTTTTAGTTAACTATAACAACGCTGAAACTATAATGTTGTTATAGTGAAACGGAGTGTAATGAAACTCTTTTTTTTTCTCCCACCAAAGACTTCGTGTGAATAGAACATTTATTATAAAGTATATACAAATTGTTTACTCCAAAATAAACACAACAAATAATAATAAAGACAAAGTGAACACTTACTGCTTTTTAGTAAATTAACACAAGTCGCATTTAAAAATAAAAATAAAATATGAAATGTAAAAAATATGAAAAATATACAAGTGTCATTACAGTGATAACCAATACAGAGTACAGTACCATTATTATTATGAACTACTTACGACAGGGTTAGGTTTTGGTTTAGGGTTAGTTGCTTGTAATCATGCATAATTTGACTGTTATTACTAAGTACATGTGATTGTTACCTTTAATTTTTTACTTTTAATTTCATCTACATACATGTAATTGATTGTACCATGTAGAATTCAGTTTGGAGTCCCTCTGGCCAGAAACCAGCTGATACAGAAGAAGATGGCAGACATGCTGACAGAGATTACCATCGGCCTGCAGTCCTGTCTACAGCTGGGCAGACTCATAGATCAAAAGAAGTGAGTCATTAACAAAGGGCTTAAATCACCAGGTTTTCTCAGTCTTAGTTATTAGTTTAAGGTGTTTATGCAAAACATTTGGAGGAGTTCAGAGCTCACAGAAGCGTTATTATTACAATCCAATGCCCATAAGCCCATTGAATGTAATACATTTCTCCAAAAGATCCTCACCAGATATGATCTCCATGCTGAAACGGAACTCATGTGGCAAAGCCCTGGACATCGCCAGGCAGGCCAGAGACATGCTGGGAGGAAACGGCATAGCAGACGAATACCACATCATCCGTCATGTCATGAACCTAGAGGCCGTCAACACATATGAAGGTACAAGGAGAAGGAAAACATGTTTGTTTCATTTTACATGAAAACTATAGCCTACGTTTGGCCAGCAGAGGTCAGTGTAGACTTTTAAAGGCAGTGATAATTAATCATTCTTGTTTAAACACTGACGTAGAGACGTTCAGTTTAATCTGAACCATACATAAAGCTTATAAGAATTGTCTTTCTTTTCACAGGCACTCATGACATCCATGCTTTGATCTTGGGCAGAGCCATCACTGGACTCCAGTCATTTACTGTTGGAAATTAAACCCATTTTTCTCTTGGAATGTGGGTATAATGGACTTTTGCATCTTTTTCCGCAATAAGGGAAATACTTTATCAGCATCCATCCATTCATGTCTCTGTACGCTTTCAAATCTTTCAGTTAGTAATGTGTCTAAACTCCAGCACCCTCACTGCAGAACAAAGATCCAGGGGGCGGGGCTGGATCCACCTCTAGGGGTGGAGACGGGTAGGTTTAGGTGAATGTAAGGTGGGAGGAGTTGGATTTGGATGGATCTTGTGTTCTGCAGTGAGGACCATCTCTCAAACTCACTAAAATCTGCTCGTACAAATCTTCAATGAGATCTTCTTTCTAGGGTACTGGATTGACGTGAATTAAAATGTCAAGTTACAAAGACAGTTGCATTAAGAACAAGTTAAAGATCTTGTGATAAAATGTATTATTGAAAGTCACTGATGCACATTATTAATTGGTACAATGATCACTTAGAACTTAATGATGAAAGATAAATGGTTTCAAAATGCTGTTAAAACAGGTTTTTAGTCAACGATGCCAGGCATCCTGCTTGCACGCTGATCATTGTCAATGATAAAGTTTGTTGTATTTATTGAGTTATGAAAACAAACCGAACATCTGTGTCTTGTGAATCTGTGCATTCATTCTGAATAAAATCTCATTTGTTTGTTTTTGAGTGTTTTATATGCATCTGCGGGTATGTTACTGAACAGTTAAACATTTATAGTTTTTGTAACGATATGCATTTTAATATTCAATTCAAGATTATTTGTATAGCGCTTTTTACGATTCAATCGTTGCAAAGCAGCTTTACAGGAAATTACGTTTCCACAATATATTTATATATTGTAGAAACTTAATATATTTAACTCATGGTAAAATGAGGTAATTCTGTATGTTGTGTGAGGGTTGGCTTCATCTCTTCTCAGGTGTTTGGTCATCTCAGATCATTTAAGGGTTGGGTCCAGACTGAAGCTCCGTGGCAGAAACAGAGAAACAAATAGAGATAATAATGTGTTGGGAAATGTTGCTTTACATCAGACAGTATTTAAAAACCAATAATTCTACATTAGGCTGTATTATCCAAATCATTAGAAAAAAGGAAATGTATATTTACTACCCATGCAGGCTCTCAACCTAAAAAGCGATATTTCCTCTATAACTATTTTTAATAAGCCTGCATTTAGCCTATAGTATTTACCATGGTGATTATAGCTAACTTTAAAGAAAACATTTTATATACAAATATTTCTCATTTTTTAGTTTAAGTTGTACTAAAAAAATACAACATACAAAAACAATTATGAAAATTGACTTGCACAACAAAATTACTAAAACTTGATTTTAAATTAAAATGAAACACAGAACATATAAAATTAATTTAAAATATTTATTAAAAATCTAGAATGGTATCTCCGTAATACAAAAACAACACAGGCATTTACCAGATCATTAGAAAACAAATACCAGAATATTAGAAAAGTAACAAATGCGTTAAAGTTATGCATAAAAGATGGGTCTGTTCTTCTATGTATCTCTATCATCTATCTAGAGCAGAGTTTCTGGTTGACCTTGAATGATCCGTGCACGCGCTTGATGAGATTTAAGCGATGACGCGTCAAATCCACCAATAGTGTCGCTGTCCGAGAAAGATCACGACCCCGGCCGATGGTGTGAGATCTTCAAACGCATCGCTTACAGCACAGGCCATCTGTCCATCTGAACTTAAACATGGCTGCTTTATCTCGTCCTTGAGTGAGTACAATGATTTGTTTTACGGAATTCAACTTTGAAAGTATTTTTTTTGTCATATTTTCAAATGACATTATGCACCGAGTCTACTCGCCGACTCGACAAATAGGCGCTGGTTACTTGGGATAAACTACCTGGAGGACAAGCAAGACACCTTTTGAGTGGAGTACAGGACAGTTTTTTTCTGTCCCCATGAATATGAAGAGCCTGAACGTGTCCGTCTCTGAGTCTCCGCTGTATAAGGACTACAGACCTCCAGCCAGAGATCTCATCCAGCTTCCCACAGCCTTGCTCTACCTGATGATGGCCGCGGTGGTGGTGGTCGCTGTCGCTTACGCCATTGTGGGGCATTTAATTAAAGACCTCGCGCATGACATCTTGGGTAAATATACTGAGAGTTGCAGTCGATCAAGTTAGCAGGTGCAGCTGGTAAAGTCTTGTGGTCTTGGTGTTACCAGTAGTGTATGTTGGTGATACAGTGGCCACAAAAAGTAGCTGTTCAATAGTAGTGGTTATATAGTGGGCACAAAAATAAATAAATAATAATTGATTTACTTACTTCTCCCAAAACATTAGCCTATATAAATTATACAATGTTGTACAAAATTCTGCTAAATTTGGACCACAAAAGCATCAAATGAGTGAAGATTGAGAAAATGATTTGCATCATATTTGTGCAGATATCATTTGGCTTTATAGTATAATGCAACAAAAAATGAATAACATTTACTTCAAGTGTGGCTTTTGAGAAGTGTATTTTGCTTGTGCTATTTCAGAAGGATTTAGTATATTAAAATATATATTTTAGTGTGTGTGTGTGTGTAGGCTATATAAACAAAGCATATTGTATTACTGCATTAATAATAATGCCACTGAGATTAATAAAACAACAACAACAAAATCTGGACACTTTATAATTGAAGAAAATGTGTATGTTATGAAAATGTCACATTGAAAAAAAATGTAATGGCACTAAAATACGGCTCACTTTTTATCATTATTTTTTTCAGTTATTTTCCAGTTAATTAGATTTTTTTTATTAATTAATCATTTTTTTCTCTTTTTTAAGAAAATGAAGCTTTTTTTAGGACCATTGAAATCTTTGTATTGTGATGTTATTTTCGTGATAACATTGGCACATTTTCCTCAGTTTTCATTACCATAATGCAAAAAAGTGAAAAAATATACATAATATAAGATGGCTCTTTTTAAAAAACCTTTTAAGCCTATTTAAATAAATTGTTTTAATAACAATTGTATCATTTTCACTGTAATTCTGTATACTATATATAAAACACTCTTACTGAATTAATGAAAATGACACTGAGATTAATCAAATAAACAGCAATAACAAAATCAGGACACTTTACAGTAATGAGAATTTGAGGAAAATGTTTTGATTGTTATGAAAATATCACACTGAAAAAAACATAAACTTAATGGCGCTTTAATGTCTCACTTTTTATAATATATTTTGTCTGTTAAAATCGTTATTTCACACTAATTGCTGTCTTCCTTATATTTTCTGTGTGTGTTCAGATTGGGCTTTGGGTCCGGATGAGGTGATCTTAAAGGCCAACAGTGAGGCAGGTGATAACGGTTCCACACACATGCCAGCAGGCCTCACACACTCCCACACCAACGCCTTCCACGTTTGGGATCAGGACGACGTGGTCATCCCCCTCTCTCTGGAGCACAGCCCCCAGAACAGCCCTCTTCTGGCTGTCCTCCCTTATATTCCTCACTTCTTCCCCTCTGCTGCTTCTCACAGTATGCTCCACAGCCCCGCACTGCCCCAAATACAGCCGGAGGATACCAAGACCCCCAACAAGACACCACAAGAGGCCTACGTCTTTCCTTCACCTAACATTACAGGACATCGTTCCACTTTCTCACACGTGTCATTCCATGAGAGGAGAGATGGGACTGATAAAATTTGAACCACCGAACAATGGCTCACACTAGATTGTAGTCCACGACTTCTTAAAGGAATAGTTCACCCCAAAATGAAAATTGACTCACCCTCAGGACATCCAAAATGTAAATAAGTTTGTTTCTTCATCAGAACACATTTGGAGAAATTTAGCATTTCATCGCTTACTCACCAATGGATGCTCTGCAGTGAATGGGTGCCGTCAGAATGAGAGTCCAAACAGCTGATAAAAACATCTCAATAACCCACAAGTAATCCACACCAATCCAGTCTATCAATAAACATCTAGTAAAGTGAAAAGTTGCACGTTTGTAAGAAATAAATCTATCAAGACGTTTTTTAACTTCAAACCAGCTAAAATATGAGTCCTCCATCAATAATATCGCTTTCTCATCTTGTCTGAATCAGGAGAGAAATATACACAGATTTAGACATTTATACCATCAAAAACAGTCCAAACAGTTCTAAACAATATGTCAGTGGATTTTGATGTGAGAGGTCAACAAAGGACTTTTTCACTGGATGGAGCATTATTGGACGGATTATGGACTTTTTTGGCCAGAAGTGACAATTTAATATTATGGCTTTATAATGGATTTGTTTCTTACGAACACACATATTTTCACTTTACAAGATGTTAAATGATGGACTGGAGTCATGTAGACTACTTTTGAATCACTTTGATTTTTTATCAGTTGTTTGGACTCTCATTCTGACGGCACCCATTCACTTCCATTGGTGATTTAGTCAAACTCATCTACATCTTGTATGGCCTATAAGGTGAGTAATTTTAAGCATTTTTTTTGTGAACTATTCCTTTAAGTTTTAAATTCCTCCCTTTAAATATAAAAAAAATAATTTGGAAACCTTTGGCTTCTTTGCTCAATGCCCAATGAAGGTGTTTTCGGTATTTACCACAGTACCCTAAACTTTTCTATTTGACTGCAAAAGCTGGGCCTCAGCCTGTGGAGAATGTGAGGATGAGTGGCCTGTCCTCAAAATAAGTGCTGTTGACACTAAATGACCTCAATAAGCGGAGAGCCATGTAAGTCCAAGCCGCATTACCTGGGCGTGTTTGCCCGGTAATATAGGGACAACGCGAGAGACTGCACAATCACGTCTGTAGGATTGTGCCAATTCAGGAGCAGCTTTCCTCCTGAAGCCAAAATACATTCTCAGAGCAGATTCAGTTCAACACAGGATAACCAGCATATATATATATATATATATTTTTTTTGCAGTTTATGGATTTGCACAGAAGTAATACTAAACCTGTGGCTATCTTTGTAGGTCAGTTAAACTGAAAAGTTTTATTGTCAAATTTTACTAGCCAGTGGCTGTTTTGTAAAATTAATTGTTATTTTTTTCTCCTATGTATATACTGTATGTGTGTTCGGGCTCCAAAATGAACAATTGCAAACATCAAACAAGTAAAAATTGAGAAGATATTTTAATATATTAATATTAAATATATATATTTTAATAAAAAAACATATGGCTTCATGGCCAGTAAAATATTGTATTAATTTCAGTTTTAAAAATAAAGGTTCTTCATCAAGAACATCCATGGAACCTTTCCATTGCACAAACTAATTATTTATAGTGGAAAAAAAGTTATTTTGTTTATTAAAATGTTCTTTACACTGGTCATTGTACGAAATTTTAGTCCTGGATTTTTCTTGTGTTAAAAAATAAATACGACCTCACGTTGTGTAAATCACGTTTACACAGTGCCTCAGAAACTTTCGGCCGTCATTAAAAAATTTGGATCAGGTTCGATTTGCAGCATTTTTGCATCCGTAGCATGCATTTTGATAGGAAAGGATGACGAATACGAAAAAAAATGAAAAACGCACAAACAAATTCGGACTCAGTGTGCAATGACCTTAAGGGAAAAATAAATAGTTCTTTAAGAACTGATCACTAAAAGATTCGTTCTGGAAACCAAAATGGGTTGTTATTATTATATTTATAAATTAAACTTTCACCATTCAAGGTGTGGCAAAAAGTTCATTTTGGACCATGTGTGTATGTGCACACACTGTGTGTCGCATCTACACTCACCGGCCACTTTATTAGGTACACCTGTTCAATTGCTTGGTAACAAATTGCCAATCAGCCAATCACATGGCAGCAACTCAATGCATTTAGGCATCTAGATGTGGTGAAGACGACTTGCTGAAGTTCAAACCGAGCATCAGAATGGGGAAGAAAGGGGATTTAAGTGACTTTGAACGTGGAATGGTTGTTGGTGCCAGACGGGCTGGTCTGAGTATTTCAAAAACTGCTGATCTACTGGGATTTTCACGCACAACCATCTCTAGGGTTTACAGAGAATGGTCCGAAAAAGAGAAAATATCCAGTGAGCGGCAGTTGTGTGGATGAAAATGCCTTGTTGATGTCAGAGGTCAGAGGAGAATGGCAGACTGGTTAGAGATGATAGAAAGGCAACAGTAACTCAAATAACCACTCGTTACAACCAAGGTATGCAGAATACCATCTCTGAACACACAACACGTCGAACCCTGAAGCAGATGGGCTACAGCAGCAGAAGACCACACCGGGTGCCGCTCCTGTCAGCTAAGAACAGGACACGGAGGATACAATTCACACAGGCTCACCAAAATTGGACAATAGAAGATTGGAAAAACGTTGCCTGGTCTGATGAGTCTCGATTTCTGCTGCAACATTCAGATGGTAGAGTCAGAATTTGGCGTAAAGAACATGAAAGCATGGATCCATCCTGCCTTGTCTCAACGGTTCAGGCTGCTGGTGGTGTAATGGTGTGGGGGATATTTTCTTGGCACACTTTGGGCCCTTTAGTACCAATTGAGCATTGTTTAAACGCCACAGCCTACCTGAGTATTGTTGCTGACCATGTCCATCCCTTTATGACTACAGTGTACCCATCTTCTGATGGCTACTTCCAGCAGGATAATGCACCATGTCACAAAGCTCAAATCATCTCAGACTGGTTTCTTGAACATGACAATGAGTTCACTTTACTCAAATGGCCTCCACAGTCACCAGATCTCAATCCAATAGAGCACCTTTGGGATGTGGTGGAACGGGAGATTCACATCATGGATGTGCAGCCGACAAATCTGCAGCAACTGTGTGATGCTATCATGTCAATATGGACCAAAATCTCTGAGGAATGTTTCCAACACCTTGTTGAATCTATGCCATGAAGAATTAAAACATTTCTGAAGGTATAAGAGAGTCCAACCCGGTACTAGCAAGGTGTACCTAATAAAGTGGCCACAGAGTGTATTCCAGTTGTGTTTAAGATGTGCTGAATGTGATGCTAAGTATTGCACCATTAGAGGATCAGCTTAACTGACTAGCTGATCAAGAGCAAGAGTCAAAGAGTTTAGTACGGATGTTATCAGATTAGACTGTGAGTTAAACCTGAGAGGAAACCAGTGACAGATACTGCATATCACACCCTCTCAAATGTTATATACATATCTATAGTATTTGATTAAAAAATGTTGTCTGTATGGTTTCCTCTTGTAGTTTTCAAGTTATGTTATACATATTCATGACAGTTTTCTGTAAACACGCTAGACTTGTTAATCTTTGGACTTATATAACATCTGAAGTGCTGGAGACCTCATCTGTACACCTGTTTAGATATCTGGCGCTGACTGCTGTTATTATTACTAAACCACATTTATGAAACATACAATCATGTTGATTATGCTCTAATATTTAAAATATGAGTCCTATGTTATTTTCCCATTGTTAATCAATCATAAACTTTATGAAACAAAAGATCTGTGCAAAATGTTTTCTTTATAGAGGAATATAATAGAGGAATTAAGTGTAAAATAAGTGGGGGTTGGTGATAATTATAAAGCAATATAATGGTTTAGGCATTGTAAATAGAACAAATAAACCTATTAGATACCGGTAGTAGTACACGCTTTAATGCCACAGGCAAGAAATCCCGCTGCAGGTGGGTAGAGAAGGCTTAGCATTACACTAATACTAGAGATCCACACAAAACTGCAAACTGTCCTGGTTGTCCTCCACAGTTCAAATCCTTCTAGAAGATTGGAATGGCTGAAAACTGAAAAGCAGGCTAATATAGACATCGTGAATATTTTAAGTCACATGGGAAGATCTAACATAGTTTGGAAAAAAAATTGTTTTACAAAATAATGTAAAATGTCATTTGTTTGGTCTGGACGTAGATTGTAGGAGTGGAAACATACCTTGTGCACCAAAACTATGTTCCTTTCATACCCCTTGCAAGGTTTTACATCGTTGTAAAAGCTAAATTAAAAGAATCCCCCTCACACAGTAAGGAACTCTGTGGATTTGCTAACTGTTAAATCAGGGATTAGGAAATCATTTAGATTAGACCAGATTGAATTGAGGACAGAGACACAGCATGTGCAGAAAGGATTGAGGCCTGCATCCTGACTGCCGAGGATGTTATGTGATGGCTGGGATTCAGCAGATTAAATCATGAAGCTTACATTCACACCATTCTTTAAGCACCGTTACACACACACTTCAACATCTGTTAGGGCTAAATTGTAGTTTGAGAAGTTTTGGATTTCAAACATCTATGCACATTATAACAATACAAATTAATATTGCAGAAATGTGAAAACAGCAGTTTATTGAATAAAACCAAACCAATTAATGAAATACAAATAATAATTAAAAGTTAACATGATCTCTAGGTTTATCTTAGACTAGTCTGGCTCAAAGGTGAAAGTAGAGCATTACATTTATTTAATAAATGGGAAAAGGATTTGTCACGGAGTACCATTAACGTGGTCAACATCTGTCCAGCTCTAGTTTTGTCTGGCTCATGCTACAGGAACATTGGGTAAAGGATGTTTCAAAAACAGTTTTGTCAGTTAGGCTTGGCAATTGCCCAACTTTGTGGGAGAAATGGGAATCAGGTTATGTGAGGAACTATTTGTGCATTAAAGAGAGTCTACATTTACTCATGCTATACATTTTTTTTGTCAGTATGCGTGTACCCTGGGAATTGAACCCACAACCTTTTGCATTGCCAACGCAATGCTCTACCACTGAGCCAAATGAACAGTCTATAACACAAAATGCCCTCATCATAGTCCACTGCAGTATTAGTTACCCATGTTTAAGGCAGACTCAGTGTTATGACTGGTCAAACTCACTGCAAAGGGTCAGTTGTTGCAACAAGCATCAGAAATCCAGTTGTGAACCACTGAGAAACAGACCACAAAAATGGTTTAAAAGTAGTCATTTAACACTTACAGGTTCTCAACATAGCATACCAAACATTTATTGGTTAAACAATTTAAGTCAGATCTACAAATACTTAAGAATTTAAAGAGCGCATTTTTTTTTTAAATCTTGAGCATATCTCTAAAAGACCTGGGTCAACATCCCAAAGTCACATTAAAACTGGATAAGAATCAGACATAGTCATCCACTCTGGAAAGATCGTCACGCTTTTTAAGAACAGCCCTGTAAAGAGAGGTTCCTCTAGCCTGTATAAAAGTGACGGTCATCTCCTTCTTGTTAACCTCCACATGAGCAAAGCCACCCAAAGTACCAGCATCACCATTGAAGAACTTGAGGTAGCCTCGAGGAACCTGGTTGCGGTGCCGTACATCAGGATCCATAAAGTTACCAGCTCCACTGACCACATAACCGATACCAGACTCCTTGATGTACTGAAAAACGGCAGAGGCAAAAAGTCAAATACAAATCAACCCAAACTGAACCTTATTAACAGGCTTAAAGACCTACTTGTAGATTGTGATCATGGCCACACAGGTAAGCAGTGGCCTTGTATTTCTTAAGCAGTGGTCTCAATTTCTTCAGCAGACAGTCGGTTGGCCCATGCTCTGATATGGACCATACCGGATAATGACCAGCCACCAGGAGATAATCGGCCTTGGACTTTGCCAAGCGTTGCTGAAGCCACAGCAGCTGCGTGTTGGCCTGAACACCACTTCGGGGAGCTTTGGGCTGCTGGTCAAGGAAGTCATCAGAGTTTCCACACAGCAACACCGTGTCCAGCATGATGATGGTCAGAGTGCTGTCCGTTCGAGGAATGCGGAAGTTCATCTCATAATAATAGTAGGGGAAGTTCCTTAAAGATGGAAATAATTTTAAAAACAGCCTATTTGGAAAAGAACAGGGTATCTGCCAAGTCCACACAACGGTGCACTGACAGTATAATCAAATTGCAAATGAGCTTAAGAACCAGGAAACCAAACTCAATTAGACATGGAGGCCTAGACACATTGGCTTACGTACCATCTCTTTGACTTCTGGCTGTACTCAATTTGAGCAAGGACGTTTCCTGCATGGTCATGATTGCCAGCAATGACATACCACGGAATATTAAGAGAATCCTGAGTGTAGACGTCTTCAAACGTGACCTACAAAGAGAAGGAGAGGACCACGGTCTACATTAGGTGAAAGACTAGATTAGGGGTGTCCAAACCAGTTCCTAGACTGCCACTGTGTCCAGCAGAGTTTAGCTCCAACCCTAATTAAACAACTGAGCCAAAGTAATCAAGGTCTTACAAGACACTTTCAGGCAACTGCTGGAGCTGGTTGAAACTAAACTCTGCAGGATTCTGGCCCTCCAGGGGCAGTTTCATAAAACTAGTTTACCAAATAAGCCAGACTTATTTCAATAATTGACTTTCCACTTGATTTGGTTTCCCGAAAGCAAAATTACCATAGGTCAAGCACAGTCACTGTGGCAACGTATGCTGAGAATCTAACTGGTCTGGAGCAGGCTAAGCTGAGCTCCTCTAAGACGGACCAATAGGAATGCACTAACTCTCACATACAATTGGTTGACTTTAGCCCAAAAATAAGGTATAAAAAATAATTAAGCATCACATTTACATGGTCACAGTTTCTTTGATGTTGATTAATGATGACATGGCATGCAGGTTGAAAAAAAAAAAATTTTAGTAAGCGTTTTATTTAAAAAAATATATATATATAGAAACAAAGATGGTTCACTCCTATACTAAGAATGGGAGAAACTGCAACATGGAGGAATAGTCCCACCTTCTAAATGAGAGCCAAATTTCCCATAGAAACATGACTAGACCAGCCAATGCACATGCGCAGTATAAACACGTTATGACACCGCATGCGCATTGGCTGGAAAAATAAGCTTTTTAAATGCTATTTGGAGCACTAGAAATAACATCCATGGGGCAATTCATTTCAGATTTTTGTTGCTGATTTGATGTGTAACTTAATTGTGAGTTCAGCCAGCAGTTTGAGATTTCAGGATTCCCCATTCATTAAGACAGGTCTTTTACTGGCTGCTCGGAGGCGTTGCAAATATGGCCACCTAGTGAATGGATTGTTTTAAAAGGATTTATTTTCATTTTAATTAATTTACATTGTTTTCATTAAATTCACAACCCCTGCAGTTCCTTTACGAACCCTAGTTTGAGAAACTTTGACGTAATATAATGTTTAATGCACTTCATGTTGTAAATTACAATGCTTGGAACAGAACAAGTTGCCTTACGCTGCATTTTTTTTTACATCATTATGGTACAAGATAATGCTATTTAAACCAATGTGATAAACGAGTTAAATCAAAAGTAGTCTCAAAATGTGCAATGTAACGGATTACGTTACTGACTACAATTTGTGTCATGTAATCAGTAACAGATTACAACTTGCAAGTATCTACCCAGCTCTGCCCACAGCTCGGCAGGGACATGTGTTCATCACATGGATGGGTCTAAAATAAGTGTACAGTTCAGCTGAATGATAGTTCTCTTTGACTGCATGCCTTGCACAAAATTAACAAACTGTACACTGAAACAAAATAACCAGAACACTAACAATGACACGAATAGAGCTTGTGGTTTCTGTCAATCAGATATGCCCCAGGCCACTGATCTACGCTTGTTGCCTTTTAGAATAATAATTAACAAAAACATCGTAGAAAGGTTTTAAAAAAAAATTTTTTTAGAGGGACATTTTTATATGATCAATTCCCTCGATCACGTAATTATCTATTCTGTCCTGCAGCGCTCAAAATAAGCCAGTTCCACCGTAAAGTAAACTCTGGATCGTGTTTTAAACTGTTCATTAAAACGATAGATCCGAAAAAACGAATCAGATTTCGAATCACTTTTTGCGAGCATTCGCCTCGAATGGTGTTTCTCAAACGGAAGCATAAAATTCAGATGATCTCAGCACGGACTCATTTTCTATCAGTTTATTTTCGTGAATATGCGTGCAGCCTTCGTAGGATGAAACCTCTGAGAGACACAGATACGCTTTGTTGAACTGAAAAAGGCTCTGAGTGAGGAGTCGATTCCTCTTGATGGGATCCATTCCAACCTTTGGAATCAACTCGACTCCCAACGCCTCGGAATCGATTCGTTTTGATCCATGATCGACATGAAGGGCTGAATAAGCGTGCATATCAAATTATCCTGCCTCATTGATCGAATCAGTGAGATTGCGTGAACTTAAATAGTTATGTTTATGAAACCACTTTAGTCCCGATTGATTTGTTAGGTCATTTCAAGTCAGGTTTTGGACTTTAATCCTCGCTTTTCTTAACGTCTTTATGAAACACCCCCAGGACCAGGACTGGACCCTTCGGCAAGATCTTGCATAAACTCTTCCACACCAATTTGCCCTCTCTAGACCCAGCACACACACCATCCAAATACTCAACCACTTCTGCAAAGTTGCATTTGACATTTCAGCAGTAGACCCATTTCATGAGGATTCAGGCTCTCATTAACAAACAAGATAAAAAAAACACCTGCATTAAGACTCAAAGGATCTAAATTACAGAAACCAAACCTGGAATCTAGGGTCATTGACATCAGTGACGCCCTTATAGTAGAAGTTGTCACCAAGTGCTAAAATGAAGTCTGCACCCATCTGAGAAGCGGTTTTGGCCATCATGTAGGCAGTGGCCTTCTCTATAGGGGTAATATATGGAGGATGTGGCAGACCACCCCAGTCCCCCAAAACCAGGAATCTGATAGATGACTTGTTACCTGATGAAGGCAATCAGAGAGCAGAGATAAAGCACTCAAATGGTAAACATTCATCATTAATATTGATGTTTAGAACAACTGATAAGTTTCCCAGTGTCTAACATTCAATACCAACTCACTTCCTTTAGCTTCCAGGTCAATGAATGAGGTTTGGTAGCAGAGGACCCCAGGAAGAACAGTTAAAAACACCAGTATTAGTGGTGACGCCATCTGCACAAAAAGACAAAAACAACACAGAAATAGTTAAAAACGCACTTCTCTCACAAGCATAAAACCAACAAGAACTGAAACTACATTCAAGCAATCTCACAAAACCAAAAACACCTACACCAGCAGCTTTTGCTCTTTGAGAGTCCTCTCTCTACACCTCATAACCACCTACAGCATTGCTCTATCTTTATATCATTCTGATCATCACGAAGCCATGCCTTGATTTCAGTAACAGCTGATTTCTTTTACCCCATTAACCAGCTTGACCAATGGGATGGTATAAACACTGCAGCTGAATTCTGAATAGCACACTAGCATACTACTCTTACTATTTCTGCCATATCTGTAGTATGCTAGTATGCATACACAGACATACACACATATGCATACACACAATTTCCCAAAGATAGCGGTAGTTTTAAAGTGGCATATCAATGGTATTATAATTCAACTGAAAAAGAGGAAGCATATCAAAAATCCCCTGATTAAACTATAACTGAGAAACTATAAACTGTGACATTATAATTATATAGAGCAGAAAAAAAGACTCACAATGAATGAGTGGCTTAGTCCTTGAAGTATCCTTGTGTGAGTGATCCCTCCTCTAGATGCTGTTTCCTCTCATCCACTACTATATATTAGGTCCCATACAGGAATGGGTGTGTGCATGTGACCAAAGCATGCAGGCAAAGCATGTTCCTACTGACTCAATGACCACAGATGCATGTGACCGACTGCATTTGTTTCAAACACTCCTAGTAAGACTAATGTTCCACCTTTTTACTTCTCTTATGTTCTTTCTGTTCTGCATCTGTTAACCTAAATGCTGTTCAATCATTTTAAATGATAGATGTATTAACATTTAATTCATTAAGAAATCAGGTTTGTGACTTTTAGTTCATATTAGTGTTGAGGTTTGAGAAAACTGAGAGCAACAGTGAGGTTGGCACAGATGTTTGGTCAGGGTTCAAATGCACGCTTAAAGGTGATCAGTGGGGTTCAGGTTTTGTGCAGGTCAGTCATGTTACTCCATGACAGACCCAGTAAATCATTTTTGTATGGATTTTATGCCAAAGCATTAATAGCAGAAGTAGTAGAAATGACTGGAATGGCAGAATCGGATGATTAGAAGGGGGTTAAAAGCATCTGCTAAATGCATAAATGTAAAAAAAAAAAGTATAAACTATCAGTCAGACAAGAGGGCATGTATTAGATTATGTACAACAGGTTTTTCAGCAAAGTTTAGATTGTGAAAAATGTAAGAGACCTTTGCACAGCAAATATGATACAGCGGGCTTTACAGGGTAATGTCAAATGAATCAGGAAAGCAATTAAAGATAGAAAAAAAAATGTTTATTTTTGCACAGGTCAAAGATATGATATTTAACATTCACCCCAGAGAACACAAAACCTCCTGCACTGGCCTATTTAACAGCATATAGCTACATTCTACATAAAAGACGATACCAAGATTCAACTGAGTAACTCAAATCTCTTATAAAACTAAACAAGAAACAGCTGAAGTGGTTTCAGAGAAGTAAACATCAAAGTCTGCGCTCATTGGTCACATTCTGTCAAAAAAAACAGCTAAAAATTTAGAAGTAAAACAAGAGGATTATCATAAATATACCTTTGGGGAAAAACAGAATTATGTGAGACAATTTCCATTTGAGTCACACCTACCATTTAGGCACAGACAGAAAGCAGCTTCCATCCTGATGTATTATTTCCTGAAACTAGTGATGAATCAAAACCATGCTAATTCTGTTACTGAGTGAGGCGCAGTTCAAATGGCAAAATGAACACAAAACCGTATAAAATCTCACAAGGTTTAGATCAAATGTTTCAACTCAGAGGACACTGTAGGTTATAGAATTACAGAAATGACTTCTCAACTGTTTGAATGAGTGTCTGTATATTTCTGAGCAGGGAGACCAAACGCGTTGTGTTTATCTGTACGTGAAGTCTGTGCTATTGGCTCCACTTGTGTAGCCGCCCAGGTTGGGGTAGGCGCTCTGGGTGAAGCTATAGCTCTGATTTGTTGTTCCAGGTGGCCCGAACGTTGCTGTACCAGGTGGTCCACTGTATGCTGTTAAGAAATACAAGAGTTTCAGATAGTTGTGGCTTAAAACAAATTACTACACCACATTAAGAGCGTTCAATCTAACCTGCATAATTGAAATTAGGTGGTCCTCCCATTCCCATGCCAGGCCCTTGATATCCGTAGCCGTAGTCTGGTCCAACTAGAGGAGCTTGTTGATTTGTTGTTTTGCTCTGGGTTTGAGTCGGAGTCTGATTCTGGTCCTGATTGACGGGCGTTTTGAATTGGGAATAGGATTGGGTGTACTGATTATAATAGCCAGTCACTGGCGGTGGGACAGCCTGGTAGGTGGCTGTGCTGTCAGTGGAGGTTGTAGATGGGTCTAGCGGTGGATTCATAGGTGTGCTGGAGATGGTAACAGACTGGGCTGGGGTCAATCCTGCAGTAGTGGTGAAGCCTGGGGAGACAAACGGATAGAGATTAAAAGCTATGACATCCACATTAGAAAAATAAGTAACATGCATTTATTTTAGGATAATAGTTAACAAATGTCTTTGTAATCTACATTTACCTATGCAAATAAGCTTTTGCAATTATGCAATTGTTTTTAATAAAATAAGTCTCGTGCTGACAGCAAGGATGGATTTTTTTTTATTAAATACAGAAAAATAGTAACATTTTAAAATATTAGAATTTAAAAACTTTCGTATCTGTGTGTGTGTATGTGTATATATATATATTATTATGTGTAAAAATAAGTTATTTTGTTCCTGTGATGGCAAAGCAGAACTTTGTGAGATACACCAGAAATTATTCTAAAATGCTGATTTGGTGCACATAAAAAAAAATGTGTATTATCAGTATTGAAAACAGTTTTTCTGCTTAATGTATTTTTTTCCAGGAGTCTCTGCTAAATAGAAAGTTCAAAAGAACAGCATTTGGTTGAAATTCAATCTTTTGTAACACGATAAATGCTTTTACTCTCTTTTGACAAATTTAATGCATCCTTTCTGAATAAAAAGTAGTTATAAAAAAAAAAAAAAAATAAACACTTATTGACCCAAACCTTTGAACCATACAAATATATATACATTATATACTAAATGAGGGTGTCAAATTGATGTTTCTACTTAGTTTTTAAAAATTAATTTTATAGAAGTTTCACACAAGTACAATTTTTAGACCTGCAGAAAACCAGAAAATTATTCAATATAGAAATTGTGAACTTTTAGGATTTTATTTAAATTACTTTATGAATGACTTTTCCATGCCTAAACAAATAATAAAAAGTATTTAAAATAGGGGTAAGAACTAAACCTGATCCAAAATAATATTTTCGCCCAGTCCTAAAGAAATGTAAAGAAAGTCCATGTAAAGCATTTTTTCTGCTTCCTTCGCATTCAAGTGAAATCAAACTATGGAAATCAAAACGACGATACTAAATGAGCTAATTTTTGGAAATTGCTAAGAAAGATGAGGCTTATGCCTTTCATGATGTTAGTTTACCTGCAAACTTGCCAGTGTTGAATCCTCTTCCTCTACCTCTTCCTCTTCCTCGATTGCCTGCATTGTAAGATACTCCAGCCATACCATAGCCCTAAAGAAAAACAGCAAAAATAACATTTTAGACTTAACAAAACATATTGAACATATTGAAGAAAACCAAGAGAAGAGCCAGAATAACCCGTTGCCTTTACCATAGGAGCGAATCTCTTTTTCTTGAGTGGGTCTGCAGGAGAACCTTCTGGGAAAAGCTGTTCTAATGCTGCAAGAGCTGCGTTGGCTTTGGCTACTTTCTTATTTGATCCAGAGCCCTGGAATTTCTTCCCATCAATCTCCACCTGAAAGAAAACACATGCACATGAGAACAATAAACTATTATGTTTGAAGCGAGAACAACAGGAAAACAGCAGCACTGTCCTCATGTTTATTCACCATTCGAAACAGAAAACTGTTGCTGTGGAGGACGCAGGTTGAATGCGTATGACTCACAGGAATATGAAGATAGACAATATTGGTGTTGTAGCTGCAGTACACTTTTTCCAAAAGTAAACGCAAACAGATTGATCATATTTTATAAAAAATTTTTTAAATTGAAGTGACAGCATATCAGCAAAATTAACACATGTCACATCAGCTACAACTTCATATGATGAATAAAATTGAGAAGCAGAACTAACATTACTGATGTCCTCAATAATTCATATACAGAGCTATCGGGTTCATGGATTGCTCGGAAAGTTCAGGCTTTTATTATTTGTCCATCAAAGTTCTAGTTATTGTGATGGCAGACATGCTACTTACTTTTTTATCAGTGATGTTAAAGCTAGTCAGGTCAGATCTGTTGTAAACATAGTTGAACATCAAACGATCATATTCAGTAGAGCTTTAAAATGTTCCTCCGCACAAAAACTCAGTTTTATGTTTGAAACACAGACGGCAAAAGAGAGCCAAGAATATCAGTGTACCTCTAATAATACAATATGTTCAAAAAAGACGCATGAAACATGTATATTATTGAAACAATTTATTCATATAACCATTATTTACTGTCGAGTTGCTCATGTTGACTTTGACCAGGTTCCTAGAGAAAAGAAAGAAGGTCCGTTTTAATAACGGATTACTAGCGAATGGTGCTGATCTACTGTTGATGAATTACTGCTAATATTTTTGATGATAGTTTCTTTAGAAAATAATTAAGTGTGTACATGATTGCTTTTTCTGTTTGTGAGCAGCTGCAAACAAAAACTAAGCAAAAATTCCCCAATACATTTTGGGATTTTCCTGTTTGATTTGTATTCCCGTTTATTCTATGCAATTTTGGGTTGCACAAAGTGCACCTGGGGATTCACATTTTTTGGACTCCTGTAGCCTCTATTGACCCTTGTCACAGGCATACAGCACATAAAAAGACCAAGAAAATTGAACAAATTCAGTATTTAGATTTTTACAATAACTGGAAGATTTTTTCTTATTGGATTTTCAGTTTCAGTGTCACAAAACCCTTCAGAAAATATTATAATATGCTGATTTGCTGCTTAATAAATATTTCTTATCAATGTTAAAAAAAAAGTGTTTTGCCACTATGCAGTGTACTATTGCTTCCTCACTAGGTGCCACCCTATGTGTCTTCATAAAAATGAAATGTTCAAAGCAGAAACTAAAAAAATGTCATTATCGATTTGCTCTCCCTCATGCCCATGCCACAGTACAACTCAGAACAGTGCTAAAGAACTCCAGCTGAGTGATATTGGCATCCCTGTGACAGGGAACATTTATATGAATTTGCATTGTGACATTTAAAGTACAAGGACACTAGCTCCAAATAAACTAGCTTTAGTCAACAGGTCTAACCTCAATGGTGAAGGTCTTGTCATTGAAGCGTCCCTTGACAGAGGCTAGTTCATATTTCAGACTTCTCCGCTTCTCGTTGAGCTCCATGACAGGATTCTTGCCATGTTTGGTGAGGATGGGCCCACCCTGCAAGATGAAGTGGAACCAATCATGCCAAAGCAATTACATACAGTCTAGACAAAGCATCAAACCTCAAAGCTATTCAAGGAGGATAAATCTTTGGATGCTAACCTCATTGCCATCATCGGACCCTGTAGGAGTGATTTCATCTGACTTGGTGACCGCAGGCGCGGCAACAGACTGGCTCTTATTTTCATCCTCAGGCTTGGTCTCTGACGGCAAGGGCACACCTAATGCTAGCAGAACCTGTGTGTCGTGGACATGGCATAGACAACAACTGAAATTAATTTCACACTTATTAAAGACAACAACCCCAGAAAATGTTCCCTGTGTAACAGCTACATGTGGCATCTAGAATGCAAAGTTTCTTTCAAAATTAAGACTATCAGCTGACTCACTTTCTGGGCAACATGAAGCTTGGCGCTGCGTTTGGAGGGGCCTGTAGCCTCATAAGTAACCCCATCCACCTCTACAGCCATTGTGAACTGAGGTTCATGTTCAGGCCCAGTCTGTGATGCCAATTTGTAGAGGGTTCCAGGCCGCAGCTGGTTCAGCTTCATCAGGGCATTCGCTGGTTCGCGTCTTTCTGCTAAGAGAAAACAGGTGTTGTGAAAAAACAATACGGCTGACTTCGTATATAATACATATTTCATTAGATGAGGTGTGCTGTATTTTTCTAGCACACAATGAATATAAACTTAGTGCAGGGTAACATAAGAGGATGATTAAAAACTGAAATTGAGATGCATACCTTTTCTCGGAAACTTCTCGGGCTTCATTTCAAGATCACCTGCATCATAAAAATCCCTTGGCCTCTTTACTGGAATATCAGCTACTGCAATTTAATTAAATGAAAGGGAGAAATGTGGCATGATAATAGGTTAACAGACACAGAAAACAATCGTTTTCTTTGCTCTTATGAAATAAAACAACATAATACTATTTAGACATAGCATTCAAAATGCAAAGGTCTCTATCCAGTCCAACATTCAACGCCTATTCAGTGTTTCGCAACTGGATCAACCCTAGAAAATGACAATGTGAACTACAGCAATCCTAATAGGTGTCATTTACATAGAGAAACTTTAAAGATATAAAAGCAACCATAGCCTGCTTATTTTATGAGAGGAAAACAGGTCAAACTGTGGTACCTTTGGTACCTCGGTTTTGTTCGCGGAGCATTCTAGGAGCTTTGGAATTGAGGCGGTCCATTCCAAGAACTTTGTAAAGCTGCCCAAAAGCTGACAGTCTTAAGGCAAACTAGAGGAGAGAGGAAAGCAACAAATTCAATGTAAAAGATCGAAATGGGGGTTCTCCAAGGTAGTACATGTATCAGCTGTAATACCATCTTATCTGGCCTTAGTCATTTACTCTCATGTTGCAGTATATTTATTCCCATCATCAAAAAAGAGATGAGTGCAAATACATTTAAATCTCTTATGTCGCTTTTCGTTTTTGAGCGTTGAAATACATATTTACAATGAACAGTTATTTTATGGAAAACAGCGTCACAAGATTTTCATTGTGCTCCACAGTGAAAAAGCATCCCCATATGGGTTTAGAATGACACTGGGCTAAGTAAATAATGACCATTTTCATTTGTAGGGTTTGTAGACCAATACACTGAAAAAGGAAAACAACTACAGTGTTACAAAGTAACCTGTGCACTCTGGGTAATGTCTTCTCTCTGTTGCAGAGTAAGATGGGCGCCAGCATCAGCGTTGTCTCGCTCACAGGGATCAGAAATGCCTGGACAATCTGTCGAGAGGAGTCATGCTCAGTAGATGAAACTCAGTCTAGTCACTCAGAATCAGACAATGCTTTGTTTTAGTCTTTACCCTCCATTAGTATCCCTGACGCAAGACACTCCAGAACTCTCCGGAACGCCTCTCCAGGTCCCAGCAGCCTCTCACTGGTTGAAATAGCCTTCTGACAGAGCAGCTCAAGAATCTATATAGAATGAAAGATATACACAGAAAAGTGACCTACAAATATCTCTCTAAAAAGACTTTTAAATATGTATTTTTTCTTGCTTACCCATCCTTTGAGAGGGGCCCATGTTGAAACACGGGTACACAAGTCCCGCAAGATCCGAATCACGATGACACACGACTCAAGCTCGGACACTTTAGCCTGTTAACCCAACAAATAACAAACACATCAACACTTTATCATGCATTTTCAAAGAACTTCTAGATGCTTTTTAGAGGACGTTTTGTATGAAGCAGATCAATCTGGCCAAATTATAGGTTCTGACCAATAACGAACAAATTGCAACCTGGGAAAGATACATCTGACATTTAAACGGAAACAGGTTATGCGCAATTCAGTTTAAAGCATTTATAGACGTTTCAGAATTGAAACAGCCTTAAAAAACATTTTTTATTTAGTGCAAATATGTATTTTCCCCAGGTCAAAGGTCAGATTAAGTTACAAGTCGACTTTTAGACAAATAAAGACGGGATGCAAACCTGGAACCACTTGGCCTGGCGGAGAGACGCCAGAGAAGTCAGGCATTTCTGCCTGTCCAGAGCGTCCTGCGGAGAGCTTTCCGCGCACGGTTCTAGTGACGAATGGAGTAAGAAGACAAGGTACAGTTTGACCAAGGGGGGTTCTGTCATCTGGCCAGGGGGCAGACGCAGTGTTCCCATGCACACAAGCAAGAGGGGGAAATGTTCAGGAAGTGATCTAAACCAAAGCGTAGTCTGTTTGAACAGTGATTAATCTTCTTTAAATTACTCTACTTCTATAGACATTTCACCCTCCTCTTCTGTAGGCCAACTGCGTCCCCCCTTCCGAGACAGAGAGTTTCCAGTTGGTCAAAAGTCCAGCGCCCCTAAAATTGACAAACTAGAAGGCTTGGTTGAGAAAGTCAATTTGCAACCACAGGCAACAAAAGCAATACCTTAATTTAAATGAAATTGAAGGTTGTGTACAGGGTAAATACTGCAGCAAAATACAAGTGAAATATGTTCTAGATGAACAGATTAGTTAAACACAAAAACTAATGTTACATACAATTAAACTAAATACAACGATCTGAAACCGTTCAAAAATAAACTCTTATCATTGTACAAAGAATAAGCATAATAACAAGCACATCGAAATATATAAGTCTAGTGGTTCATTTTTGCTGCAATGCAAACCCTTCGTGTCGCTTTAGAGGTGACGTTCGGAAATCTCAACGTTCAACAGTAAACTGCTGAACAATAGCGACGACAATATTTGCAACATTTAAAATGCACCCAGTATTTGGCCCAGAAGGAACCACCACTCATTTGATGCAGCAGGACCTTTATTTTCACTCCTTCGATGTTCTGAAGGTCTTTTAGGTCCGAAAAAGAAAAAGAGTGAGATCATACCTCCAGATGCCTCTTTTTCAACCTGCTCCCTGATCACGGGTGAGGTCAGATGGATGCTCAGTTTCAGCCTGGACTCCGTCGGGCTAGTAACAATAATAGCAGCATCTGGGATAGATGGAGTGATGACGTATTTCTCCTCAGTAACATCCTTTCATTGAAGAAAGCGAGAGGAGAAACGGCATGTCAGTTCAGTTTTTCATCAATATTGGCATGTAAATAATGATCCGTCTTGCATGGAATCTGCATCCACAAAAACTCAAGAGGATACAAAAGGTTCGATACATATACTAGCATTCAAAATTGAGATTGGTAAAATTTCAGTGTTTTTGAAACAAGTCTCTCTCCAAAGCTGCATTTATTTGATACTGTAAAACATTTGACAATTTAAAATAAGTTTTCAATTCTGATACATTTCGAAATGTAATTTATTTCTGTGACGGCAAAGATTTCAAAATCTTTATCTCAGGTTAGATGTCATACTGAATATATATATATATGAAAACAAGGCTGCCAGGGATAGACTTAGTCTTTACAATGTACACACAGTATACATTTCATCATAGTAAACTTTAGAAAGTTTTTTGTCTACCAAAAGTTTTATTTCTGAATGATAATGATATATATAGATGTTGTGTCAACAGAACAATCTGTGTGTTGTTAAACAATACAATCCACGAATACACTGCACTTCTATCCCTCACAGCCTCAATGTCATTTCTGTCAAAAATGAAATATGACACTACCCTGACTACGGTCTATTACCCCCAGGTTTCAGTGTCAAATAATCCCTCAGATTATTCTAATATGCTGATTTGGCGCTGAAGTTTCGCTATCAGCATTGAAAACAGATGTGCTACATAACATATACATTTTGCAATATTATAAATGTATTACTATCCCTTCATCAATTCAAATGCATCCTTGCTTGGAAAAAAGGATTAATTTTCCACAAAACAAAAAACTTTAGACAACTTTTCAGTAGTCTATTTTGTTTATTGGAAATATTAGCCAATTTTATAAAGCTTTCGAATACCAATAATCTAGTGTTCTCATCGCTCTTGAACTTTTTACTACATTAAAATACATTCTGCATAAAGACGCCAATTTTTCTGCTTCATGCATTTAGCAAAACACAACAAAGCTGTTTGTATTTGCATAGATTTGCATTATGCTTATGCTTCTCAAATCTGGCCCAATCAATGAGAAAAGCAAGTATCAAAACTTCAAAATTCTATAATAACATAAATGAATAATAAAGGGTGAGAAAAACCTTTATGAATTCCGAGAGTTTTCCAGAGATCAGCCTGAGCAGAGAACTGGTAGGCACATCCCTGGAGAGCAGCACTAACTCTAACTCCATGTCATCTTTCAGCAGGAGTCCTTTAGCCACCAGGCCCACTCTCAAAACCCCACGCAGTTTACTTTGAGGTGAAGCACTGCAGAGAGAACAGCACAGACTCTGAGCAAGAGGTTAGACTTCCACCGAAACTGTAATATAAATTACCCAGTGACAAAATGCTCAGTTTTAAAAATCTAAATACATTAGTGTAGGTGACTTCTCTAACCAACACCCATACCTTCCAGCATCGGCGGCACTACTCTCTTTCTCATTTAACCAATCAGAGACAGACTTCACGGCACACTCCACATTAGACACCATGCTCTGCACTGCATCCAGCTGCTCTGTTGATGGGTACACAGTTGTGTGCTTGGCCTTTACATAGCGATCCTCATTCACAAACGTCCGCTGAGGCGGTGGCCTCATTGGCGGAAGCTGTAGAGTAAAAGAAGAGTTGAACTCAATTATGACAATTGATTCGAAACGTCACCTTTGCAGTTTGCACTTCCTCAGTTCATGTGTTCTCATCACAGTCTTCCATTATTTTAGGCAAACAATGATGGGTACAAACATTAGTAGTTTAATCTAAAAAAAAACCCTGAGAACTAGTCTCCCAGAGAGAGAGAGAGAGAGACAGAGAGACAGAGAGACAAAGAACAAATTTGCATTGTAAATGTAATATTCAGAGTAACATACATCCGAGTGCAGATTCTCCTCTTCCCACTTCCTGTACTCAACAACATATTGGTCGTACTGCCTGAGGTCTTCTTCATAACACAAGCAGTCATACCAATAACGCAACTCTTCATACCTGCAACAAGAATTTAGTTTCATTGCATCTTTATATACCAGACATGCCTAAATCAGGGCCCGTGGGCCAAAATTGGCCTGTGATGACTTGATTTGGCCCACAATGTACATAATATTACAAGAGGGAAAAAAATAGGTGGAAAAATCATGCCATTAAAGCCTACGTTCATTTTAGATTTTTGTTAACATTTTTTTATTTTTATTGTTCCATTGAGTATGATTAAAAATAATTAAAAAAAATATACAAAAAAACTAGTGCTGGGCAATGATTAATCGCATTAAAAAGTTTTTGTTTATATAATATATGCATCTGTGTACTGAGTATATTTATTATGTATGTATAAAGACACAGAGTTATATATATATATTGAAAATATTTACATGTACTATTAACAAATATACATATATATTCATAATAAATAAACAAAAAAGTTCTTAAATATATACATGCATGTGCACGTATACATAAATATACACAGTACACACACACACACACATTATGCACACAAAAACTTTAATTTTGGATGTGATTAATCGCACTAGCCCAGCACTTAAAACACATTTTTTATTTATTTAATAAATTGTAATATACAGTAATATAATTGGACACAATGCAAATTTTACTTTTTTGTCTATGCCCCTCAAATCAAATTATATTTTTGGCCCTTTGTATGAAAAAGTTTGAGCACTTCTGTTATATAACGTTACGTGAATTTAAGCAGCTTATTCAACGATGACAGAATGTCACTCAAAAGTACTGTATTTACTGACATTTATCCATGAAGCTTGGGTAAAAAGACATAATAGAACCAGCATAAAAATACATTTTTAGCCTTTTTCTTCCCAATTCACTATAAAAATAAATTCATAAATGTTTATTTTTCAAAGCCTTGAAATTACAATTATAGATTTCTACATACAGGGTTTTCTTCATGGCCATGGGAGACCTGTTTAGAGCATACCCAACACTACATGTTTGAAGTACGGGGTGTTTTACCGGTCGTAGTCCTGCGGGTGGAGGCGGTAACCCTCCTGCATCAGATTATCCCAGTACAGCAGCTCCTCATAGGCCTGGTCCTCGCCCCAGGCAGGTGGTGGTCGAGGAGGAAGAGGTCCTTCCCTCCGCCTCGGAAAATTCCCCATTTGAGCCATTTTCTTCAAACAAAAATCACCTGTACGAAAGTCGCACAGCGTTTATGTTATAAAGGATTCAAACGGAAAACCCCATCAATACACACATGGAGCTATCAAGTTAACAAGCCAGTCAATTAATGGTTCCCGGCGGACTTCTTATTAAATCTGAAACTTCATAAAGCTGCAAAACTGAAACACATTTTTAAAATAAAGCATCTATCGCGTCTGTACAAAACATCAGATATCGGCGAAGCACGCTAGCACGAGTCATTTGAATAAACGATTTCCGCGAAAACAACGATTCATATTGACCGGAAACGTACAGCTGCTAGTACAAACAAAACTTGCAGATGTCTTTAAGATCGCGTAGATTTTAATATCGCGTGTCCATGCATTTCTTTACACAGCTAAACAAATCCGTTATACTCACCATTCAATCAGTTTACTCAATGGAAGCGTAAATAGCTCCACTTCCGGGCCATGCATTGACCCCGCAGCGCATGCGCACTCAAATTTCGCCTCGCCTAGCGGAGACACGAGGAACTCCATTTATTGGGGGCATTTTTTTTACACCTTGTGAAAGAATGCATACAAACCCTGCAGGAACAAAACATTGGTCATTCTTATTATGCAGTGCATTTTCATGTTTATTTTTTTTATGTTTTGTTTGATGTAGGCTGTCACATTATTATTCAAATTTGTCAATTACAATTACTATACAATGGTCTGGTAGGCTGTTATGTTTTGAACTGTTTTGTGTCAAACGATTGTTTACATTTTGCTGAAAAGCTTGTATTAAACAATTTAATTACAGCTTACCTCGCACATTACAACATGTTGAATAGGTCTTGAATAGGCTACTTAAAATGATTAACCAGTTATCATTAACAGTACTGGGTCTCATTATTATGGCTTTTGGGATATTCAGTTTGCTTATAAGTTAGAGCTTGGTTCATTGAGCTTCATGCATCAGATTAGTAACGAAGTGAAAATAAATAAATGTATAAAAACTGATTTCATATGTAGCAACAGAAATGAAATTAAAATACGATAAGCTTGTTTTGTTTTATTATAATGCTGTTCAATGTAAAATAACAACATTAAAAGCCTCCATAAAATTGGAGCGATAACACAAGAAATAAATTATACAATAATATGAACATTATTATTCACATGAGCATTTTTGCACAGTAACATATACGCAAGACAAACATAAGGGAAAAATGTCTTCCTCTTCTGTGAGGGGAAATAATGTTCACCACATAAAATATGAGTTTACCTCACATTTAATATATTGTTGATGATCATGCTGTACAAAATCTGATAAGGTTAACATTTCTTTTCAGTAAAACAAAGATTAAAATGTCGGTTTTCATGCCCATCATCATCATGGGGAACAACTAGGGACACATAAAAACACTGTCCCAGACTAAAGCTACAACACTGGCCGAATTAATGCCTCAATTACTAACACCCGTGTATTTCCCGTATTGAGGGCCCAAGACAGCAAATAATTGCTGTTCTCTCTTTCACTGGCATGAACGTTTCCAGCCAAATCCGTTTTATTAGTGCTTTACATGGAGTAGTAGGAATGTTCATCTCATGCTTTATTAATCTTTTGTGCAAATTTGCTTAAATAATTACATTCTAGAGAATGCAGTACATGCTGTAATAAAGGGGCCGGCGAGATCCTCTGTGACACCGAGTACGCCTCCTGCTGTTATTGATGCACACTCAGATTCACACTCTACTGACAGGATTCTTCTCAGAGCTGGGGAAGGAATGGATCTCCCAGCAGCGGAAAGTGCTTTCCTTAAAGTCTGTTGGACGTTTGGTGATGAAGTAAATCTTTTGGAGGACAGAACGACGAAGAAGAATGTAGACCCATGGGTCCAGTATCTGGTTCCAGGATGCTATCCGCACCCCCATTATCATTAGGGTCTTAAAGGTGGCAAGGTCATCTCCAATAGAGCCCTCGTATGACTGTTTCACTGTGATTAGACCGACAATCTAAAGTTGAGAGACAAAGACAAAACACTGTAAGGATTGTGACAACATTTTCAGGTCTAAGAAATCCATAGTCCAGTATATTAAAATACACAGAGAAAAATAAGAGTTTAAAATGTTACCCTTTTAGGCACAACAGCTTGTCCCTGGAGCAGTACCCTTAAAAATACATATTTGTACTTATTTACCCCTAATAGGTACATATTAGTACATTAGAGTAGTAATGCATATCCTTAAGGTACGAATATGTACCTATTAGGGTACATAAAGACAAATATGTATTTTTAAGGGTACTGCTCCAGGGACAAGCTGTTGTACCTAAAAAGGTACAATTTTAAACTCTTATTTTTTTGTGTGTATTAAGTGCTTTCAAGTTCATATACTTATACTATTCCATGTTATTTTGTTATAAACTGTGTCCAAAAAAGCATTGATACCTTAAGTTATGTACTTCATTTTAAAAATAATAATACTACAATTTAGACACTGAAAGCCGTTTCTGCGTTTCTGCTAAAATGAATTGAAAAGTAATCATAAGATAAATTTTAAAATAAGAAATAAAACTATAGCATTACAATGTGAAATATAAAGTTGCAGCTGATATATAAAATTGCAATTAGCTTTGTAATTTTGTTTACTCTGTGGCATAAATGGGCTTCTGTTCATTTGTTTAAACTTTTCATTTATATGGAGTACAGCATTGTTCACAGATTCAAACCTTCCTAAAAAGTGCTCAAGTTGTTGGAAATACACAAATTGGTCAAAGAAACGACTACTATGTGGCTATTTGAGATGCTGTCTTTTCTTCTTGTTTTAAGCACGTTTGCATGGCAGAAAAAGCCCCTTGTTGCCAAAGTCTTGACACATTTTTTCAAGAATATCTGGGCAACAATTTCAAAGACTGTCAACATAAAAACGCATACAATCTGAGTAAAAATGAGATCAATTACTCTATAAATTAACCAAACTTGTCTACTAAAGATCTATTTTCTATATTGTCTTTACTTACATTTATTAGTTTATATACATATATGTTCTATTTAAATTACAACCCAAATTCCGGAAATGTTGGGACGTGTTTAAATTTGAATAAAATCAAAACTAAAAGATTTTCAAATCACATGAGACAATATTTTATTCACAACAGAACATAGAGAACATAACACATTTAAACTAAGAAATGTTACACTTTTATCCACTAAATGAGCTCATTTCAAATTTGATGCCTGCTACAGGTCTCAAAAAAGTTAGCATGGGGGCAACAAAGGGTTGAAAAGTAAGACGTTTTGAAAAGATTCAGCTGGGAGAACATCTAGCAACTAACTTAAAAACTTAATTGACAGCAGTTCTCTAACATGATTAGCTATAAAAGGGATGTCTTAGAGAGACAGAGTCTCTCAGAAGTAAAGATGGGCAGAGGCTCTCCAATCTGTGAAAGAGTGCGTAAAAAGATTGTGGAATACTTTAAAAAGCTAAGTTTATCAACGTCAAATCTCATCATCTACAGTGTATAATATCATCAAAAGATTCAGAGAATCTAGAGAAATCTCTGTGCGTAAGGGACAAGGCCGAAGACCTTTGTTGGATGCCCGTGGTCTTTGGGCCCTCAGACAACACTGCATCGCATCACTCATCGGCATGATTCTGTCATTGACATTACTAAATGGGCCTAAAAGAGGAAAACTTCCAGAAACCACTGTCGATAAACACAATCCGCCGTGCCATCTGCAGATGCCAACTAAAGCTCTATCATGCAAAAAGGAAGCCATATGTGAACATGGTCCAGAAGCCCAGTCGTGTCCTGTGGAACGAGGCTCATTTAAAATGGACTGTTTCAAAGTGGAAAAGTGTTCTATGGTCAGACGAGTCCAAATTTGACATTCTTGTTGGAAATCACAGACGCCATGTCCTCCGGGCTAAAGAGGAGGGAGACCTTCCAGCGTGTCATCATTGTTCAGTTCTTAAGCCAGGATCTCTGATGGTATGGGGGAGCATAAGTGCATACAGTATGGGCAGCTTGCATGTTTTGGAAGGCACTATGAATGCTGAAATTAATATAAAGGTTTTAGAGCAATATATGCTCCCCTCCAGACAACGTGTATTTCAGAGAAGGCCTTGTGTATTTCAGCAGGACAATGTAAAACCACACACTGCAGCTACTACAACATCATGGCTTTGTAGTAGAAGAGTTCAGGTGCTGAATTGGCCTGCCTGTAGTCCAAATCTTTCCCCTATAGAGAAAGTTTGGCGCATCATTAAATGAAAAATACGTCAAAGACAACCACAAACTCTTCAGTTGCTGGAAACCTATATCAGGCAAGAATGGGACCAAATTCCAACACCAGAAACTCATAGCCTCGCTGCCCAGACGTCTTCAAACTGTTTTGAAAAGAAGAGCAGATGCTCTTTAAATTTTTTTAAATATTGGCTCATGTGATTTGAAAGTCTTTTAGTTTAAATGTTATTATAAATAAAAATGCGTCCCAACATTTTTGGAATTCGGTTGTTCATAGTTGTACCTATAATTTATGGTTTTGTGCTTGTTTTTTTTACTGATTTTTAACTGCAGTGTGTTATTTTAGTGAGCTTTCTTTATTTATTTATTTCGTTTTCATGTTTGAAGTAGTTTTATGGTTTTAATATTATGCCACAAGGATCCATTTTCATGATGGGTCTACTAACCCCACTGAACTGCTGTTGAATTATTGCAACTACTCATACTCACCAGAAGAGGACTCCAGCAGATACAAGATGTGACCATTATGCCTACAAGTTGCACAACCATCTCAATATCATGGGATTTAGCTGATCGACGGTTACAGGGTTTATTTCGTATCCTCGCCAACACTAGCGTTAGTCCACTTATGGTGTTACACACCAAAGCAACAGCAAGGGATGTCAACCCCAGTCCTGAGAACAACATAACAAAGGCCACGTCTGCCTTCTCTGTGTCCTCCAGCACTTTAATGAAACACCAGGTTCCAGGATACTGGTAGGTATATGAACCCAGCTGAAAGCAGGGCAGCAGAGCAACACAAAGAGCTGCTAACCAGATAATAGAAAGAGAGAGCTTAGTCCTTGTGATTGTAACCAGAGACGCATGGAGCAGTGGCTTTGTCACTCCTAAACACCTCTCAGCTGCCATGGCGCAACCAAGAAAGAGCGGACACAGTCCGAAAAACACCATGCTCCCTCCTAGAAACTGGCATAATGGGTCCGCCCGGTTGTATTCTTCAGAGGGTACACCTCCAGAAAGATACAGCCTCATGACTATCGAACCAGGTATGACATGCCCCACAAAGTCGGTGGCCACCAAAGAGCTGGCGAACAGGAGAAATGCTTTGGATCGTCGACGTAGGCGGGCGTATGCCTTTGCCAGGATGAATAAAGCCACAATGTTAGACAGGATCCCCAGGGTCATCGAGAGCATCGCAGCTATAGGGCCGCTCAGGATCGGTCTCTCTGAGGTGACATTCTCGGAGTCGGCAAGTGATGGAGAGGTCGGCTGTCCTTCCCATTGACTGTCATTGGAAAATGGGCTGAGTGGCGTAGCGCCTGATGAATTGCAGTGATGCATGGCTAACTGAGTGGAGTGTTTAGCTGCGGGGCTCCCATCTTCATGCAGAGCTGCTGATAGGATGGAGAAATATGTCTTAGAACAGATCATTTGAAAGACACCAAGAAATCAAAATTAGAAATGTAGCCATTATTGCTTTCTGAATACTTTTAATAGTTTTAAAAATACAGAAAGCATTTTTCCCAGATAAATATATAAAACAAATGATTAGTGTGATTGTCACATCACATAGCATGTTTTTAATGTAGCGAGTGCCGTCTATTAATAATCTTTGAATAAACACTGTAATTTAGCCTTTTTGAACCAATTTTGTGTAATATGTTTTGTCACACCAATCAATTACTGTGTCAAGAAAGAGATAACTTTCATTAAATTTAGTACGTTTTTTGTTTTTTTACAGATCATCCACATACAGTGAACAGTATACGTGCAGTACTATAATGCAGCAAAAAAGTTTGTATGTTTTTACAGAAAAACACTATCAAATGCATCCTACATTCTTGTGTTACATTTTATGTTTTATGGACAGGCAAAACACTTTTCTTTTGTAGATTATTGGAGTACATGTTACATGAAAATACTATTTTAGTCTTTCTGATAAAAAAACACATTTATTTCAGTGTGTTACTTGCCATTTGTGAAATTCCTGAGTGAACATTTTTTTCTACACCTTTTTTTCAGTGTACAGTGAACCTGATAACCTGTAGGTGTTCAGTATTTTAAGGCAAAATAAAGCTGATTTCGACTGAGTTTAACATATTAACATTATATCACTTAATGAAATACACAGTTATAAGTTATAAAATATAGGGACAAATTATGCCATCCTGTAATAAAACATTGTCATTGTTTACACATTATGATTTGTAATTATTTTATTTTTAAATGGTGAATTCCCAAAACCATGGCTGGCCAATTTTGACTATGAATCTATTGGGATATTTTTATTTATATTTTAAAAAGCACCCCCACCCAAACTTCCTGTACAAACAGGAAATGTATAATTATCCCAAGTAATTTCACGCTGTCTTTAAAACATACAAACATGTACAACTATTTTAGATTTTGTCTCAGAATTATATTTATATATCTGTTTGCCATACAAAAAAAAAAAAACAAAAGGGTAGATCTATTCAGGGCCACGCCAAACATTACAGCTGAGAGAAACATGTTCTGACAGAGGCTACTGACAGCCACAAACCGTTTAAAAACATTCCTCTATGTTAATTCGCCTGCATTTGACCCCTCAACGTTATGCTTTCGTCCTGGAGTCTCCCCTGAAGAATGCTACAGTGACTCATTTTATAGTGAGTTGGTTGCATGGATGCATTTAAAAGCACGGATCCAGAAATATATAAATTGTATGTTACAACAGAGTTGGGTTTCCTGTGACACAGCATCTACTTAAAACTCAGTAAAGACCAATACAACTGCTTACCGTCATTAACGAATATCCATCGGGATTAAAGCATCATGTCAAAGAAAACAACAACAACATTGCCGCGTGCGTAAAAGTAAAAAAACTTTGTTTTGTCCTATTTTGTAAACAAAAGAAAATAAATAATTTCATAAACAAAACAAAATGTTACTTTGAACTAAAGAAAAATGTAAATTACTACAGTTAAAAATGAAATGATGTATTATAGCTGGTGAATGTAGGCTACAGGAAAAATGGTGCATCGTCATATCCACATATTCCATACGAGCGCGTGGTCATCTTTAATAAAAGAAAAAGGTAATGTAGGTTCGGCTTGGTTAAAAAAACAGTTCCCCATAAGAGGATAATAAGTCGTTTTAAATGACGAAATGCAGATTCATAGGTTGTGGACGCGCGCGCTCTGAGCGACCGCTTCAGCACAGTGTGTTTCTGACGGAAACATGCGGGTGACTGTAACCCCTCCCTGACGAAGCTCCTACCACCGGCACGAGAGCTGCGTTTCTCTCATATAATGATGAGGCTGTTATTTAAAGCCGTGTTGTTACGAAAACGGGTAAACCGTACGGGAAAAAGCGTATTGAACAAGCCACTATAACCTATTACAAACTAACACATTATGTTTGAGCAACTGTCTACAGTAACTTTAGGATAGTGACAGGTATTCATGCATTAAATACTAATTCAGTATTCTTATGATAAGGACAGATACCTGATTCAGCATTTGCGATTTCGTTTTTCCCTGCTCTCTTAGGTCTGACCTTGAACATATTATCAAGTGTTCGCCTAAACCAGATTTTTGTAGATTGAAGACAGGTGTCTTTGTTTGCTTATTTTTTTCAGCCTGGCAAACTAGATTGGCTCCACACTTGTGGCTTGGATTCAGACTAACAGCAATATTTTTACATGGTGATATTAAACAAGGCAAGAGAAAAACGTGATGTTGACCACAGAGGTGACATGGCTGTTTAAAGCAATGATTTCTTCTCAAAGACTGAACAGCTTATGTATTTATTGACTGGATTTTAATATGCATTGAATTGCTTTAAGATATAAGCTATAGCAACATGTAACCCTGGACCACAAAACCAGTCATAAGGGTACATTATTCGAATAAATAAGCGTTCCATTGATGTATGGCTTATTTGTATAGGACAATATTTGGCTGAGATACAACTATTTTAATATCTGGAATTTGAGGGTGCAAAAAAATCAAATATTGAGAATATCACCATTAAAGTTGTCTAAATGAAGCTGTGCATATTACTAATCAAAAATTAAGTTTTTATATATTTACAGTAGGACATTTACAAAATATCTTCATGGAACATGATCTTTACTTAATATATGTTTGGCATAAAATAAAAATCTATAATATTGACCCATACAATATATTTTTGGCTATATAAATATATCCCAGCAACTTAAGACTGGGTTTGTGGTCCAGGGCCACCAATGTGGTTTAATTAGGCCTAAATCAAAACTTTCTATATGACATTTATTTCAGATTACACATATATAATGTGAAGCAAAGGGGAAAGTGCCTGGTTGTCACACAGGATATTTCTTAATAAATACAAGGTTTTGAAAATGAGTGCTTCCTCTTTCAACACTTAGTTCAACAACGTAGTTCAGTTATTGTTTAAGTACAGTATATTTTTTAGTGCATTCTGTGCTAAGCTAAAATTTCGAGTATCATTCTCTTTGTTGCTATAGTTATAGTGTAAACTAGTGACCACAGTTAAACCACATTACATTTAAACAAGATTTGGAGTGGTCAGTCTAACAATGTTCTCAGAACAAGGATATTTGTTCATGAATAACAGGTTGGGGCAAGTTGTCCTACAAATATAAATGTAAAAATGTCAATAATTGTTTTGTGCTGCCTAATCATTGTACTGTTGTTTACGGTACAATGAGACACAAAAGATGTCTGTTCCATGACCATGATCTTTTTTACTTGGAACAACAGAACTAAACAAAACATACAAAAGAAATGTCAAAATACCCCAGAATTAACCTCATACTCCCTGAATGCCACTCAATATATGGAAAATTACAAAACTGAGTGTATAATGAAGTGATTGAGGTGGAAACATTTGCCTCAAATAAGAAAAAATATATGACAAACTTAAACGAAAATAGTGGTTTCAAGTAAAATCGTTTTTAATCTTCTCTTTCAAGTAAGAGGACACTGGATAGCAAAAAATATTTACAGCGTAAAGACTTGATCGTGCTTGGAACTGATTGATGTCAAAATGGAGAACAGTGTCACATCTCAGCCACATCAATAAGCTGAAGTTAGAGAAGCTTTGAACCACCCAGGTCTCTCTCATTATGCCATCAGCCAGGGGTTAGCTTTTGAGAAGCTCATTATTAGGCTATTGACACTGGAACCTTTACATGGACAGATGAAGGTGCAATTTTTTTTCTTTGTCATTTCAAAGATGTGGTGTTCAGAAATGTCAACCAGGAGTCGGGTGCTTGGCTACAGCAGCGGTTTTCCATTTAGAGCACCATTCTCCCATTCACTTAATAATCTTGTGAATGCAGCCATTTGGATTCTGTTTGATTTCAGTCTCCAAGACCAAGTCTAACAGTGACCAAATTTTACTTTCCAACTGTGAAAAACTGAATCTGCAAATTGAGGGCAGAATATGTTCTGAAAAGGGCACCAGTCGATCTACTATCTTGTACTTGTACAATCTACAAAGGACTAACAAGACACCAATGTGTTGATGTTGGGAATTAAGGATGTGCCTAAAGATGTGTTTTAGAAGTATGTCATTGTGCACGTTTCAAATACATATTCATTTAATTTTTCATTGGAATTAATTTTTTACAATTCCAAGGAATAGTTGGAATTGTGGTCATATTCATCATTTAGAAAACAGCTAATATTGTCAATACAATTTTTACCATTTACTCTGTGTTTCATATGTTACCTAAACTAAGATTTATTATTTGTGGATAATAAGAAACTGCTGTTATTACATTTTATACTGAGTTTAAGAAAATGATTGACTGCTGTCTATTAGTCACACACATTACACACATTACAACACATAATAGCCTTTATTTAATAATCTGCATTTTATCATACAGACTAAACATGCAGGCTTAATGCAGCACTGTCGAAACTTCAATAAAAATTATATTAAAGAAATATTACAAATACAATTCTGTTATTAATTGACTTCCTTTATTTTTTTTTATTTTTTGTAACACAAATGGAGATATTTATTGAATGTCTAAGCTGCTCTTTTCCATACAATTAAAGTAAATGTCGACAGAAGTTGAATTTTTGGGTGAACTACTCAATAATTAATTAATACGTTTTTTATTATTAACAAGTTTAGTTCTTCTAGTGTTGTGTTAATAGTGTTAAATATCTGTTATCCAAGGCATAAAAACATTATTATCTTTAATATGGTCAGCTTGCTGAGAATTAATAATCTTTTATAAAGTTTGACTCTAATAAAGTTCGACTGTGGAATGAGGGTGAAGGCCGAATGGTAAGATAATTTCTTTATAATAAACATAATAAAATTGCAGCCTGAAATGAAAATATTTTGCACAACTTTGAGACCGGACCGCGAGCAGGTTTGGTTTAGATCCCCAGAGCACTCAAAGGGCACAAGTCAGGAAAAGACAGTGGCTCCCAATTTTCCGAAGAGGTGGAACATTATTCGCTACTTGCCAGACATTACAAATCAACCCAGAGGCATATTTTTTCGCTCTGGCACAAGAAATAAAAACAGGTATTTATCCTGGCATGAACATGGACATGCTGATCCAGAAGTGGACTGGAATGTGGACTCGGCTGATCAGTGAGAGGTTATTCTTAACCGTTCTCAAGCAGCAGTTATAAGCTTTATGTAGTCTGCATTGTAATAGGCTCATTTTGTTTTGCTACATTCTGCTTTTGGGTTTTCGCTGATTGCTCATTTGTTTGCTCTAGATCGAGGAATTTTGGACAAGATCCCATTGGAGCTGAAACAAGACGCAAGGAAAGAGCTGTGGCTAGAAGAAGTACTGCAGACACAGACTCTACAGCAGCCATCCTCAAATCTGGCCCACTCCTGCAGAGTTTAGCTCTAACCCTAATCAAACACACCTGAGCATGCTAATCAGAGTCTTCAAGATCATTAGAAAATCACAGGTAGGTGAGTTTGATCAGGGTTGGAGCTAAACTCTGCAGCAGATTGGCCCTCCAGGGAAAGATTTGAGGAACCCTGCACTACAGGTTCAAAGTCATACATCTGATTTTGTTCCCTCATTTCAATAAAGCGCTCAAGCGTCTCAGTAATATGATTGCTAAAAGGGCAAAGTCTTCCACTGATTCGTCTCTGTGACATTCACAGTAAGGAAAACAACTAAAGCTATTTCCTTAACCAATTAGCAAAGCGTTTTCAGATGAGGGCAAATTAAGTGTCTTCTCTACGAGGCAGATGTGGAGAAAACAAGGTGCCAGATGGATTCTTGGAGTCTTGCATTTATTGTAAGATTGACAAATCCAGCTGTTCAAAGATGGCACACATAGATGCGTGAATCATATCTGCATGATTGTGCCATCATTTCAATAATGTCCTAGAAACATTAAAAAACAAAAATAATACATAATTGCTCTAAATATCTAAAGTACTAGAAATAAATATGCGTTACTGTCAAGTTAATCCTTGAATCGTTACAAAACTACTGTCTGAATCACATTAAATAACGATCAATTCTGTGTAAATAGGTCAGGAAGTTTGCTAGAAATAATTCCTGCTGTTAACCTTTATCCTCTATATGGCCACAGGCTGAATCTTCGGTTTGAAAATGAGCACCATTTGTTCTGCAGCCCAAAATTCCACCCAGACATGAATCTTTCACAAATCAAATGTGGTTCACCGCATTCTCATAAAAATATCAAGGCTTTGAAAACACTCCCTCTCTTCTACTGCCTGGCCCACCAAACAGAATGCCAATGTGGTGTGGTGCGGTGCGGAGGGGTCAAGAAGTATGAGAGAAACCACAGGTTACAACAAGGCTGATCTTGGTCACTTGAAATCCATAGGGCTGCTTCTAAAATGCACGATCCTGGGACCTTAGTGAACCCTGAATAATGTTCAAGTCCATAATTCATGATAATGCTCCCTTCAGTGATAAAGTCCATCCCCTGTTGTCCTTTCCAATCACGATCCACAGACATATTTGTTTAGAACTGTTTTGGACTGTTTTCATTTTTAAACAGTGCTTGATCTGTGCATCTCTCCTGAATCAGACGAGAACACTTTTTCACTGGCTAAGCCAATATTATGGATAGAGGGCTTGCATTTCAGCTGAAAGCAATGGTTTTAAGTTAAAAGTGTCTTATTTTGGATTACTTGTGGATTATTATGATGTTTTTATCAACTCTCATTTTGACGGCACCCATTCACTGCAGAGGATTCAATGGTGAGCAAGTGATAAAATGCTAAATGTCTCCAAATCTGTTTCGATGAAGAAACAATCTCGTGTACATCTTGGCTAACCTAGAGGTGAGTAAATCTTCAGCTAATTATATTTTTAAATGAACTATTCCTTTAAATACAGAATGTTGAATCTGACTAGGCAACACAAATAACATTCTTACAAGTGATTCTATAATCTAAAATTCTAAATCTGTTTCACTTTAAATATATTTTGATCAAGATTGAAACAAAATTATTACTCTGATGGTGGTCTCAATGGATGCCATGAATATTTCTTATGATAAGAACAGTAATGTGTCATTTGTGTCTTATTAAGATCTAAAATGTGTCTGTCTAATGTTTTCATGTAATTAAAGACTAAATATGCAGCGAAAGCATTTTCTTCACTTAACTGGAAGCCACTAAAAGAACAGCATGTTCAGAAGAGAACAGAACAGACCATTTTCTTCCAACATCTACTGCAGCTGTCAGGATAAATTGTTGGTTAGATATTGCAGAAAGAGAAATGAATAGAGACAGACGGACAGAAAGAATGAGATTCGTGTCATAAATGTGAAAAATAACACAGTGATCCATTCACTAACAACTATGTTTGAAATAAAAGTAGTGTAACCACGAGTGTGTTGACAGAAGCTGTCCATTCTGTTGTATTTAGCACTCATCTGAACATCGGGCTCTGGAAATGAATTTCATACATTATTCACAAATGGTGTTAGAACTCATTAGTACATTCTGGTCTGCATCATTCTTTCTGGATCTCACGTATTCATCAGCCCCGGGGCGCTGGGGGTCTAAAAGTCAAAAACCTGCATATATGAAGGTCCTGCTTAAGGCCATGTGAGACAGCTGAAGGCTTTATTTTATCAATAGCAAATCAATTGAAACCTAATTATGCTTTCAGCATACTCTTAACCCTTTGCTTTCTAAATACACATGAGATAGTTCACCAAAAAAGGACATTTTGCTGAAGATTTATTTCAAAATGAGTTTGTTTCCTCATCAGAACAGATCATTTGCAGTGAATGGGTGCCGTCAGAACGAGAGTCCAAACAGCTGATACAAGCATTATAATAATCCACAAGTAATCCACATGATTGCAGTCCATCATAATGTCTTTTGAAGCAAAAAGCTGCATGCTTGTAAGAAACAAATCCATCATTAAGATATTTTTAACTTCAAACCTCTATCCACGATGTTGCTTTCTCCTTCACAAGATGTTTTTGGGTGAACTATTGCTTTAACAGTGAGCGATGCAGTGCAAGGTGGACTGTAAAGCCCAAACAACAGACATGCATTTCCTCTAGTAATTCAAGTTTTCAGCTATGCAGAAAATGGCTTGTCTTTCTAAGGCACACATTGTGCTGTGCACACTTGCTAGGTAATATTGATTCAGTATTGGCTCCATTGCCAAATGGTACATAGGTGTTAGACACAGATCAATTAATGGACTGATTTAATGTTTGCCGTTGTCTCTGAATAGCTTAGTTTGCGCTACTGAAGCTTGTTATTTCTTCCCCTCTTCCCGGTTGGCATCTGTTTTATCTGCCTGTGAGTTCTTCAAAATGGCTCTTACAAGAAATCTATTTGCCAAATAAAGTAAACAGGATTGCGGAAAACATCCTGTACTGCTTTATAACTGAATAGCATTTTCTAAATAACTCAGTAGAAATAGTGATTAATTGTAGTAATAAAATACTAGCTAAACAACGATGATACTGTGAGGGCATAATGTTCTACACTATGTGATAAATAACTTGCAATAACCGCTCTCAGTCCATTACACACTGGCAATAACAGCTCTTGGTCCATTAGTTTTGCTGTAATTTGTAAGACTGTCACAGGCTGTAAATTGAACATGGTTGGTGGGTGGTGAGATGACCATAATTACATTGGGAACGATGTGTAAGAAGATTCATATATAGGGAACATCCATACAGTCAGCATGAATCAGATGTTTCCGCTTTGATTGCAGAATGAACTTGGTAAAGTAAACACAAATGGACTCTGTCTCTCTAAAGCGTCTACTAAATTGATGATGGTTTATAAATGCTTTTAGGTAAAGTTGAGCTCACATAAAATATGTCAACATGCACCACAAAAAAAAAAAAACCTACACTGAGAGGCATATTTCTGTTTTCTACTATGCTAAAGACAACCACCTTGCAAGGTTTCTTAGCCATAAAACTAGCCAAACACTTTCAAGCATGTGACGTCTGATTTCAGAGAGTTAATGAAAGCCACTTCCTGTAGTCTGGAGGTTATGATCACATGGCTAAATATTGAATTTTCCTTGGAGGAAAAACAAGCCATGGATTGAAGGCAAGAAAAATGAAGCTACATATAATGCCTTTTAATCTCAGCGTTTCAGACATTTTGCATTTGTAGGTGCGTAGCCCAAGATATATTAAATCTGATACATAACCTTCTTATGGACAGTCTTAAGCTTTACAATGTCATGTGAGAGTGTTAATAGCCATTTATTAGTACAATTGTATGATTTTTCTTTAAATCAACAGTTCAATAAACAAGTTAAAATTGTACAACTTAGATTTTATGAACAATGTTTCCAGTTATTTAGTCTATTAATATGCTCCATCAATGAAATCATTTCCAGCATGTTGTTGCAATGCACTCTCATGGGCAATTTTTGACTAGTTTATGCTTTGGTTAATTGGTGGCTAATTTGTATACATTTGCTTGAACTGATTTGTACATTTTCATATAATCTGCTTATGCCACAATGACTGTTTAGGGGTGGATCTTCATGATTATATATTTTTTTCCCCTAAAAACTTTCTGTACAAATAACATTGTAGAAGTTCATACAAAAGTGCCACCTCATAAATAGTTACATTTTCTCATATGGTCAGGTAAGGTGTTTGGTTCTTGAAACAAATCTCAGTTTTTTTGTAGAGTTTAGTTAAAGTTTAGAGTTTAGTTGTTTTAGTGATGAATTCCAAACAGCGTTTTTATGCCGTTGAAATGCACTTCCAAACTAAAGCGAGCAACTGATTTCCTTCATGAAAGACAATTCCACAAGTCTGTTAGAGAAGAGTGCATGCCATGGTCACTTCAAGAAAGTAATTGTATTGCTTATGGTCCTTTTGATTAATTTTAAAGCTAGATAGTGGGAGAGTTCGAGCTTTGTGTATAAACAGAACAGTTCAAATTGTTAGGGTTTGTTTTTCTTATATATACGGTCAGTATGACGTACCTTTGTGCAGAAACGGCAGAAAAAGTAACTGAAAATCCCCAGTATTAATGCAAAGACTGACAGTTTGTCTGAAACAAACACAGAAAACCAGAGCAATACAGTGCAAAAACCCAGTGCTATTAGACTGTCAAATCAGCACACTTGTGATGCTGCTCGACCAATCAGATTTGAGGACCAGTGTTTCAAATTAAATCTTAAATCCCGATAAAATGTATTTATTAGTATAATGTATTATTTCTCAAGAAAATATCCCACTTACCCTTGGAAGTAAGGAAATGAGCCCTAAAGAACAAAATATAGTAGCCGTATTTGCTTAAGCAGTATGTTTTTTTAGTTATTTTATGCCTTGCATGCAATGTTTATACATCATAAGGTGCAATACAATTTTCACTTCAGATGCTTTTGCTGTGAATAGAGGCTTGTCCTTTGAAATACCTCAAACACAGAACAAATATTATGTTGGGATGGATGAGACCTTTCCAGCTGTTTTTAACATCTTCCCTGCATGAGTGCCGAAAACATCTGGAAGGTTATGTGTGTGAAAGGGTGGCTACCAATAGTCCTGGAAAGACCTTTTTGGAGTTTCAGCTCCCTGTGGTATTACATAATAATATAAACAAACGAAACTGTATTTGTTCTGCCCCCTCTCTCTAGCAGGGGTCTTTCAGCGGGGGCCCGTGACCCTAGGTGGTCTGTGGCGGTACAGTAGGGGGTCAACCAATTATTGTTTGATCTGAAACTAATATTAACTGCAAGATACTATAAGTTAACAACCAAAGCTAAAGTCCCTATCGTATTTATCTAAAATAAAACTATGAGGAAATGCACATTAGTTGAGAAGATTTCCTGTTTTATGGTCCTTGTTCTTCCAGCTGTTGAGCTGTAGAGAATCCAGACTGTGAATAAACCGATTTTAGTCATTTGGGAAATCTAATCCCTAAATAGCCATTACGGGACCATTAATTAACCAGGACTAAATAGCCATTAAATGTGTTACCATTTAATATTGTCAGCTATCAGGATATGAATATTTTGTATTTCATTAGTCAAAACGCCCTGATGAACTTTAGATACAAATGAAAAGTCTTGAGTGCATATAATCCATTATTAAAACACACTGCTGTAAGGAGGATTTCTTTTTTCTTTTTAGGAAACTTGTTTCTTAAAGAGAGAGAGATTGTGGCGAGGCAGTGCATGTGCATGGGGCCAAAGCAGGATTTAATAGCATAAATATGATGCTTATAATTGTATACAAAAAAATTCAGTTAATTCTTCTGTTGAAACACACTAAGAAAAAAGATAATATCCTGGCAGAAAATGACCAGTTAAGTTTTATAACATTTACTTGCAATGTATTGTTTAATTTAAAATACAGCAAACCACCTTTTCCTCCAGGCCGTAATTTTACAGACTGTTTTTAGAGTGTATTTTAATGGTTTTTACAGTTGTTTTAGAGTTTTATCACTTTATCATTCAAGAAACCTGACCAAAAAGATGTAACCTGACAAAAAATGTTAGCAAGCCATTTTTCTTTCACATTAAATTATGTTAACCCAGACGTTGTTTACATATTTATATTTTATGTCAACATTTAGCTTCCTGTAGCTCAAACAGTAGAGCATGACCGTTTCCCCAGATAAACAAAAATAATTACCTTAATTAATACCAAGAATTGTCCTTGAATGCAATATCAGTTGCTTTGGATAAAAGCATCCGTCAAATGCATAAATGTAACATTTACAGACTGACCCCATTCACTTTCATTGTGACTCACTGTAACCCAGACGACTGCTTTTTAAACAAGTGGGACGAGTTTAAAATCATTTTTGGTAATCAAATTTAATACACAAATGTTGCCAAATGAGCTTAACTTGTACTGAACCTTGTGTGGTTCTTTAATGATTCCCTCCCTATGTTTTTATGTCCTTGCAAGCTGGATTTATTCGGTGAAGCTCTAGTGTTTTACTGCTCAGGCAATAATAAGCCTCTGCGCTGACTCTTTAATTGACTTTATAAGTGAGGATTCCAGGCGTGAGGTATAGTGTCCACTGGCTGCCATGGCCTGGGTTGTTTTTCTTCCTGCTTGACCTGGATGAATTCCTGCTTTAATCTTCTTTACCAAAAGCAGAGTTCACATTCACGTGGATTACACATCCATAAAGGCAGCAGCTGCTTAATTCCTCTATATTTCATTCTGCCAAGTTTAACACGTAGGTTTTCCTTTGAACTGCATTCACAGTCTGGATCTGAAAATGACAAGAAGATTCAATCCAGAAGATTGAAATATTTAGTGTGAACTGCTCACAAATATGTGATTCAAAATCTCATTTAAACCTGTGTATGAAAGTTTCAGGAGAACAGATTTAAAAGAAAGAATGGTTATGGCACAAATTACATAAAATTGCTAAGGAAATAAAAAAATCATATCATGGTTACTGATTTTAGGTTACTGATCAAATAAGAAAATAAAAATCATTAATCATGTGACCTCAAAAGGTCAAATTTGAAAGGTGAAGCATAGTATTTCTGTGTCACTAACATCACCAAACCAAATTGCACAAATATGGATTGTTTCAGATGATTTCACAAACTCTCCCCTCCATCTTCTATTGGTCAGACAAACCGATGACCCCGCCCACAATTACACCATTGGTCAAGCCAGTTTTGC
>CM049800.1:22589984-22674984 GCA_027422405.1 Ptychobarbus kaznakovi
TATTACTTAAGTCATGTTTTTCGAAGGGGTCAAATACTTATTTACCTCAATAAAATGCAAATCAATTCATAACTTTTTTAAATGTGTTTTTCTGGATTTTTATGTTGTTACTCACTGTTTTTCACTGTTAAAATAAACTTATTTTTCTGGGAACCCTGGAGCAGGCTCTGTGGGTTCCCAGACCGGAGCGGGTCCAGGACCGTAGTGGACTGCATGGGCTCCCGACTGGAGCGGGCTCTGGAGAGGAGTCTGTGTGCTCCCGACTGGAGCGGCTCTGGACGGACTGCGGGCTCTGGAACGGAGGGACTCTGCGACTGCGTGGGCTCCCGGAACGGAGCGGGCTCTGGAGCGGACTCTGTCGGCTCCCGGAACGGAGCGGGCTCTGGAGCGGACTCCGTGGGCTCCCGGATCGGAGCGGAATGCGTGGGCTCCCGGATCGGAGCGGACTGCGTGGGCTCCCGGATCGGAGCGGAATGCGTGGGCTCCCGGACCGGAGTGGACTGCGTGGCTCCCGGAACGGAGCGGGCTCTGGAGCAGACTCCGTGGGCTCCCGGATCGGAGCGGACTGCGTGGGTCCCGGAACGGAGCGACTGCGTGGGCTCCCGGAACGGAGCGGGCTCTGGAGTGGACTGCGTCGGCTCCCGGAACGTCTGCGTCGGCTCCCGGAACGACGGGCCTGGAGTCACTGCGTCGGCTCCCGAACGGAGCGGGGCTCTGGCGGACTTGCTCGGCTCCCAACGGAGCGGGCTGGGTGGACTCCACTGAAGGTTGCGCTTAAACTCAGAGCCAATTGGTACCCCTCCAGTGAATCCCGGGGGCTATAAGGCACGATTTGAGCGGCTAGGCTCCCAAAAAAACACCTGAGGCAGGCCTCCTCCGACCGGCCACTCCCACGAAGTCCCGGCGTAAACCTCAATGGTCTGCTCTGGTGGACCGGAATTTAACGCCCGGACCCATGGTTTGCCGTTGCCCCCTCTGCTGATCTCATCGTGGGATCCTCTCGGAGAGGAGCAGACAAATGCAGAGGAAATCAGGGTTTTAATCGATCAAACAAAAGCTAAACCACCCGAAGGGGAAAAACAAAGCATGCAGAAACATGCACGACAGAGCATGGGTTAACACAGTCAACAACTCTTTGTAAAAACACACGAAAGACAAGGTCAGCACAGGACTGCAGACACAAGGAGAGACAAACATAAACGGGAGACACACTGGAGCCACTGAAACAAGATTAAGTAACAAGATGGGAGGGGACAGACAAGACATGGAGCACATGGCCCTAAACAACAATCCAATGTTCAACACACAGAGACAACTGGTGGCCACTGCACCCAGAGAACCGTGACAGTACTCAATACTTGGAGGGGCTCCTTTTGCTTTAATTACCCCAATTCGGCGTGGCATGGAGTGAAGTTTGTGGCACCTGAGGTGGTATGGAAGCCCGGTTTCTTTGACAGTGCCTATATCTGCATTTTTTGGTCTCTTGTTTCTCATTTTCCTCTTGCATACCCCATAAATTCTGTAAGGGGTTTCAGGTCTGGTGAGTTTTGGCCAGTCAAGCACACCACAATGCGGTCATTTAACCAACTTTTGGTCTTTTGGCAGTGTGGGCAGGCCAAATCCCTGGAAAAATGAAATCAATCTTCAAAAAAGCTGGTCCAGAAGAAAGTATGAGGCTCCAAACTTTCTTGGTAAACGGGGCAGTGACGTTGGTTTTCAAAAAACCTGGACCAACACCCAGATATCTTTGCACCCCAAATCATCACAGACTGGGAAACTTAACTGACTTCAAGCAACTTGGGCTATAGCTTCTCCACCCTTCCTCAGACCTAGGACTTGGTTCCAAAGAAATACAAAACTTGCTCTCCTGAAAAGAGGCTTTGGACCACTGGGCAAAGTCCAGTTCCTCACCAGCCATGGCCTTTGACGACAACTGGCCAAATTCCTTGACACTCTGTGGTGTTGGTGCCTGGCCTTGGACCCAAGCCTCGTCCATTCCTTGTGAAGTTCACCCAAATTCTTGAATCTCTTTTGTTTGACAATTTAGGCTGCGTTCTCCCGTTGGTTGTGCATCTTTTTCCTTCCACACTTGTTCCTTCCACTCAACTTTCTGTTAACATGCTTGATACAGCACTCTTGAACAGACAGCCTTTGGCAATTCATGTTGCTACCCCCTTGTGAAGGGTGTCAATGATTGTCTCTGCTGAGTCAGCAGTCTCCCCATGATTGTGTAGGCTAGTGAACCAAACTGGCAATTTTGAAGGCCAGGACCTTTCAGTTGTTTTGAGTTGATTAGCGTTCTGTCACCATATTCTAATTTGTTGAGATAGTAATTATTTATTTTTTGTTAAATGTGAGCCAAAATCAATCACAATTAAAAGAACCAAAGACTTAACTACTTCAGTCCTGTGTGAGCATTTATTTTAATACACAAGTCAAATTTAGTTGAAAGAAATAAATTAACTTTTCCACGACTAATTTATTGAGATCACCTGTAATACACACACACACACACACACACACGCACGCACGCACACACACACAGTAATACTCTTTAAATGAATGTGCAAATCTCTAGTAGTGACTAGAGAATATATCAGACTATTTTTTTATTTTAAACAGGATTGCATATTTATTTGTGCAAGATCTTATAAACAAATGTGTAGATTGTTTCCCAATAAAATATTTTACCTTTAATCTTCTACCTTTTACCATATTGATATGGGTTAAAAATGAACAAGAACCTGCATCTGAAATTGACAAAAAAAATATTTAATGTAGACATAATTGAACATTTTCATATTATTACATACAAATACATGTAAAAGTGTAAAGAAAAATAGATAATTAAAAATGTATTAATAATTCAATGGGCCAATATTGCCCCTTAAAGATAAATATTTATAATATAATTTCTAAAAAGTTAAATTTTCATTATTGAATTTTGTGGATTACTAATACTGATTATATAAACCTGAAGTGAAGAACCATCAGAGTCATTTCTAAATGAATCTGACTAGAGAAAATAAAAATAAACATGCTCACATGAGAGCTGAAAATATCCTGGAGAAACAATGTCTTCAGTTTCATGATGAGAGAGGAACAACTGAACATATCCACAATATTAACAACCCGTCAGCGATTAACACAAGATACACGATTCTTCCCCATGATCTACAGATAATACAATACATGAGTGATTTTAAGCAGAGCTATGCCATTCATCAAGAAGTTCAAACATCCTTTGGTATGAGATCCTCTTACCCAAGCTTTGACAGTGTCTGCTCCGGATAGATCCAGTCGTGTCATATGAGAGTCCACTCCAAATGCAGAATCACTGTCATCAGCAGAGGAAACCAAAGATGCAGAGAGCAGCCCATGCAGCGAAAAACATTACAACAGCTAGAAAGCATTTTATCCTGTGAGGATACATCATCAAATACATCAAATCAACTCTCTGTGAAGCTATAAATCCAGCTATAAATCATGAAAATAATGCGAAGATGTTCTTTTTTTCCATCTCTCTTACTGATGTAATTTCTTCAGTGTGGGTTTGACTGTCAACGCTGATGTAAGTTATCATACAGTTTATTTTTTAAATACGTCAAAAAGCTGAATACAATACAGCACCGTTATTCTTTGAGGAACATCCACTGAATGAGGTTTTAAACCTAAATTGTTTGGATTATTCTTAAATGGACATCATTTTTGTTGAACATTGTGAGGCAGCTGAAGATGGAGTACAAAAAACACGAGTTCATCTGCACTGAAAAACGGCTCCTCGGAGAGATTGCAAAGCCACAAGTCGTGTGAGAAACTGCTCTCGGTTGCCAAACCTTAAAGTTTATAAATCATCTATCAAGGAATACAGGCCTCATTTAAATAGAGAAGAAGTCTTGGATTCTTTACTGTAAGTCAATATTGTCATCTCACTGTTTTAACCAGACTCCCTTTTCTCAGGCCTCTTGGACTTTTTTAAAGTCTCAAACTTAGCCAGTCTGTTGTACTTTAGAAAAATCAAAATAAGACTATAAAATAAACAGAAGAAACATGAACATTTCATTCAAATTGCAGATTTTGTCTCAAGACCTAACATAACTTAAAAAGGATAATCACCCCAAAATGGAAATTCTGTCATCATTTACTCACCTTCAATTTTTTCAATGAATTTCTGTCTTCTGTTGAACACACACACAAAAAAAAAACAATTTGAAGAATGTGTGAATAACCAGACAGTTGCTGGTCCCTATTGACTTCCATAGTATGAAAACAACAATACAGTGGAAGTCAATAGGGACCAGCAAATGCTTGGTATCCGCATTCTTCAAGATATCGTTTGTGTTCAGCAGAAGAAAAAAAATCCTCGAGGTTTAAAACAACTTGAGAGTGAATACATGATCACAGATTTTCCATTTAGGGTGAACTATGCCTTAAGGTCAGGTCATGACTATATTCATATCCTTCATAGACACAGCTCGACTCTAGCTTTCTCACCAGCATCTGCAATACTTATCTTTGAATGCATCCAAAATGCTTGAATGTCTTCAATGCAGAGTTGTGAGGTCTTTTCGCTGGTTACCTGTATCTGTTGTGGGCCAACACTATTCTCAAGGGTCTGATGCTCCACTCCTTCAATCTTCTATCAAGCTGTACACCCCAGTTCAGCCAGCTCTTGATGTATAGCCCACAGTGATTTCTTGATTCTTGCAGAGAAACACTGCATTGTTGCACTGGTAAGAAAGCACTTGGGTCATTCTGATACAAATGTGCTGAATAATTTGAAGATTTATTTTAATCACTTCATTTGAAAAGGCTACCGCTAAACTTTCCAGAAATCATATTTTCCCACTTCAGGTCCAAAATTTCATTAAAAATGATGTCAGGAAACTTAAACTGTCATTTTAATGGGGAAAATATCACTGTAAAATGGGACTGAACAGAAAGTGCAGTGATATAAAATCATATGGAGTGAAAGTATGATATTTTAACATTTTGGTAAACGGTCTACAATTTTTAAATGACAAAAATAATAGATAAATATTTAGATTTACACTAAGCACAATCTGTCTAGTAATATGACTGTATCCTATGAATTTATTATATTAGTAAGTCATGAGATTATACAGCAAAAATAAGACATATATATTGGTATAAACAATTTCTGATGCTTTTGAATTATCAACATGATCCAAATTTAGCAAAAACTAAATTTTAAAGAATATACTGTACATGTCTTTTGTCATCTTATTAATAAGTTTGGAAATCTGGATATACATTATAATCTATCAGAATTTGATCTTACCTTACTGCCATAAATATACAGTGGATATTAAAATTAAAGAACAACCTGCAATTTCCTAAAATGCTTTCCTAAACTCACTGCTTAGTCCTATTTGAAGTAATCCTAACAGGAGTACAAGGGCACTTTTAAGCATATTTCATAAATTCATTGTATTCTGAAGCACATTATAAAAAAAGATAATTGAGATATTTGAAACAGAACTGATCAAAATTAGAGATCACTTCAAGTTATTGGTGTTTATTTAGCACCTGTCACAAATGTCCTTCATCATATGACTGAAACTGTGAGATGGTGGGCCGCTCTAAGGTGACTAAAGCCCTGCAATAGGAGCTTGTCCAGATGAAAGCTAAAGGGATGACCATTTTTAGCTATCGCAAGAGAAGTTAGTCATTCTATATCTGTGATTTCTCAAATATTGCCACTAGCTCATTTAATTCCCCCCAAAAGGCTGGTCGTCCACCAAAGACAGATGAATGATTAGACGCCACAGTGAGGAGATTCTCAATGTATTGGTTCAGCACTGCAGCTGGAATTGCTCGCCAGTTCAGCGCTGATCAGGCGAAGGATCTGTCTCAGTATGTGGACTGAAAGCCCACTCTGCAGTGACCAAGCCTCTCATCACCTTTGCTGAAGAGCGGAGAACTGCTCTATAGTTCACTTTAGTGATGAGAGCAAGTTTAATTTATTTGGGTCCGATGGGAACATTTTGTTTGGCGTCAAACTGGGGGAAGACCAAACCCTGAGTGCGTAAAGACGTCAGTAAAATGAGGAGGAGGAAGTGTCATGCTTTGGGGGATGTTGCAGGGACTCTTATGCAGCTGCATGGCATGTGAATGCAAATGCTTACATGCAGTTCCTGCAAGCATCTCCCAATCAGCCTGCAATTCTCATGCAAGACAAGGCCCCCATCACACTGCAAAACAATTAAAGCAGTTCCTTGAAGCTAAGAACTTTGAAATAATGAAATGGCCGGCCCAGAGTCCTGATCTAAACCCAACTCAAAAATCCTTGGCAACAAAGTTATGGCTAAGAAACCCACTACAGTTAACTAAGAGCCTGGGAGAAGAGTGGACAACATCACACCAGAGCAGTGTGAGAAACTGCGGCCGCACATCAAAAGTCAATCAAAGCAAGGGCCTGTACGCTTCCTGCTAATTTCTGACAGGTGACTGCTGTAACCCTCCAAATGTTTAGTTGTAATCTTCTTTTGCACTACAGTGGTTACTGTTCTCAAATTTTGATCACTGTTTTCCACAAAATAAAGGTTTTTGTTGAAATGCCTTGGAAATTTGGGCAAACATGTTAGTAGAACAATGGTATATACAGCTAATATTCCTTCAAATTTCGAGCAATTTTAGAAAAAAATCTAGTATTTGTATATTAGTGAGTGCAGCAAACTGCCTTATTTTTGCTCACTTTGTGCTTCTGAATAAAATTTAGGTTGTGAAAAAACTTTTGAGTGTGAGCTTCATTTTCTCATAATTCATATTATAGCCTTAAAAGCCTCAAGAAAAAAACATGCATTTGTCTCTCTCTATAAATATTAATTTTTAATGATAGTTTTTGCTTTTCAACATGCAGCATTATATAACTGTAAATCAGCAAGACTCTCTAAAGCACATAATTCAGATCCTCCTAGAACAGCCTGTTCCACAAGTGCTCAATTTCACAATCCTCTTTTACTCTCTGAAAGGACCCTTTATTCATGTAAGAGCTCCATAAAGGTGTCGGTCCAGTCTATACATCCTGTAATTAACATCTCTCAGCACAGCTGGTTTACACACTCACTGCGGGAAGCAGACCTTACTCTTGAAACAGGAGGCTTTCCTTTACACAGGAATATAGCATTAGCAGACCTCGAGTGAAAAACAGCCATAAAAAAGCGGAAAGGGAGAGCAGCTCTGGGAATATCACTGTCTTATTATGTCTCTGATACAAGAGACACAAATCATATGCTGAATTGATTGTGTTGAGGATTCAACCGTGCTTTTTAGGAAGAGGGACATGGAAATGTACTGCATTCTAGCCTACAAATGACCAACAAAGCAGTAAATGGATTCAAAAACTGTATTAATTGGTTATCAAATGCAGGTATAAAAAGTTGTCTCTAGACTGCATTTAATTATTTTGCAAGGACTACAGCTTGTCATTGACAGTTTGATTAAAATTAATTTTAATTAAAACCTTGCAAAGCCTGAGACCAAGAGCACGGTGTAAAAAAAAACACTTGCATATCACATGAGAAATAATGTATATGGAAATATATACGTTCTGGAAAGTATTTATTAATATCTGCGGATGGAGTATAACACAGCTTTACTCCAACCAGACACTGGCACAGTGTTTTACAAAGACAAATACATGTAATGAATCACACTGTCACAAGTACATGAATCACACTGTTGACTAATTTAACTTTGTACTGATGAAAATAGGAAAATACTGCTCCTCAAAAATGTGTTTTTAAAAACAATACATATTAAAGTCTCAATTAATGCTGGAATCACTTGACAAGGCCTGCAGATAAGTAGTGCTGGTTACACTGGGAAAATCCTGAAAATACATATTCATGAAAATCTGTAGAAATCCCTTTTATTGGAATTTTGGCATCGAAAAATCAGGTAATTCACTCAGGTGAGAAGCACTATATTAAAAATGAAGAACGATAACTTCATTTCAAAGACCAAACGCTGGTCTACACAATTTTGTTCATAAAACAATAAAACCTTATTTAAAACTAAACACTTTAAGAACTATTTCAAACTTTAAGTACAATATAAAACAACTGGTTTGAAACCTTGTTAAGAAAAGAGCACAGTATAAACAGTGAAATACATTCAACATCCCAATCAAACCACTGGACAACACTTGACAGGTAAGAAACGCTGTGGTCAAACTCTTTCAGTAGTGTCTTACAAAAACTCATCTAGAAGTAGAAAATGAAATTTAAGACAAAATCCACATCACAGTTGACTAAAGTCAAGGTCCAGGTAATAAAGCTGTAAAGTCAGTGTAGTGCACTTTGAAAAGAAAGACCACAGCAGGAAGAGCATCTAGACAGCCTGAGGGGCAATAAGCAGCGGCGCGGCGCTGTGACTGAGAGGAGGCTGTGGTGAGGGGCTTGAGGCTGAATCCGTCTTCAGCTTGAGGATGTGCTGCTGTAGATGCATGACCCAATCCTCCTGAACGGAGAGCGGCCCTCGGAAAACCTCCTCACAAAACCTATCAAATCATGCAAAGATGATCATTTACAGATCAGGGCCCGTATTCATGAAACATCTTAGTGCTAAGAGTTGCTCCTAGTAACAAAATTCTAAGAAAATTCTCAGAAATGTGGATGTTTCCTCTTAAAATTAAAGACAAGATCATAGTAAAGAAAAAAGTAATTCAGAAAGCAAGGTGTAACATTTTTAGGAGTACGGACGAGGACTTTTATAAGGCTTTTGAGTTTCTTTAGCAGTGGAGAAAATTGGTGAAACATGACCAGGGAGAGGGAGAAGAAATGTGTTGCACACAATGCATGACAGTGAGTTAATAAAACGCTACACATTAGATCGTGCAGGGATCATGTTTTTAACCGATCTTATTTGAGACGCTAACATCTCCGACAACATGCAGAAATGCCATAGCGCCAGAAATGGAAGTAATCACTACGTTAACTAAATTAACATATTTGGCAACTGGAAAAATGCATCTATACAGAAGCGATGATTTGGGTCTGTTACAGCACTTATGTCGTTGTTCATTTCCTGTAAAATATGTTAAGTATGACAGCATGGTAAATAAAAAAATAAAGAATATATACACATATATAACGTGTGTGGGTGTGTGTGTGAGAATGAGAGAGAGAGTACGGTAAAACAGGAAAAATTACGCCTGTGATTTCCAAGTGATAGGCTTATAATAAACCCTACTCTGAAAAACAAGCGCTCTTTTATTTCCTTCTTGGACAACCAACCAATCACAGTCTTCGAAAGACATAGCAACGGGGTCAGCCCCGCCTCCTCACTACGATAAAAGTTGTTTGTCTTTTCCTCACTCTAAATGCTCTCAGATTGATCTTGAATCACTTTTAAGCCAAGACTCTTAGTTAGAAATTTTTCAGCTAAATTAGGAGCGCTCTGAGAGAATCTTGAGGAATAAGGGCCCTGGTCTTTTAGTGGATATTTTTTTATTTATGGACATTCATTAAAATTAACATTTTGACAGCTACTGGGGGGACATAATGCATGACAGATTCAACATCTTTAAATGCCATGAGCATATGCGCTGCTGTAAACTTTGTGAAAGGATATCAATTACTTTGTTTAAAAGGGTCATGAATGGAGAAATCTAAATTCCCTTGATCATTTGACATAAGTCATCGTGCTATAAAAACATTCTGTAATTTTCAGAACTCAAAACTTTCTAATAAACTTTCAGAACAGGTTTTGGTGTGTGTCAAATGACTTGAGGTCTCGACACGCTGTCTACGGACGAGGACTAGCCCCGCCACTATCCACACACATTAAAGCCAAAACGTCTACACAGAAACCTAAAATACACTTTATTTTTTGAAGAGCCAGGCACTCAATGAACCAGGGCCGTATTCATAATGTCTATGATCCTCTCTTTACATTGTGATGTAAGTCTTGGTTAGTGTGACTAAACATCAGTAAAGACCATTATCAGTGGAGAGGTGGGGCTGAGATCTAGAGAGTCTTTTGAAAAGACATGGGTTCGGTTGTACATGAAGGAGTAAGTGGCTTCTTTTAAACCCGGGTTTAAATGCTCTTCACTTTGAAATGGACAAGCCGTCTTTATACTGTTTTGCACTCTCTTCTCTCTCGCGCACAGCACTGCACTCCTCACACACACACATGACAATTATATGTCTTTATTTTGGTTAATACCAAGCCTTTACGTATTGATATAGGAAATGAACGCCCAATAAGGTTCTGAGTGCTTAAAGACCCACATCGCTGCTGATATTTTGCATGTCTGTAGTTCATGTAAATGACATTTCTATCCCTGCTTTAGCGCAGCAAATGCTAACAGTCTTTATAAGATTCTGGCACAAACTACACACGAAACTACATGAACAATTGTGTACATTTCGTCTCCCTCTTCATGATTTAACATATTTGGCAACTGGAAAAAAAACTAAAAGAAATGAAGAGTCCTCGTCAGTACTCCTAACAATTATGGTCATTAAGCATCTTTAGGGTTAAGATGCTTTCTGAAAACTTTTTTCTTTTATTTTAGAGGAAGACCACTTTTCTGAGAACAAATATTTATCTAGGAGCAACGTCTAAGATTTGTTTTATTACGGGCTTGTGGTCACTGTTCATTTTACCACTGATTCGTTTACAAACAAGGCACAATTCAACACAGGATTATCATAAAGATTAAAACTAAAAGATGATGCTGTGCAGACTATATTGGATCCGAGAGTAATGTCGCAACATACAAGTGTGAGTAACAGTTTTTATTATGTGATCACTATTGCTTTGTCTGTTACTACAGATCATTTGATATGTGCTTAATATCTATGCATTTTTCATCCAAAACACAGCAGCACATTAATGAAGGATGTAGGCGGTCAAACATACACAACTATTAGCCAATCCAGTGGGCATGTACTTTAGAGTTTACCACACCTATTCAAACAGAGCGTTCTGATGATGGGGGTCAAAGCAGGACAAAAAAAGCCCATTACTTCTAAATTATGTTTTTTTATGTAAAAATCTTGATAAAGTAAGTGGACCTCAAGAGAACAGCACAAAATAAAAAAAAAGGCAGTTCATAACCCCTTTAAAATATCATATTTTTTTATTTAGTACTGCCTTCAGAAGCAAAATAAGATACTTGATACATGTTTCCTACAAGACAAAATCATTGTATTTAAAAAGTTGCCTTCTTTGGAACATCTTGTGCTAGTTGTGTATGAGTCCCTCAATTGTCCTCGGTGTAAAAAGATGCATCTCAAAATCATAACGTCACTGATGAAAAGGATTCAAATATGTAAAAGATGCTGGAAAAGCAAAGAATGTGCAGGATGTGAAGGATTGTTCTGAAGAAAAGTGGGCAGTTCAACTACTCAGGACAAACAAGGGACTCATGAACAATTATCAAAATAAAATAAAAACATCCAGGTTAGGACAGTATATATAGAATTCAATTATGTATACTTTTGAATTTATTATATTTCTTTTAAATTGTTGCTATTTTGTCTGAAGGCACAAATATAAACATATATTAAAAATGTATGGAAATTTCAGCCACTGTATAAAAAAAAAAAACAGGTAATTGCATGTTTATATCTCACAATTATGACCTGTCTTGCATTTGCAAGTTTACCTGCAATTCTAAAATTTTCTCAGAGATGGGATCAATTGTGACTATTTTCCTCAGAATTGTGACAAACTTGCAATTCGGACTTCTTCCTCAGTTTATTTCTCGCAATTGTTACTTTTTTCCCTCTAAATTCTGACTTTATAACACGGAGTTGCAAGTTAAGTCAGAATTGTGAGATTAAAAAGTCATAATTAACTTTAATTTTTTATTCAGTGGGCTTACAAAAACAGGCGAACAAACATGGCATATTCAGGGCAGCACAAAATAAAAATTACAAAATTTTAAGCTGCAGTCCGTAACTTTTTGTGTTCAAAATGTACAATATGTATTTTATATAATAAGCGTGAACACCATGAATCCATTTCCCAAATTGTGTTTTTGGCTTGTCCTGAATCACTACTGGTACATATTAATATTTAAAACTTATAATAAGTGTTTATATTCAGACTATTTTAGACTGGTTCGGGAAGGTACTGCTGCAGAGTAGCCCGGTACCTGCATGATTCGTCATAGACACAAACAGAGAGAAGTAGCTCCAGCGACAATGTTCTTCCGCAAGACGCACGCAGTTCTGTTTATTAACCCCTGGAGTGCCAATAGTTACAGATTTAATGAATCCCTCTTTTTTTTGTTAAAAATCATAAAAGATATTTTGAAGAATAGATTGTGAGAGTGGGGCGGGGCCGGAGCTGGGAACGGAGCACTGCGGTGGAGTGATTGGTTATGAATGACACCTGCGCCACTCCCGTCTGAATCCCACAGAGGAGCTCCGCCGGAAGGAATAAAGGAGGAGTGACGACAGTGGAAGGAGAGAGAGGACCGCTGGGATTTTAGTTTGTGTTTTGTGTGCGGCAGGCGTCCGTGAGGGGCTGCCGCTTTTCTGTTGTTTGTTTATTTTATTATTAAATGTTCGCGGTTCCCGCCTCCTCCTTCCCCATCTACACTCGCTGTGTCGCGGTCTGAGGAGTTCGGGCAAGCAGGAAGAAGCGGCTGCCGAGGCGGTGGTGCTGGAGCAAAAGAAGAACAGGTGGAACGGGGCGACTCCTCCGCTCCCCTCGGACGGGACCCCTCCTCGACCCAGGAGCACGGCAGCGAGTCTTCCGTCCCAGTTCTTCTTTTTCCAGCACACCGCCTCGGGCAGCCGCTTCTTCCTGCTTCAGAATCCTGCACCGCGATCCCAGGTTGGGTATGTAGATGGGGAAGGAAGGAGGGGGGGAACCGGCGAACTCAAAAAACATTTTTAAAATAAACAAACAACAGAAAAGCGGCAGCCCCTCACGGACGTGCCGCACACAATACACAAAAAAATCAGGCCTGGTCCTCTCTCTCTTTACTGTCGTCACTCCTCCTTTTATCCTTCCGTAGCTCATCGTGGGATCGAGACCGGTGAGTGGCGCAGGTGTCATTCATACAATCACTCACCGGCCTCGCTCCGTTCCCACGGCTCTCGGGCCCCGCCCCATCGTCACATAGATAACCTAACAGTTGACAGTGGCCATGGACTTCTATAGTATGGACAAATACAGAGTGAATATCCTTTTAAACTCAAAGTATCCTTGGGTTATTTTTTATGGGTATGTGCACAGTTGAACAACCCCTTTTCAATCTTCATCTGATAGTGTGCATTAACCTAGGCAGTCGACACATTCACACTAGAAAGATTCATCCTTGTCTAGTGTCTTTGCCTTTTCTCTCAAAATGTTTTTAGCGATTAACGTGTCTGTACTGGTTTAAACTACAGTTGCGGGTATCTTTTAACCTCCTCGCACAAGTACTCGTCCAAAATTACACGTGCACATTGCTGATGATATACGACATGGACACTGTATGCATAAAAGTATACTTTAGGCCAAAACGTCTGCAGACCCTTGACCTAGAACCATCTGAGGTGTAGATAGCAAGTGGAAGGAGAATTGGATAAGGACACGATTCAGGCTGTTTCTCTGTGAGCACACGATCTTCAGACAGCAACACCACCGGTTCATTGAACACAAACTGATTAGTGGTTTGAACTCACCTGCACTTAAGGGAGTACACCTTCCCTACCAGCTTTACTAGGCTGGTCTCTGGTGGTCTAGGCACCAAGGATGGAATGTTTCCAGCCCGAGAAGGCTTTGAAGGTTCTGTTTCCCCTGATACACTCTCAGAGTGAGATAAATGCTTTGGAGGACGCCGTTCACAGCCTAAAACAAGGACAGTGATTCTCACCATGCATATTAATCTTATTTATTGGTGAAAATGCAGTTAAAGGGTCTACTCCACCCCAAAATGAAAATTTTGTCATTATTCCCTTACCTGCATGTCGTTCCAACTCCATAAACCTTTGTTCGTCCTCGGAACACAATTCAAGATATTTAGATAAAAACCGGGAGGCTTGTGACTGTCCCATTGACTGTCAAGTAAATAACACTGTCGAGGTTCAGAAAGATATGAAAAGCATCGCCAGGGTAGTCCATCTGCCATCAGTGGTTCAATCTGAATTTTATGAAGCGCCTCAATGCAAGGATGCGTATTCTACGTGTATTTACACTTTGATTTGAATGACAATAGCGCATCCTTGCATTGAGGCGGATGCAGAAGAGCGTACGCTGCTTGCGTTTGAAGGGTAAAATAAAAAATGGCGCTACGGTGACGAGGAGAGAGAGAGGAGACGAATTGTTGAAAATTCTCTTTACGTACAAATTTTTTTTCTCGTTGCTTCATAAAATTCAGATTGAACCACTGATGGCAGATGGACTACCCTGGCGATGCTTTTCATATCTTTCTGAACCTCGACAGTGTTATTTACTTGGCAGTCAATGGGACAGTCACAAGCCTCCCGGTTTTCATCCAAAATATCTTAAATTGTGTTCCGAAGACAAACAAAGCTTTTATGGAGTTGGTACGACATGCAGGTAAGTGAATAATGACAAAATGTTCCTTTTGGGGTGGAGTAACCTTTTAATAAAAAAAATTGCAGCCTTTGTTTGGAGGTACACAGTATTTCTTTTAATAAAAAATTGGCAGAGTGTTTACAAGACGTTTAGTTTCCGGGCTACCTGAGGGAACTGGTTCACTGCGGGTTTGAGGGGGTTCATATGGCTGACTGTAGTTTTGTGTGAAGACTGTTTTTTGAGTGAGTGGCTCAAGAGCATCCGTCGCTGGCATGTACGCACCGTACGGACATTCTAATCTATGCTTGCTCTTTTTTATTGAGAAGTGGGATTTTACTGTTTTCATTTTGATTAATGGAGGCTGAAATTACAAACTGCAGAAGATAAACAAAATTAAATTTAGACCTATAGTGTACATTTGATCACTTGTCATGTGGCTGACAGCGAGGAGTGCTATGACTGCAGATCTCGTTACCGAGATGAATGTGCTCTTACTTTGATATTATGGACGGAACAGATACGGTGGTCGAAAGATTGTCCGGTTTGATAGGACCAATGACTGTACAACCACATGTTGATGTCGTGTGAGTCTGAGGATAATGGTATTTGCACATATCCATACTTTCAGAGGGAGAGAGACATAGGGCCAATGACAACTGATTTGCACTAAAAATAGAGTTCACTTGTGGTCAATCACACAACTGCTGAAATTGTATGTCATTTCTTGCATACAAATATAACCTGTGTAAACTTAGATAGACTTTTTAAACCGTTGGAGTTTATGGTTTTTTCTCAATAAAAATGGAACAATATACTGATAATTGGTATTATTGAAAACATGGTATTATTATTGATCTGTTTTAACACGTGTCACGTGGATGGCATGCATGGTTAAATACGATAGTAACACATGGCCTATGCGAAGTAAAGCTAGATCGCCATGATATGTGATGGGGGGGGTGGTTGTTATGGATGTGGAATGCACTCACGCATCTTCCCCTGACTGGGATATTATAAGGCTTTTTTGCGCAGGTTCGTGGCGTACACATGGTTTTATAAATCTGAAACTAAATTTCATCGAACGTCACACTTTATGTGACTTTTTTTTTTTTATAAAGCTTTACATGCGTACATACACTTTTAGGATGAAATCTATGGAGAGTTATATAACGAGACCCCTGGAATGACCCCGCACAAATTTTAAATGCATCTATGAGGGTTAAAGTTTACATTTACCTGAGAAATAAAATATAAAAATTAGTTTTAAGATAATATATCTAACCCTTTTTTTCCATGTTTAAGTTGTAAACCTAACAAACTTTTCTGTGGTTTATACTTATAACAATTGAAAGCACTTTCCTAAAAAGATAAGTAAAACTAACTAGAATTATATTAAGTCAGAAATTTCACCTGGACTCACCTTCTTAACAAATGGCAAGTCCCCCCTCAAGTAGCTTTTATGGAGCTCTGCTACCTTCCCCGGCTCCCTCTTCATCCAGGCCGCCAGGGTCTCAATAGGAGAGCCGATGACCTTCCAATCCACTCCCTGCTGTCTCAGGTGGGCTCTTGCGTGGCTGGCCAGTGCCTTTCGATTCTCAAAATCAAAACCGCAAAGTTCACAGGTGGCTTCACAGCCTATGGCAGAAAGGGTAAAGAGTGGAGAACACAAGATATGAAATAGACATTGCACCAACCTTCAGAATGAAGTCTGGATGGAGTCAGCTTTGGTCAGTTTGCCCTTTGTGACTTAATTTGACTATATGTAAAATAATAATGAGAGATGTACATATAAACGTTCCTCAAATGCCTGATGTATCATATTATATTTTTCTGAAAAATGTATGGATAATGAAGTGGCTTCAGGCCAACAAGTGTTCATCTTGACATTACAGTTATTTTTACATTTACTTAAACCCTTAACTGTCACCGTCCCGTATACGGGACGCCTAACTTTACTTCAATATATTACCATTAAATCTTAATCTAATCATGACAAACTATATATCGTTGGAAAGGTCCAAGACTCCTAAATAGATATTTTACCACTGTTTGTTGTAAAAAATTATGTAGGATCAGTAATAGATTAATTTATGACAAGAGCGCACTCAAAACATTACACCATAACAGGAGCTCTGATCTTTGACACAAAAATTTATTGTTTCCTTTTTTTCCTATCACATGTTTTAGTATCATCATATATTATTATCATTTGAAAGCTTATAATCTCAAAATTCATCCTGTGAAAACCGTTTTGAAATCGGACATTGCGTTACCATAGAAATGGTACTTTAAAATCTTTTAGCGGGCTCCTCCCCTTTAGTGGGAGGTGTCATATTCCAAATGTATTACGGTCTTATAGAATCACAACTTTTTATAATCTTGACAAAATACATATCATTGGAAAGGTCTGAGTCTCAAGATTCCATATTTGGTGGTCATTTGTGATAAGAGTAATAGTGGGAGAGAAATTGATACATTTGTGACAGAAAAGTGCATAAAAAAATTCAATGGGGTTTGAATGGCACCCGGTGGCTGTTTGTGGTATAACGCCTAAACAAAATTGCATAGTAACCTCAATTTTTTATATATCAACTTCAAATTTGAAACACTTATTTAGATATATGGCTTTAATTTTATGCCAAATTTGGATTAAAACATTTTGTAAAATATTTATTTTATATAATATAAAAAAAATAATTGTACATTTTTATTTACAGTAAATTTAAACTTGTATAACTTTTTTTTACTTTCATTTTTTGAAATGATTTCACTTCTGCAATAATCTGCTGATTGTCTTCTTTAAAAAGAGACCAACCTTAGGTCTGTATTCAAAAGCATTCATGAATTATAACAATTTAACTTTAAATAGTGCACTTTCAAGTTTTTCAAAAAGGGGGGGGGGTGACAGTTAAGGGGTTAAAAAGATTATTAGATTTCACAGCAAATAGACAAGCCTATCCATTGTCTTTGTGAATTTTAGGAGGTTATAATATTAGTTACTAAGAGACAAATAACCATGCAATTAAATAAATAAATCTTGATTCAGTGTACCTGTAGACATGCTGTCTGAGGCAAGTTTTTCTTTTCCCCCTGGTGACAGAGTTAACGTCTGAGGTGAGGATGCTGTTTTCCACTGCTCTGCCGCCCCTGATGCAGGTTCTGATTTGATTTGGGATGCCGTTCAGTGCCCTCCCGCCTCATGAGATCATATAGGGCCTCTATGGGTGGGACTTTCAGGGACCACCTTGCTCCCAGCTGTCGTAAGTGACCACGTGCGTGACAGGATAGGGCTTTACGAGTATCAAACATCTCGCCGCAGTAGTCACAGTATACGAACGGTGTGGGCTCCTGCTTCTCAAGCTTAGGGGCTGTGGAAAACAGACAGAAATCATCATAAACGGAACAAAATAAAACATTATACTTGCTGTTGAGAGTTACAGGGTTCGTGCAGGTAAATTTAAGATGTTTTAGACCTTTTTCAGACCAAAAAATAATAATGATTTGAGTGGAGCACTGTGCAAAAATTGTCTTTAAATATAAATCTTGTATTAAAGGTATTCAACTTTAAAAATGGAACTTCTAACAGACCTACATAAAAATAAAAAAAACAACCTTAGGATACAAGGTCTCTGGCATGCAAGGCATCTGCTGGCAGACTTATAACAAAGGGAAAACATGTATTATCGGCCAACATATATCTGATATCAAAAAGAAAACTGGTTTTCCAAACCCCACTGACAGATATCTGTTCTTGTTTTAATCATAAATTCATGTTATTTTATTTAGTTTCTCAGAAAAACTAAACAAGACTTAATATCTTAATTTTGTATTTCAAGTAAACGTATCTTGATTTAAGGATGTTTAGATATTTGTATTAAAAAATTTTTTTTAGGGGGAGTGGATGTAACATTTAATGTCACGACCATATTTATGTATTGTCAAATGTCATTAAAGTTTGACACACAATGGAAAATACAGCTTTTTTGCAATCTATCTATGCTAAAAATGCTGCATCTCACACACTGAGGGTCACATTAATCTATAAATAGTTAAATAGGTGCAAAAATATTGAACCCAAAAGTAACCAGGCAAATAGATGTAAAAAATATGACCAATAAGAATTAATATGCATATAGTACAATTATCTAATTATTGTAGGTTCATACCTTAATTTCTTAAATGTAGACCTTTATTTAATAATAAATTAATAGCACTCCTAAAAGGCAAAAAAAAAAAAATCGAGTGAAATTGAAATGTATAATCTGCATGTTAACTGATGTCGGCTGAATTAATTGCAGGATTGTAGGAAAAACCAGAAACAGAATAACAGAAGTAACATCTCTTTACGCACCGATCACAGGTGATTTAACTGTGTTGGAATCAGACTGAGGTGTTAAAGGGCTGGTGGGACTGCTTTGTGGCTTAGGAGACTCTATGATCGAGATATCAACTTCCACAGGCTCGTCCTTTGGTTTTGGGATCACAGTCCTGGAGCCTTTCTTGGCCCTTGGAACTTTGTGAGGAACGAGAGGAGAGGAAGGCTGGGCAATGGGTTTAGGGGATGGGAGGAGAGGGGGTACAGCAGAAGCTACAGAGGGGGATACAGGTGGGGTCAGTGAGGGCAGCCCCAGGGGACTGAGAGATCCCGCAGAACTACCACGTTGGGCCATGACCTCTCGCAGAGTGGCCATGGGAGACCCGTTGATGGACCACTCAGTGATGCCCATCTGACGCAGGTGATAGCGGGCATGACTGGCCAGGCTCTGACTCTTCTTAAACTTCTCGTGACAGAATTCACAGCTGACATGTTTAGATGACTCGCCTTTGGTATAAGAAAGAAGAAAGTATGTCAGGACACGTTTTATTTTTGCTACAGCACTGGTATATTTGATAGTTAAAGACTGACCAAAACCAAAGTTTGTTAGATTTTGGATGAAAAATCATATCTTAATTCCCCCTGTGAAGATGTTTTAGGTTAACTGCATATTAGATACACTACTGTTCAAAAGTTTGGGGACGGTCATTTTTTTATAATGTATTTTGGTATTTATTTGATCACAAATACAGTAAAAACAACAATATTGTAAAATATTAATACAATTTAAAATAACTGTTCTGTTTTAAAATATTTTAGACAGTCATGTATTCCTGATGGCAAAGCTGAAATTAACATGATCCTTCAGAAACATGCATATCATGCACTGTATCAAATAAAAAAATAAAATAAAAAGTATTTATTTGCAATTTTTGTAACAATGTAAAAGTCTTTAATGTCACTTTAGATCCATTTAATGCATTCCTACTGCATTAAAGCATTCATTTCTTCCCAGCCTCAAAATTCTGGATGGTAGAGTACATGTATATTGTTATTTGACCAAAATAAATAAATTAATATTTTGTATAACAATTTCAAAATCAGGTTCCTACATTTTTGGACCAACGCATTTCCATGACTTTGCAGTTGTTTTTGGCAGGAAAGAATTAAAACAAATTTAAGATCGCATTCAAAAAGAGCAATTTCTAGTCTTTAGAAAAATATTATATTTAACAGAAATATTAATATTTAAAATTGTATTCATTTCATGTGTTTTCCAGGCCAGTTTTCCCTGATGTCCTGGGTTTCCATAACCATGCAATATATATATATATATATATATTGTCATGCACACAGAGTCAACAAGGTCTATAAACATTCTTCCAAAATAAATAAAAATAAAATATATATATTTTTCACCTCGAAAGAGTGATTTTAATTCTGCTTTTTTGCTAAGGAGCAAGCTCGCTGACACATCTAGAGAAATCGTCTTCTTCACTGAGAGAGGTGATTTCAATTCTGTTTTCTCGCTGAAAGGCAATTCCTCTGAAACATTTGTAGAAATCTTCTGCTTTTTGTTTGGGGGAGGTGAGATCAATTCTTACCACTGAGGGGCGAGACTCCTGAAACATCTGGCGAAATCTTCTTTTTCTTTGAGGTAGGTGCTTTCAATTCTACTTGGCCACTGAGTGGCACGTTCCCTGAAAAATCAAGTGAAATCTTTTGCTTTTTGGCTGAAGGAGAGGATTTAAACTCTACTTTGTCACTGAAGGGCAAGTTTCCTGAAATGTCCTGAGAAATCTTCTTCTTTTTGATTGAATGAGGTGTTGGACGAATAGATGTCAGTCCTTTAAATGACAGAGGAGCAAGAGGGGGATTTATGCTAATGGCTGATGAGGTGGAAGGAGTAGAGGAGGATGACGTGTAATCCTTAAAATCTGACCCTTCCAGCCGCCCGGCACTGGCCTTTTCCTTAAAGTCCTCACTCTGAATATATTTATGGAGCATGTCTATGGGAGCACCTTTAGAGTCCAAACTCACACCAAGCTGCCGCAGGTGGGCCCGTGCGTGGCTGGAGAGACCTTTACGGGTCTCGTACCACGCTCCACATAACTCACATACATGGACATCATCCCTCACTGAGGAATTTATCATCGTTTCTGGTAAGAAAAGAACAAAACACATTTTTTGTAATTGATTGGAATGTTGCAAGCAAGGATTGCATCATCATTTTAACTAGCTTACTTTATAGAGTACTAAAATGTTGCTTGTCCAAGCACATACCAAAACATTTTTAATACTGTTACAATACTTACCTAAATTGAGAGGGGCATCTGTTTCCTGAGGGGCCCAGAGGGGCTTGGTTGAGGCCAGTGAGAGGGAGGGAGAAGGACTGCATTCACTGAGCCTGTATTCTACATCCTTCTGAAGAGGCAAGGCTGAAGATGGAGTGGACACTACAATCTTCTTTGAAGATGCTTTATGAGGCTTCCCTACAGCGAAGGGCGAAGAAGAGCGACCAGATGCTGCTGATCCTTTTACAGCAACAGGGGAAGACGAGGAAAGGGCATATTTTTTCTTTACAAGGTTGGATATTTTAATCTTCAGTTTGGGCCCAGCGTCCTTTTTGAGGTTGGGGGACTTTGTTTTGTATTTTTTAACAAGGCTGACCTGTTTTTCGAGCTTGGGTAGAGTTCCACCTCTTTCTTTCATTAGCTGGTACAGGAGGTCTATAGGAGCTCCACTACTGTCGGACACAGCCACTCCTAGCTGCCTAAGATGATACCGGGCATGACTGGAGAGACCTCGCCTGGATTCAAAACTGGTGCCACAAAACTCACAACTATGGACGCCCACTGTAAGAATGTGAGAGAAAATACATAATGCCATGACGATTGTTTTTCCTAAAGAGAATACATTGTGTTATTTGGATTGGAAAATGAAGGAATCACTACCGAAAAAAATAAAAAAAACGTGTCAGTGATTTTAAAGGAATAATTAACCAAAGAATAAAAGGTCAGTTCCTCATGGTTTCAGCGTTTATTAGAGTTGAGGCTGGAATACACAACTTTCAAACAGATTTTAAAAAACTAGGCATCACACACTTGCCAACTTTGTAAATGGTTACAGAAACTAAATGGCCGACAATCACACACTACACAAGTTTATCATCGGTGTTCGGTGTACTTACAATCAGAGTCGTTCATGTCTTTATCCAAGTCTGTCTCCAGACACTCTTTGGAAACGCTGGCAGTGCTTGTCTTCTTTGCTGTGTCTGGTGCGGTCTTCTCCATGGCTAGAATCTCCTCCTGGCACTTAGAAAAACAGATGATACATTTAGACAAATTTCTTCTAAAGATGCAACTTATCAATTTATACATTCTTATTTTATTTAGAAATATTTGTACAAAATCTAACTCAAATACAATAATTATTGCATATGAAAAATTGCAAATACAATAATTTTGCTGTACAATTTCAATGTAGTGATTGAAAAACATAAGTCACAAAAACTGTTAACCATTGTTACAAAAATACAATAGTAACTAGAGATATTACAATAAATAGCATTACATTAGTAAACATGTATTAGCCGTCACTGTAAGAAACAATACTAAATAAATGAATACAATAAAAAGCGTCTTATGTTGTTTGAAGAAAATATGTTTTTACCTTGATTTATTAGCAACTATGTTTTTTTCGGGAAGCATGGCGATGTAAAGGTAATGTTTACATCTTACTGTAACACTGACAAGCCACTCGTATCCTTCTCTCGTAAAACATTTCTATCTCTCTGTAACATCACCAGTCTGAATTTGTGTATAATCGCTATTTGACTTGTTAATGTTGTGCGGTGATGATAAACCAAGAACAAATTCCCATCTTGTTCCAACTACATTTTACACAATGGACGTGCACATGCAGCTAGCACGAGCTAATTATTTATCGCGCACTGGATATCGATTAAAACAGGTTTGGTAGTGTGCAACGGCATAATAACATCTGGCCTGTTCGGCTACATGTAGCTAACTGCATTGAAAACAATATGCTGAAGCACATAATGCTCACAATTACCTTTAAGTGACGAGGTTTCTCTTACAGAGGGAACGCAGGCACTTTAATCAAAACAGCACAGTCGAGCTGCAATAATCCAGTCAAAATCAATCGATAGCTGATTTAGAACGCCACATGAGGGCGCGGCTGTTGTTAGAACTAGATTGTGCGCTTTTGCATACAGAATATCTATCGTCTTTTAACTGGATAATTATTTAATATCCTCATGTTAAAGTTGAAGATAAAATGTCATATAAAGAGGAAAAAAGTGTCTATGAAAGTACAGGTAAGCTGCAAGTGAGCCCCTCCACAGTAAGCAAGATTTTCTTGTATTTTTTTGTTTAGAATTGTATTAATTATTAAACAATGTATTGAGCTCTGTTTGAGACACTTTTTGTGTTAAAACCACTACAACAATGGAATGTCTTTGCCTTTTGTAATGATTTACCGTTGTGGGTGACATTTCTTAGCTAAATACTGAGAAATGCAAGGATGCAGTGAAATCATATCTTGAATTTAAGTCATTTTTTTGTTTTTTTTTTTTGGTATGGCCAAAAATATATAAATGTTAGGTTGTTGTAAATGAGAACTGGATTACAAACTGGGAAACTGGATACATGCAATGTGATTTATATTGCAGAATTGTAAAACAACCATTTTAAACCAATAATTTCTAAAAATGTGTATAGTGCTGCTGTTTCCAGAAGTGGGTTATGTGTTTTGCAATTTACAGTCAGTGACTTTGAAAGTGAAAAAGAAATTGACGTGACAGTCAAGTATGGTGACCCATACTCAGAATTCATGCTCTGCATTCTGCATTTAACCCATCCAAGCAGTGAACACACACACACACACACACACACACACACACACACACACACACACACACACACACACACACACACACACACACACCTGGAGCAGTGGGCAGCCATGTATGCTGCGGCGCCCTGGGGAGTCGTGGTATTGAGTGTGGAGAGGGCGCTGGACATTCACTCCCCCCACCTACAATTCCTGCAGGCCCGAGACTCAAATTCGCAACCTTTGGATTATGAGTCCAACTCTCCAACCATTAGGCCACGACTTCCCCATGGCTGCATGGTGCCATTATCTAAACTGATTTGTCGCTAGTAGGCGTTTCCAGTCATTAAAGCAGCTTGTAGTTGTAGCATGATTGTTGTTGTAGTCATAAAGCATCATGCTTGCACACTTGAATGAGTGAAACTCTGGTGCTTCGCTCTTATAATTTGATAATTTCATGATACTTAAAAAAAAATACTCTTTATCCTGAAAAATGTATTTAAAACTTTTTTTGAATACCATGATTTTGTATATACTCGCATGTATTAATTAGTGAGGAATAGGTTTGATAGTTACACCTCATTATATTTTTAGAGTCATCACAATATTTTTTGTTGTTGAAAATGTCCGGTATAAAAGTTCACAAACATACAATAAGAAACCAACATGAATACAAAGATTGCATTGTAAAGAAGTGTGTGCATGAATGTAAAAATACATTTGTCCTTTTCTTTATCTTTGACACACATTGTCATCGACACTACTACTTTATTTGTTAGGTTATTCAGTGTTTTGAATTGGCCTAGTTGCAGTCACATTTACAACAATTATTACATTTAAAAGAATAACAGTGATGATTCAGCTTGGTTTGTTTTATGCACATTTTATTTGTGAAAGTACAAAACAGTTGGTGAGAAAAAAAGTCTTATGCAGCTCCATACAGGTTTGATTTGGTAATTTTTTTTTTTTTTTTTATTGTGACAGGTAGGTAGCTATAAGCACAGTGTTATCAATTAATAAAATAAATCTGACAAAAGCTAATAGCAATGCAAAATGACACTATGTAACTGTCACACCAGTTTACTTCCTGTTTTGCATCAGGTATTGATATAAGTCTTTCTCATGCCATCAGCATTAACTGCATAGAGTTGGTGCACATCTTTCAACAATCCAGCAAACTGCTCCTCCTGTTATCAGACACACAATGCAAGTGTTAACTCAGCCATATTGTATGTACTATGTACAAGCCTGAATTAATGAAGTACGTCTAAAAAATAGACAGAAGTGAAACCCATATAACTTACCAAAACATTCATGCGTTCTACTGCAGCCACAGCAACATTAAGCTTTCTTTCGTCTTCCTCTCTCTCTTCTTCTATAACGCCCAGCCTGGACAAAAGGAAGGGGAAAGAGAAATGTTCCCAGTAGTCTTATGAGAATTTACAAATAAACACATTGTGAATTCTTTTAAACAAAAAGTGGATATATTTTTTTACCTGAAAGTTGTGCTTGCCAGCTGCTCTTCGCGGATGGCTAACAGATCACGAAGATCCTTAACCTCTGCCTGTAGCTGTGTATTCTGTTCTTGGGTCAGGACTATTAAGTCTTCTAACCGCTTGGCCATCTCCAGCTCACGCTCCGTCACCTGCTCCACTCCCATACGCAGCTCTCCCAACTCTTGCACATACTATGAGACACCCAAACTTTGTCAACTGTGGCATTTTATTAGACAATTTCCATCCTTTATTACACAAGTTAATTCTGACAAAACACCAAAATAGTGGTAAAATATTTTTACTTAGACCAGTCTGTTACACACAAACGTGTGATTTTTCAAATCATACTATTGTGCTTTATTATACACTCTATGGTCTTGTAACCAGATGCATTTAGACTAGGCAAAATTGACCGACCCTGTATAATGTGCTTGTCTCCTCTTGCCCTATTTTTTGATAGGGCTCATTGCTGTTGTTTGGTTTCATCCAGAGTACTTTTGCTGCTGGGGCTTTGGATTTTATGGCCTATGACAAACAGAAAATACGCATAAAAGGAAATTTGAAAGCACATCATTGGCAAAAAGGTCTAGTAAATTTTAACCAGTCTTAGTTACTCACATTGCTAGGTGATGAAATTTCCAAACAGGGATCCTGATTGTCGTCCTGGCACTGCGTTGATAGCTCTTCTTTGCTTGTCTGCCTCTTAAATGGTTGCCGTTGATGCCGTGATGATCTGTTGGGGACACTAAAAGCCCGCTGCACCTGATTCCGCTGACGTTCTTTGCCTTGGTTGGCTTTTGAGTCTATGGGAAGCTGCTGCATGGAGTTTTGTAATGGACTGTACTTGGGGAGATCCTTTGGAAGTAAATATGTAGGCTTTGGTGTTCTATGAATGCTGTTTCCGTAGGAATGGAAGCACAGGTGAGAGGAGTGTAAGTACTTTGAACAAACATTGATTTTAAAGCTTGATATAGCTTCTCTTGGAGCCCCCTTGGGAAATTAACCTTACCTGCTAACAGGGATCCGTTGAGCTTCCTGGCCAAGAAACTCTGTGATCTGGTTTAGGATTGAAGGTAAGGGATGTAGGTTGTCTATTTGGTCCTACAAAAAAGATGCCCATGAGCACATTGTTTTATTAATGAGAATCTCATAGTTCAGATGAGCCCTGATGTTTTATGTTACCTGTTTCATTACAGAGATAATGTCGACCAGGAGATTGTGAAGGACTGCTAGACGAAGGGGCAGGTCTACATAGCCATCAAATCGAGCCAAAGCAATTTCACTTTCTGGATCAGATACTTTCTGTAAGAATCCTCCCATAGGCTCCAAGTGTTGTTCTAGAAACTCATTCATAAAAAACATGTACTCTTCTTTTTCGCCAAACCTGGTGGATATTGAGATAAAATGGTTGTTGCCGAGAACAAACCTTACAGAATTGTAATTCCATTGGGATTTATAATAAATACACAAAACATTTTGTAGACCTGATTTAAGTTAACTGAAAGATGGAACGGTAATCAGAAAATAAAGGACTATAGATAGGACTTACAAGGTAAAGTTTGCAAGGTTTTGAATGACCTTGGCTGTCAGAGTGAGAGTACGAAGGGTGTTTGGCTCTGGATAGGCTTGGGTGAGGCCAAAGAGTGATGGACTGAGTATCGCTGGGCATAAGAATCGAAGAAACAGAGATGCTGATATGAGACGGTGTCCGATGTCTGTTTGACCTCTGTCCTCACAATCTGATACCCAGCTGGAAAAAATCTCATTCAGCTCCGCAGGGAATGAGCTGTTCATAGAAGGGAAATAATTTATCATTTAAAAATAATTTCCCAATGGAAAACTAATGACACCCATTAGGAGTTAAGTGGACATAGTATATCTAGTTACTATTATTAATATTATATGACAACAATTCGGTCATCTTAGATGTGTTTTCTACAGAAAATACTTGCTCTCTGTTTTCAAATATATTTTTAGGAGTGTGTTCATTTATGTTTCACTTACTCTTGCATGTCAGTTATTCTCTTTACAACATCTGCACACGTCTCCTTCAGATGTCTCTGATTGATTGGTAGATCAGAGGCAGAGCATTTCTGAGGGTCTACCTCACAGCTCTCTCCTCCACTATACAGTCTGACTATGAAGTCACCTGTGGATAAAGAGGGTTAAACAGGAGGTTAGAGGTAAATAAGATGACACATGCAGTTTTATAACAAGGGAGGCAAAATAATATTCCTTACCAAGTGTGTCAATGAGATACTTCTGGCCCACCAATTTCATATATTCATCGATAGCCTTTGTAGCCAATGTATTCTCTCTGAAAATCAAAGCCTCATTTTCTCCTAAGCGCTGAACTTCTGCACTACCGAGATCAATCAAGAAATCCTGCACAATCAAAAACCATTCAGAAATCCGAAAAGCTTATGTCTTTTCATACAGTTACTGCAGTTGCCACTCACCTTAGCTTTCCCAATGCTCTGGAGCACATGAACAAGTGCTCCTGCAAGTTCTTCTTTCTCCCGTACATTGAGAAGTGGTTCCAGACCGCTGCACATGTCCACATAATTCACTGTGATATACTCTGCAAATTCCTTGTACCTCTCAATAGGCAGAATTGTAAGGATTTTGAATTTGGACTTGATTCGAATTGAAGCTTGCGGTCCAATTTGGTCCTTTGCTGTACTTGTTCCTGGGGGCTTGTAGGGAACGATGGGATACCACTTCTCCTGATAGGCCCGTCCTTTTATTTCTGCCAGATTGAGAGCCACACTTCCTAGAGGATGCAGTATAGAGTCATCCTTGGAATGCCGCTTCTTTTTAGGGTCTTCGTCTCTAAAGAGGTGCAGGGTGATCCGGTTGACAGGGGGCAAGTTGTCAAGTTCAAAAATTCGCCCCAGAATAGTTGGCAACCTCCTGAAGCACCACCACCATGGCCTGTGCCTGCTGCTCCAGATCCTCCATCAACTGCTTGGCTGGAGCGTTGGACGAACTTCTCAACGGCCCGGCTACTGGTACGAGCAAACAACGTACCATCAAGGTGGACCTCACAATAATATCGCTTCTTTGGGGGAAGGTCTTTTGCTTCATTAACCCAAAGACTCAGTGAGTACTCAGTGCGTTCACAGTTGTCCTGAAGGTAGATAGTATAAAACATTATCATTATTTGTAACAAGTACACAATTAATTAAATATTTTGATGGACCTTAATTTGAGGAATATTCAGTACCTTATTTGGATGAGCAGCACGTCGCAAGTCTTCAATCCAGCGGTCTCTTTCTGCAGCTGAACTGCACCCAAAGCAGTGGTTATTCTCTGAATTGATGACCTTTTATGAGTCAGATAAGGAAATGGCCAGAAAAGAAGAGATTTGCTTGGATTATGGATTGACCTAAAGATCAGAAAATGTAAACATAGTTTGTACTTTAACATGTAACAGCAAGGTCTACCTGAAAACAATACTTCTCCCCTAGAATTGAGCTGTGGACTGGCCTGATGACGGTAGTCTGGTCTGTGCTGAGATCCAGGCTTTTTGCTGCACTGACTGGAATGGATAAAGATTCTCTGGAACCACATCTTGATAGAAAGTGTGAAAGATTGGTAAATGGCATATCATATCAAGCTATCAGATGATATGTTTGTTCCAACTGACATTGATCAGTACTACAGAGTCAGATCAGTCTTTTTATATTTTATAAAAACGAGTCTCTACCTTCCAGCAACACTTAGTCCTGCAGTATTGAGCTGTGAGCTGCTTTTGCGTTTATCATCCTGCAAGCGTCGCTTGATTAAATTCTATCATGAGAATGAGAGAAAAGGATCGTTATGGGAAAATACATATTTTTATGCATGCATTTTATTCAGCTACCTATTCAGCTTTGTTAGAAATACTAATGTATACTCACTCTGACACCGCCATCTTTTATTTTGGTACCACTCTGGGGGACCACAGGATCTGGGTTCAGCTCTAAAGAGAGAATGAGATCAGTTTCTATATTAGATCATCACTTTGATGCCACAGTATTCCTCTTTTGTCTGCAGTAAGCACTGAAGGTGGTCCATCCCTTTCTTTTTTGAAACATGTTCCATAATGCAATAATTGACAATTAAAGCTTAAATGATCAAATGTATGTGTGCATGTATATTGTTATGGTTTTGTTTTACTGTTTTTTTTTTTCCTGTTGTCGTTGTTTCTTGTTTTACAGGTACCAGAGCACATGGTGACATCATCATTAAAGACTTTGCAGACAGATAATTTTTTGATAAATCTACACCTGTTACCAATTCCTGTATTTAAGGTGGCTGCCCGGCCTTTGTTGGGAAGAGCTTTCTTCCTTGTCCTGCAGTTGAGCTGAGAAGACTTTCATGTTGTTATTGTTTGGTTCTTTATTGTTGTTCATTAATTATCTTTATCATTTAAACTTAAATAAAGTTTATGCTTTAATATGCACTTTTGACTTCAGACCCTTTTTTGTTGTTATCTTGAGTTGGATGTAACAATATATTTCTGTTTATTTTGTTCTGGTGGGATAAAATACAGCAGAAAGACAAATAATCTAAATAGCATATTCTGAAACCAAGGCAGGAAGCATAGTCATTTCCTTCCTTCTATGTGCATCAGATCAATAATTATCAGTTTAACAGAAAATGTAACTGCGTTACTGAGTTGAATTCTGTTTATACTGAACAGAACAGAAATCTAGGGGCTTATTTAAATTTTATGTCAGTCAAAAATGAGCTTTTACTTGATCATCCGTGTGTCTTTATGAAAGCTGGAGAGCAGACAAGCACTTCCATGCAAAGCATGTGGTCCCACTTTTTGGATTTACATGATTATAGGTTTCAGACTTAGGAGTGCTTAAATAAATCACGATTACAAAAGCAGCAGCTGTAAAAATGAGTCATATTTGCTTGGCAGCTTATTATCATTTTGTTTCTGATGAAGTCTGACACTTTGCACTTTGTCATGAATTTTCAAAGCACACGAAGTAACTAACTTACAAAGAATGCAAAAGTGCAACATTAAAAATTACAATGACTTGAATTGTATCAGCAACTGCTGTAAATAGAAATGAAGCAAGCATTTATTGCAAATCTGCCAAGGGCAATTGCGATGCATGACCTGCTATTGAAAACGCAAAACTTAAAAATAAAATAGTATGGCGTGATTAAACACCTTTCAACATATTTCCCACATATAGTATTTGTAGTTGCTTATTCTCACATATACTGTAGCCCGTGTTAAATTGGGAAAAGCAGTAGGACATCCAATGTCCATCATGGTAAGGTCAACAGCCTTATTTTTAGGAGTCTTTACATTGTATGCCATCTCTGAAGCCAAGAGAATACAAGACCTTTACAAAACTTGACCTAATATGATTCTAAAAGCCAAGCCACACAGCTCAGATAAACACCAACACAATTGGATTGAATCATTTAAGTAGGCAAAATGTTAATTATTTTGCTTACCTAGTGCCCCTCCACATACAATCCAACGCCTGAAACCCATTATTTGGAGTAGCTCAGAAAAAGTATTTTTTTTCCCTTTCAGAACATTAGACTCACAAATGCCCTTTTAGTTTTTTTTACTTTTAATATAAGGGTCCCACATGCTTATTTTGAGTGAAGTATACAGCGCACCCCTTGAGTCTCAGTCATCCTCTGGTATGGAACACCCAGTTTCGATGGTATCTTCAGACACTCAAAGGAAGCAATTTTACAAGCACACGCACTCATAACCACGTCAACCATTTCCTCTGTGAATACGTTATCTTGCTTCACTTTAGTTACTGACAGGCCGTCATTGGCTGGATAGAGTCAGATGATTTCTCTAATCTCTTGAAGTCATCTCCGGCTTTTAAATTGTGAGGACACTGCAGACTTTGGGCTGTCACTTCATTCAAGTGTACTGCAATCCCCCCCAGTGATCTTCACAGTTTGCTTCACTTTTCGCATTTGTTCTTATAAGGCCAGTTAGTCAACAATAAAAGTGGATCATAAAGTTCTGAGCACAGCTCTAGTGTCATTTGTTTGCTTGGTTAGATTTCTTGCATCTAATGCAATGACATTTTTGGCTTCAATGTAAATTCAAACTCTGTGATACTGACCAGTGTGACTTCCACTAATGTTCTGGAGACTGATGCTGGAGAGACAACTGCTGGCCCGGTTTCGTACCCTCATCAAAGGCTGAAATAAATTCAAAAGATAATGATATATTGGCAGCATAGTTGACCTAAAATCAAATAGCATTTCCAAACTAAATGTGCTGATGTTTCAAAGTCAATTTAATATAATGTATAATATTAGCCCGTAGACCATATTCAAGACCTAATGTATAATGTCTCATCTTTTGGCATTGTTGAATGTGCGTGTTGTTCATTACCTCCTCCTCACGTGGGATAAGGATCTGTCCATCTTGAAGAAAGCAGTTGCTAATGTCCCAAACGGGAATGACTTGTTGAGGGGCCCAGGAGAGGCGTACAGGCTCCAAATTTTCAGGATCACACTTTTCTTTGTCTTTTTATAAAATGTGAAAGAGTTTACATGCAACGTTTTTAGTTTCAAAGCCTAGAAGCTTCAAATACAAAAAATATTACATGCTAGAATAAATTTGGAATCCAGTTCCAATATCATAAGGGCTTAATTAGTTATCAGTCCTATCAACATCCAATTACATGTTTAGGTAATTTGAGTACAAAAGAAAAAACATATTTCTGTGGATTCTTTACTTTGTTTATTGTTCCATCTCGCACATCCTGTTGTTGTACCCTCATTCTTTAGCGCCGTTTAGTGGCAGCTGCATGTACAATCTTTTATAAGGCTAGAAAGCAAGTTTACACTCTCCCAACACTCTGCTTTCTAAAGAACCTTCATAATGGTTTCAACTTGTGTTTTGTTGAACATTTAGCATTGAATATAAAGCTCTTACCATGCTCTACAATGGCAGCGCTCTGCAGACGTTGTCTCTTAAACTTCTGTGAAACTGTTTGCAGGTACTTCCTTATTTTACCCCTCTGCGTTGTGTCCTGGACAGTGGACCCAGATGCCTGTGCGCTGGTGGACCTAGATGCAGAAGATAGGAGGGACCCTGGTGGCTCTGAAAGAGCTCTGCGGAAAGGGTTTTTTCTTGAAATTGCTGGCTTGTCAGGTTTGGATGGGCTTTCGCTCCCTCGAGTTGCAGTCGAGCACTTTTCCCCCGCGTCTTCACTCAGAGCTTTGCGCCAACTCTGCATTTTATTCCATTTGTTTGAAGCCCCTTTCTCAATCCTCTCATTAGGCCCCTGTGCCACCGTCTCAGGCTTGGCCCCTGTGTGCCACTTGTACGTGTTGAGTAACTTGCCATCCTCTGGTTGTCGTGGGTCTTGATCAACTGGACTGTTCTGCTCAGGAGACAGATCCATGTCTTCCTCAATCTGTGGTGCTGATTGCTCAGCACCCAGATCTTTGTTTGTACCCATCTTAATTCCTACTCTGTGACCCAAATTAGCACGTTTTCTGGGCACAGGATGTTTTGAAGCAATGCAAAGTTTGTATTTTCTTGTAGTATCTCAAAGAGTATGGATTCCTCAGCACTTACCAGTTCTAGAGGTCTTTAAATGTCTTGGATTTTCAATTTCGAGTGCTTCGGATCTCATCATCTGCTCACTTCACCTGTCGGCTTGTTTGAAATGATGCAACCTTTGTGGTCCTCAGCTCTTGTATGTATGAGGCAGGTTTTTTTCGGTGCGTACTTGACGTCCAGTATTCAGGAAGCCAGTCAGTTTGTGGGTGGGGAAATCAGGTTAGGTATACAGGTTGAAGGACGACTGAGAGATGAGGATATTTCCCAGACTGACCCAGCTAGTGCAAATTATAGTGCTATGTTCTGTACTTTGTTATTCCTATTTCTGGAAAATCTAGACAGCATAATATTTCATTTGATCATGTTTTGTTCTTCTACATTGTATTTGAGTTTGAACTGAATTGGTAGGGTTGTGACTGGAACAATTCTTATGATCATCATAGCGTAACATGATCAAGATTGATTTTGTTGATTAAATTTGAACAGGGTTGACAGTTTAACCTTAAAACCTGATTTTTTTAAATGACGGTTAAATTTCCTGTCACAACAGCAGCACTTCCTGTCTCACTCTGGGGCCTGATGTGAAAAACACTTCCTGTTGTGGTAAAGACTAAAGTAATCTTGTCAACCTTTCCTTCAAACCGTCACATACAAAACTCAACATGTAAGATTAGAGATCACCTTGTTTATTTTTGCACACGAAATTCTCGTTTACATACAGTACAGTAACATTTCAAGGTTTCATTCAGACGCCTGAGTCCTAACCAATGTACAAAGTAATGCTAATTGCCTGTTTTATACTAATAAACTTACATTTAGGTGCCAACCTTTTAACTTCTAAATGATATTTAAAACTTCATGTATATTTAAAATTAAGAGTACTTATACTAATTAGTGGCTTTCATTGTTGTGGCTGCTAAAGCAGTCATGCTCCATAAGTCATGTCATGTCAGTGACAGCACATGTCCTCGTTGTTTCTTAAAAGGATCCGTATCCTGTGAACAACATGGTACAGTCACAGAGTAATGTGTCGGTTAGGATGACAAGTATTTCCAGCATTAAACTTTGAAATGTCTAAGTATAGCATCCTACATACTTTGTAGTGTTCCCAGGTTGTTATCTCAGAATACAGTGACTCCCCTGGACATGCTGTGCCTGCTACTACTTGTCTGTGACCCAGAATGGTAAAATTCTCATGCAGAAATCCATTGCTCACTCCGCATTTGACCAGATGATGGTGCACTAGCTCCATGTCATATTGGGTGGGTAAATGAGCAGTGTAGTTCCCGATGAAAGCAACACCATACCCAACAGTATTATGTCCTTTAGTATGAGCCCCTTGTGACATCCAACCTCGTCCTTCGTAAATGTAGCCATCAGACCCAACAACAAAGCTTGGAGAGACAGTCAGATACACAAAATACTTACAATTAATACTCATTATGATCTTTTGCATGCACTCAAATACACTTGTTAACAGCAATAAAACACAAAAATATGGACACATATGGTTTTATACTCTGATCAGTTTGTAGAAAAACCACAGAGTTTTAAACATTCAACTTTTAAGCATTTGATATGTTTATGCATGTAACAGTTTCTAAGGCAGGATCTTAACTCAAATGTAAACTCATAAGGGACTGTTTTAAAATTCTCTACATAAGCAACAACTTTGTCGTCATGCTAAAAATGCTCCTCACTTAAAAACTGACTCACTTTTACTCTTTATTTGTATTTTTTTTTTACCTATAGATATATATGCTCTTGTGTTGTGTAACTTTGATTTAATTTGATTTTTATTATTTGCACTGTCCACTGAGCGGACCTGATTTGATTTACATTTCACTTCTGATTATACCCTGTATAATTTATTATGTGACAAATAAAGAAACCTTGAACCTTGAACCTTGAAAAACTGGAGAGACTTGACTCACAATTGATTCTTATAGAGTGTGGCATTAGCATAGTTAAACACAGAAATAAGCAAAGTATTACATAGCACACACAAATATTGTAGCCTATAAAATAATACATTTTTAATTTAGCCATTTCCAGTTTTGAATGAAATATAAGATTACATCAGCTGCCATTTTGTGTTTATTTTTTCACTGAGATAAAGCAAAGCTGCATCCGAGTATGCATACTTCCCTACTATATAGTAAGCTAAAATAGTATGTAAAAGAGCAGTATGTCATAGTCTTCATAAAAAATTAACCTGGATGAAGGGCACTTCCTATTGAAATTTCACTATACCATGGGAGAGGATTTGTAAATAGCAGTGAGGCAACATAACTGATGCTGGTAGGTCAATATGACAAATGTAGTACATCGAGATTGCATTCATGCTAAACATGAATAAAACATATTGTTTTAATTGTTGAGAAATAATTACCACTCAGAAAGAGAAGCACCTACTTTTCCGGATGCAGCAAAAGAGTGAAACACACTCAAAGATTTGTGTTTAAAATGCAATATTTGTGCAATACGTACTACATAGTATTTACAGTGTCCTACCTACGAGTTTACATGCAGTGATTTCTTTGTATACTCTGACTGTAAAAGTACATTATATGGGTAAAATATTATTTCTCAATATTTGTAAATGTTTATTTAGTTTTGTAAACATTCTTAAAAGAAGTTACTTCATTGCAGTGCATTCTGGGATTGCTTTCTCCAGTTAGAAAACCTACCGATTGGAACAGCTTTCACACCAGGATGCTCTCAATATTTCTAAATGTTTATTTAGTTGGGTAAACATTTTTTTTTCCAAATCAAGTAACTTCATTGCAATGCATTCTGGGACTGCTTTCTCCACTAGAAACACCTACCGTTTGGAACAGCGTTCACACCATGCCCATCGCAAACTATAGGTTTAGGGACAGAACGTATATTTGTGACAGAATCATGCTGAAGCACATGTTACCTGTAGCCGATGTCGTACCAGCCCCGCCCCTTCTGGTGGAAATCTTGCATTGCCCTCATATTTTTGGAACACGTTTGAAGGTTTCGACAGGGTTTGCTGGGAATCTCTGTGTGGTGAATATACAGAAATGGCAGAGGTGGAGACAGAGGTTCTAGAGGAACCAGGGGTGGCGCTGCTCCCCACATACATCTTGGAATAATGGCAGGACACTCTGAAGGAGGGTAAGCATAGAGATTGCTGGTTTAACACCAGCATTTGAACAGACGAGTATTTGACCAACTGGAAGTACCTTCACTTACCCATATAACGTAGCATAAACTCTATAATTCCTTTTTCTATAAGACTCTCAACCCCAACGTCTCCTTTTTGTGGATGACTATGTAGTGCATCTGCTACTTTCTCTTGAAGCAGTGATGAATTTGTGATCTTTTTAAAATTCTGTCTGCGAGAGCGGCCTCTCAGACGAGTACTCAAGTCATGATCCAACTCTTCCATAGTCCCTAAGTAGTAGCTCCTCAGTAGTGTGCTTAAATTTACTTCAGAGCAGTTAGCAACAGAAAGATGCTTCCCAAGTATGGCTCCATCCATTCCACCATGGACTAGAGCATCAGTGGCCAAGGAGGGCATGCCTGAAAGAGTAAAAACCATAGGAGCAGATACACTGTCCCAACAACCATCCGGGCCAAGTCGCTCAGGTGGAATTGCATTTCCAAACTGCAGAAATGACATGCCTAAGTTCTTGGCCAGCGGGAGTAGGTAGAAACCATGATGCTGGTTTGTGGCCTCATTAGCCAGTAGCCCATATTCAAGACCTAAAAGGAGAGGAGCAAGGGCAACCGTCGTGCCATCAGGAGTCAGAACAACTCCCCTCTCTTCATGATCATCTGTTATGAAATGATGAGTGACTTTGTCCAAGAAATTGGAGAGATTGTGGGTTATATTCATCTGCTCTATGAAAAAGCTGTTATTTTCATAGTGAATATCACCTCGATTGTCAGATGATCCCACAAAGTCATGTGTGACATTGTCAGCAGATTTACGTAGACTCGTCACTAAAGCCAGTGGACTTAGTCCTGGGTTTAAATCTTCTAAGTGTGTAACAGCAGTTATAAAGTGCTCCATGTTCCTCAGATGAACTGCTGTAACTAAAATATATAATTACTTAAGACACAGTAATTATGCATGTGCAACAATCAAGCTAAAGAGGATTTTTGGGGTAATTGAGGTACGGTCTTCATCTCTTTGAAGACTGTACATATGACAAAAGTATATGTGACACAATAAATGTAAGTATTAAAAATATAGCATGTCACCGCTGTCTTTTGAAATTATTAATCACATATTAATAAGGTTGAGATGGTAGTCCAATTAAACTGTATGCATATCACAATACACTCTTAGAAAATAAAGGTGCTTCAAGCGATGCCATAGAAGAACCATTTTTGGTTCCACAAAGAACCATTCAGTCAAGGTTCTTTAAAGAACCATCTCTTTCTTTTTTATATTCTGAAGAACCTTCTTTCAACACAAAGAATATTTTGTGAAAAAGAAAGGTTCTTCAGGGATTAAAGGTTCTTTATGGAACCATTTAGACAAAAAGGTTCTTCTATGGCTTCGTGAAGCACCTTTATTTTTAAGAGAGTATGTGGAAAAAGGCTGGAATGTTGTCCAAAGTTTTGCCCCAATTTAAAATTTGGACATACTGTATCAGTGAGAGGTGCTGGGTGTCAGAGCCAGTTTGCATGTTTTGGGCAGTCAGATTTTCAGTGGAAAATCGTGTAGTGTATTATGGGCACAGACACAGACAGGTTGGAATACAGTACATGACTGTTTGCCTTGATTTTCAGTCTGGATATGTCAACAATCGTTGCCGAAAGTCAGAGCCAGTCTGCAGATTTGGGGAAGTTGGAAATTGACATATTTCACAGAAAATGATGGTGTATAATGAGCACAGATGCCGATTTTTAGCTTCATACCATAATTCCATCCAGTCAGGGGATACCAAATATATTTGATATTTATGAGTTGATTTTAGTATATTGTGTGCATGTTTCTTCATGAGATTGTTCAGTTCAGATTGACTTGAAAGTCAGGTAGTGTGTAATTCTCAGTCATTTAATGCATCCCAGTTTTGCTCGCTAACCTTTTATAAAGTAGGCAAGTATATGAAGCTTGGTATATTAAAAATGTGTTCAGATTTTAAAAGTCGTGTAGTATATTCCAGCCTTTAGCAAAAATGTGACTTTCAGTAGAATAAAGGACTCACATGACAATAAAAAACTACATGTACTTACTATATGGTTAGGGTTAGGATTAGGGTTACTTGCATGAAATAATGCATAATTTATTGTTATTATAATAGCAAGTACATGTAACATGTGTAACAAGAACACCTTAAAATAAAGTGTTACCAACATTTATGGTTTACATACCTGAGCTCTGAATGACTATACATATCCCAGACATGGTAATAATCCACAATGCTCCTGATGTCATTATCAGTACTGAATGCTACGACTCAGTACTAAGTGCTTGATTTGAATGCAGTGTAAGAGTATATTCTGAAACACTGAAAGCAGGATGCTTTTCAAATTCTGTAATTTAGTGTGTCAGGTGGCGTATTCCATCATGAAAAACATGTTTTTGTGTTGCTTCAATTGGGATTGCATGTTTGAGGGTTACGAGAGTGCATGTTTGTACTCTGATGTGAGTAAAGGTCTTCCCAATAATCTGAATGTAACTACAAATATTGATTTTTGGATGGCAGTGACTGACAGATCTGCCATTCTGTTTGTTGTGGAAGGAAGAGTTACTGGAAATAAAGGTCATAGCGGTATATAATGTACTGGCACAAAAGTTAGTTGTTGCACATGTGCATGCAGTTACCCGAAGAATGACTACAACTGTCTGTATTTAGTAACATCCTGCGGAGAAACTAATTTTTGCTGGATTTGTTGATTAAAATAAATTCTTCCCTCTTTCGGCCAAGAGAAGCAAGAGCATCGATATTAAAGTAGCAGAATTTTTTTAGATGAAAAGGCTAAAGCTGTTTTTGGAAAACTTGCTTTCTGCTTACTGTGCAGTATGTACTGTATAGGGCATACCATTTTTTTTAATAGTAACAGAAACAGTGGACATTATTCAACAAATATAATAATACCTACCATGGTATTGAGAAACACCTTTACAGCTTTTCGCATGCTATTTGATGTGCAAGTATTGATTTTATTCCTGTTAACTAGAAATGACATACTTAGCATTTGAACATGTATTAGTGAGTTGAATTTAAAAGGTTACTTGAGGATTGACTGTGTGCTATAATGTTAAATATCTTACCAAACACATAATTGTAGTTTGCATTTTGACATGTAACAATTATTTAAAGACACAAAAACTGTTTTTTTTTCAGACTTTATTTCATGTGCATGTGGTTTCACAAATGAATAGATAAAAGTAGATAAAGTGAATAAATCCAATGACATGTCATACCCAACATACTGTAAATTGTTTGTGCCAAGTATGGAAAAATAAAATTGTATATATATATATATTTATATAATTTCAAAGTACTTTTACAGGCATTTTCTGTCAATAGACATCTATTTGAAAGAATGGATTTGAATTGCAGAGAATGAAATGAAATCCATAATATTTGTCTGTTAAAAAGTCATGTTTTATATAATACTTTTAGCAAACATTCAGAGGGAACATAAAATACTATAGAAAATACTATTTTGCAATATTTATAATTACATTTCTGGCACAACACACACCTTCATTGATATTTTAAATTTAGGATGCTTTCTTGAGGCAGCAGTCTACTACCTCTCAATGAACACATTTACTTGCTGTCTCTAGAATGATGAACATTTTGTAAACACTAGTAATTAATATTGGGGAAAAAATCTGTCAAAGTGTCCTCCAGAATTGCAGCGTAAATTTGATCTGAAAATGTCCGATCTGTATGCATTGCAGGAATATATAGCAAATAAATGAGAAAGTGCAGTATATTCATGGACAATTATGCAGTACGAAACAGTGAACAGCCATTTACCGAGACATAAAAATGACAACACTGATGGTCTTTTACACTTAAGACCTAAATGAGGGTAAATACTAGGTCTTAGGACCACCAGATTTCATTCAGACGTTTAATAATCATTAAAGGACCTGAAAAAAGAATACCAAGTCTCGTGGTGCTTTACTGGAATATGAGCAGATCTGCAGCCACAAAAGAAAAACTGAGGGTTGTGGTAAATGAAATAACAATAATTAAAAAAAAGAAACTATTAAATCATGACTTGCCAAATGCCTGGTTAAACAGCAGTGCTTTGTTGCAGTCAAACAAAACATAATTTAAATCTAAATAATGACCATTGTAAAAGAAAATGTGTTTTTTTTTGTTGATAAAAAGTTATTTTAAAGATAACACTGTTTGAACAGTATGGTGGGAGGCATCTATTCACTAGATTTGGTTCCATTGTAGTCACCCTGCATGTCTGCATCATCCTCTGCAGCATCCGAGCTGTCAATCATTCCCCGTCTGCCACCACCTGAGCGCCTCGGTGTACTGCTGAAGGATGATGGTTCGTTGCCTCGCCTGAAATGTTACAACAAATCTTAGCGTAAAATCACATAGACTTTCACTGCAGGTTGCATGATGCCTGGTACATTTGCGTTAGCCCTTAAATAGCATGTTTTTGAAACCATTTGAAAACTTAGGAAATCTTTTTCAATCCCAAACTGTTCATAAAGCCCGGAAGAAGTTAGTGTCACTAAGTGATCTACCAATCAGCAACTGTATGGAATATGTATGGATTTTATGGAAGACCCAGGTTTGAAAAATGCTGCATTATTAAAAGTATAGTATACTGAATGATAGTAATCACAGAGGGATTGATTTAAAGGTGCACTAAGCAATTTTTTGCCAAACGATGTTGATATTTGAAAGCATCAAAACAAACACGCCCAATAGGACCTCGCCCCTATTTTGAGATCTCTGCCCACACATACGTACACAACTATGGCAACGATGATCCCGGAAACAAGTGAAGATGACACACAAGCATATTCAAACAAAAGCTAACATGGATACGTTGTGTGAAACGAAGCAAAATCAACGTCACTCACCTATCAAGAAGAAACAACGCAACCTCGGCGTCCGATTCGAGCCCTTCCCACTCCTTGAGTTTCTCTCTACCGCTGGAAAGCTGCTCTGATATTTACACCAGTCCTACCTCTTGCCTGATCGTAACCCTTCTTTTGTAATGTTTTGTTTCTCTGATATTTAATTTCCTCTTTTTTATCTGCCATCTCTCTCTATCTAGTCGATCTGCTAATATCAGTCCTGTGCACTCAACCGGAGCGCTCTCTTCTCCCTGTCATTACAAGACACGCCCCATTACTGCTGATTGGCTACATGTGTGTTTTGGGACACGGTCAGATGCTGTGGTCAAAAGCTATTTTCAAAAATCGCTTAGTGCACCTTTAATAAATGTTAACAATTTCAGTTCATATGTGATACAACTACAGTAATGTAACTCTGCTTTTGTTTCGTTGATTAATGATTGGTGTGGAGTACTCACAGTACAAATGTGTATCTGAAATACACAGAGATAAATGACTACTACACCAGCGTCCTAATAAGTACGTCACCCAGCCACAAGCATCTTTTACAGTGGAAAGTGGTATTAGACATCAGATTTGTAAGAGGTTAAAGGCAGCGTTAAAACCTCATTTGTAAACCTGTAAACAGGCTAAATGAGGTTGGTTCAGAAAATAGAACCATGCTTTGAGAGAGAAGAGGGGAATATGGTCAAAAATATGATAGTTTGAGTTCAGTTGAGCTTCAGTGGAAGGACAGAAATCTCTTGAAATGTATTTTTTAAATATTGTCATCATTTGTGTTTTGAAGATATACAAAAGTCGAATGGGTTTGGAATGACGTGAGTGAGTAAATGAGGACAGAGTTTTCACAAAATAAGCTACTTATCATACCTTATGTGCACACTCTGCAAAACCTAAGTATATGTAATATACCATATTTCACTCTCGCAGGCAGGAAACATATTTGTTGCGAGTAAAAGGAAAGATTTGTGAGGAGTACATCTTCTGTGTCAACTTTTGAGCACAGAAGTACCTGCATAGTCACTGTGTGGGTTCAGGATTGCCTCTGCAACATAGACAGAGATAGACAATCTTCGGTTTGCAGTTTATAAAAGGAAGGGATTTGGGCTGCGCTACAAGTGCTGAGAATTTGCTCAAAGCTTTGTTTAAAAGAGCAGTTACCGCCCAAAGATTTCAGTATTTTTTGGGGTGCTGAGCCACATCTTGGGAGCGTTATGCGTACCTGAGTTTGCTCTTGAGGGAAGTGACCTCACGGCTCATGGCATCGTTGGATTCTGTGGCCTCATCCAGCTCTCTCTGAAGCTTTCTGCGGGCCGCGGTGATTCGCTGGGACTCTTCCTCGCTCTCCTCCAACTGCCTCTTCAGCTGTTTGACACGTGCGTTTGCCTTATCCGCCTGTGAACGAGAAAACTTCTCAGGGCAAGCGAACACTGCATTCTAGTATAGTCAATTACAAGATCCTTTTCCTTTTGAATTTAGGTATGATCCTTAAACTTTATATGAAAAATATAGGAAAAGAGAAGAGAGAGTATAGCTGCTGTATGGCTAACCTGGTCTTTATATTGTTCTGCTTGTTTTCGTTCATCTTCCACTTGGGTCATAAAATCCTTCAGCTTCTTATCCCTCTGGCGAACTGCCTTTGCTGTGTTTTGCTTTTCTCTGCATTAGAAAGAAACATCAGTTACAAACAAGCAGCACCAAACAAGATGAAATGATGATATGATGACATATAATCATGTTCTTAAAGCTTTGACTTTCAATAGGCCATCATGAGGGTTGGTAAGATTTTTTTGGGGAATAAATAAAAAAGAAAATAAGTCTCTTATGCTCACCAACGCTGCATTCTCTCTCTCTCTATCTATCTATATATTCACAATTTATTTTCACAGCTTTTTAAATTTCAGTTAACTTTTTGTGGTCCCCCTTGCCATCCCTTGGTGGGGTCAACGCACCCCAGTTTGAAATCCTTTGATATAATAAAAGACTTGCCTGCTCTCCTGGTCAAGTTGTTCCTCCAGTTGTGCCACTTTGGCCTCAAGAGCAGTGATGGAGGACTTAAATTTGGATTTGACTTGGTTCTCCATCTCCTGGAGTTTAGCTTTCAGCTCTTTATTCTGCCTCTCCATCAACTGTCTGGCACTGTCGTTCTTTTGGGACGTGGTGCGTTCGGCCTGGAGCTCGTTGGTAAGTTGGTCAACCTGAAGGATGAAGGAAAAAACTTAAGGAAATTACATAGTTTCTTACAAATTACAAAGTTCTGTCTCCGTAATGGCATTTCCATTCTCAAAGTTTTAAGTTTTGTGGTCCAGGGTCACATATATGTACCTGCTGGGCACTCTTCCTCAGCTTGTCATTAAGCATCTCCATATTGCCCTGCTCCTCCTCCAGCTCTTCCTCCAGCTGTTGGATCTTCGCTTCTAGCCGTCTCTTCTCGTCAGCCAGTGCAGATCTTTGAGGTTCAGTTCAGTCAAACCACATATTATTTTCAATCAGAATGTGCTTGGAGCACATTTTTGCTGTAATGTTTCGGTACACAAACTGTGCTGGTATGTCTAAAGTGAGCTATTTCACATAACTGAAATCTAGAACTATACTCTGTTCCCATAAAAACAGTCACGCTAAAGAATGTCTACCATTAATTGTAACAGTGAACCACATGTTCCAACGGAAGTCAATCTATCAGAGGATTATAATGGATTCTACAGGATTCAAATATTTCTATGATATTTTATTTGTCATACTCACTTTCCAGATGCATTGCTGGCCAACTCGTCAGCCAGTTCATCTCTCTCAGCTTCAGCTTGCTTTTTAGACCTCTCAGCTGCAGCCAAGTCCTACATTTAAAGAGTTGAACGAAATTCTTCAATAAAGGTGAGACAATCGCGCAAATCAATTGCCGCAAGTTCACAATCTTTTTGTCAACTTCACCCCTGAAACTTAATTACTTAAGATTACTGAAGATTTAAGAATTAAGATTTTAAGTAATGCAAGCAAATGTAAAGAATAAAAAAAACATTCTCATGTTTAATATTTTTATTGTTAGTTATCTATTGTTTTTATTTGTAAGTTCTAATTAGAATATCTTTATTAGTTTATTTTTCATAATACTTTTTAAAATGTAGGTCTATATTTGTATTTATATCACTATCAAACCCCTGTAGTTCCATCATGAACCCATAGGGGTTCTGTGAGCCCTTGTTGGGAACCCATAATTTAGCCATTTCAAATAACCCAGAATTGTACTATTTTGGAAACAATACATTTATTTGAATGAACAGCTCCATACACGCCTCTTTTTGGAGAAATTGCCTCAGTATGTTATTAACAGTACCTCATGCAGCTGTAGAAGTTCAGCCTCCAGAGTCTTGGCCTTCCTCTCGTTCTCTTTGGCACTGGATAAGACTTCCTCCCTGCCAGTTCGAGCATCATCAAGCTCTCTTTGGAAGTCTTTCATTTGAGCCTAAGTTATGAAAAAATACTCAAATAATTACTAAATTACTCAATTGATAATTGGAGTTCATTAAATTCATTCATTCATAAAATGTTTCACCTGGAGCTTGCGGAGCTGCTTGATCGCCTCTTCTCGTCCCTTGTTAGATGTCTCAATCTGGCCCTCAAGGTCCTTTATGTCTCCCTCCAGTTTCTTCTTGGAAGCAGCTATTGCAGTTCTTTGCTTACGCTCATCTTCGAGTTCAGTTTCCAGCTCACGCACCTGTTGTTTAAGATGTTTGTTTAAACCCATGTATACATATGGAAGTCCAAGTCTGAGTGAAGAAGCAATACTGCACCTGTTTAACCAACTGCCTCTTCTTCTCCTCCCCTTGCTCATCTCTGCCCTGGAGATCTCGCTCAAACTGGGCCTTTAGAGCCTGCATGTTGACTTCCAGACGCAGTTTGGCATCCTCTGCAGCCTGTAATTCATCCTCCAGCTCTTCCAACTGAGTCTTCATCTCCTCTACTTGAGCCTCCAGGCCACGCTTGGACTTCTCAAGCTCATGCACCTAAAATTAGAAAATAAGTTTGATTGAAATTTCTCTGACTTTAATGACCTAATGGAAGGTTTGTTTATGAGTGACATTTATTAAGAGGTTTACACTCTTTGAACTTACGCTCTTGCCCACATCATCCTTGGAGCTGACCAGGTCCTCCATTTCAGCACGAAGGGTTTTATTGGCTCTGTCAAGCTCCTCACGGGTTACTTGAGCTTCTTCAAGAGCTCTAGCTAAAGACAGAGCCTTGGTTTCCTTCTCTCTGGCCTCGGCCTCTGCACGATCTCGTTCATCTGCATACTTATTAGAGATGCTCTTCTCTTCAGCAAGCATCTGAAAGGAAATGGCAGAAGTGAAAATACGTCCACATCCAATGGCAAAACTAATTGATTCAGCAGACAAATAATCAGAAACCTGATCAAACTTCTTCTGTTTTTTCTCAAGGTTGGACACCAGCTGTCTCTGGTTGTCCAAATCCATCAGCGTGTCCTCAAGTTCCTGTTGCAGTCTGTTCTTGGTCTTCTCAAGCTTGTCGTAAGCTGCTGACTTCTCCTCAAACTGAGTATTGGCCGCCTCCAGGTCTCTCTGCACCCGCTTCTTACCTTCTTCTAAAAGTTCTACGTTACCTGACACCTCATCCAGCTTCTTCTTGAAGTCAGCGAGCTGTGGACACAAGGGATATCCAAGATGAAAATATTGAGGCTCTAATGGAGCAAGACCACAGATTATTCATCTAATTGTTAACCTTACCTGAATGTTCAGTGTCGAAACGTGCCTCTCCACATTCCTCTTTGCTTCCACTTCCTCCTCAAGCTGCTCCTGAAGGGCATTACGTTCGTCCTCTATTTGACGTAGTTTGGTGGAGAACTGGAGCTTTTGTCTTGTCTCTTCAGCCAGCAACTCCTGAAAATGTCAAAACACAAGTGAGCCAACAACTCAAATCCTGTTCACGTTGCTAAATTATGCTTCTGTTTTGAAGCTATAAATCAAAGAACACTACATAACATTGCACACACCTGTGTATCCTGCACTTGAGAAGTTAAGCTAGCCACATCCTTGTTAAGTTTTATGTTCTTCCCCTCTGCTTCATTAAGAAGGTTGGTAATGCTCTCTAGTTCCACCTAACAGGGCAAGAACCACATGTTAAATACACTGTTTCCTCCAAGATGTTTAAAGTAACAAACATGTTGTAGGTTCTCACAACGGTGACATAAATATATTGAATAAAACATCCTCCACCATCACTCACAGTAACTTTAGAGACCCGATCCCCTAGCTCGGCCTTCTGCCTCTCGCTGTCATTGAAACGAGACTGCAGGTCAGCAAGCTGTCCTTCCACCTTCTTCTTCTTGGATTCCACATCCTGTTTGCTCTGAGTAAGAGAACGGATCTCCACGTGGAGTTCTGATGTTTCCTTCTCCTGAGCTTGCTTGACTTTCTCCAGGTTTGACTTCACCTTCATATATATTTTACATTAGCACTTGGAGTTCTTCAAAAGGTTAAACATATGAACAGAAATAACATTGATATGTGTTATGGTTGCCTACCCTCTTGGACTGCTCCAGCTGCTCTGTAAGCTCCTCCAAAGCTTGAGTATGTTTCTGTCTCATCTCCTGCACCTGAGCCTCGTGGACACGGCTCTCCTCCTCCATGGCTTTCTTCAAAAGAGTCACCTCCTGCTCACGTTTGGCCCTAAAAAATATGCATCCCTGACGATCAGGTCAATGGTGTCTAGTAAACCCTCTCTCAATGTGTGCTATATTAAATCAATACAATGCATGTCAGATTAAAATGCTGATCTTTGTATCTACACACACCTGAGCTCCTGCTGAGTGGCTGTGGTGTCCAGTGTGTCCTCCAGCTCTGATTTGAGGGCTTCGAGCTCTTCTCCCAAGTCTCTCTTGGTTTTTTCAGCCTTATTCCGGGCAGCCCGCTCAGATTCAACATCTTCCTGAAGATCTGAGATGTGTCCCTCCAGCTCTCTGATTTTCTTCAGTGCATTGTTTTTCTGAGCTGTCTCATCCTCCAATCTGAAACAGAAATGCAGGGATTACAAAGGTTACTGTAGGTTTCTGTGTGAATTATGCATGAAAGTATCTTCAATCTAGCTTCAAGTCATTTGTCTGTGACAGAATAATAAAAATCATGCATTTTAAATTAAAGATCTGTATACCTTGCCAGAGCGGCCTGTAGTTCCTCCTCTTTTTTGGCAAGCTGGGCTTTCAGATCAGCAATCTGAGCTTGGAGGTCAGCAAGTTGCTCCTGAAGGTCATTTGATTCACCCTCTAACTTTCTCTTGGCTTTTTCCAGCTCCTGTCGTGTCTTTTCCTCTTTCTTCAAGCGCACTACAGATTATATACAAAATATTAGCACTTATAACTGAATTAGACATTACTGTGATTGATTTCCAGACAAACATTACCATCATGCATCATAAGTAAATAATGGACAAACCCTCCAGGTCTGAGATCATTGACTCGTGCTTATTCTTCAGCTTTGTCAGGTTTTTGGATTTTTCTTCTTCTTCAGCAAGGTTTGAGCTAAAATCTGCTACCCTTTCTTCCAGAAGCTTCCTCTCCTGCAAATAGAGTACTTCAAAATTAAACACTTCAATTGCCACCAAAATATGTAATCTTAAAACAAGAAGAAGAATCTAATTTATTGAAATGAAACCTTATGCAATTTGTTGTTTTGGTCATCCATCACCAATATATCATCCTCTAGCTTCTTTATCTTGGATTCACAGGTAACCTTATCCAGCTGCAACTTCTGACGAGCATCTTCTTCCTCTTCAAGATGTTCCTCAAGATCCTTAGAACATTATTGTACAGACAAGAGAGAGACATGGGCTAAATAGAAGCATTTAAAGATATCTAAGGACATAATTTGAACAAGTGCCTGTTGCTTGTGAATGAAAACCAATGAATGAAAACATACTTTGATCTGATCATGCATTTTCCTCCTTTCCAGTTGTAGAGCTGCACCACGATCCTCCTCCTCCTCCAACCTGGCTTCCATCTCATGCAAGATCTCCTCAAGTTCTTGTTTCTTGGTAGCTAACCGTACTCTCATTTCCTCCGCCTCTGCATAGAGCTCTGTCTCGGCCTGCAACTTCTCCTGGAGCTGGTTCCTTTCATCCATAAGCTACAGATGGAAGGATTATATCGTATAATCAGTGTATGATTAATTGCTATTAAACGCAAGAGGACAAAGTCGTCTTTCGTCATACCTGTACATGTTGCAGTGAAACGTCTTTTAGCTCTATCTCAAATTTTTGAGCAGATTCTTTGGCTCTTTGGAGCTCCTCATCCTTCAGACCCATCTCCTCTTCTTGGCGTGTCACCTGGAGGAGAGGCTTCACCTGTGGTGGCAATAGATACAATACTGCACCATGTTCAACCAAGAAACCAAATTTTTGCACCATGTTCAACCAGTTACAAGAACTATAATATAAATGTATAGTCACATTATTCAATAGAAATGTAGAATATAAGAAATGTTTTAACCTTGGTGAAAAGTCTCCACCACTGCCAGTTCCTGAGTTTCAGATAAGCAGCACAGTTCCTCTGGATCACTTTCATAGCTGTTAGCTGTTGCTGCCTCTTAGCAAAGGCCCTACACAGAGTTTTAAATAAGAATAACTCAAATTGCATATTACTATTTTGAAAAATGCTGTATTTATGAACTCTACCCACTTTCTAGCTAGGAATCCCCTGGCCTGTGCCTGGAAGGCAATGATAATGACTGTGATCTTCAGATCCCGCTCCTCTTCAAGCTGGGCCAGGACTCCTGTGCGGAAGAAGATTTTGCTCTGACCAATACGGTACAGGTTTGGGTCCAGGTCCAGGTGCTTGATCTACAAAGAGGGACAGGTATGAGAAAAAGATGTACATTATTTCAATCAGCATCATTTATACATGTACTAGTCAGTGTCTCTAATTGTATGAAGGAATTATAGTTGAAAGCATAGTTCAGCACTTTTAAAAAAGAAACCAGTTGGTAGGATTGCACACTTAGATACTTAAGTTAGCAAAGTAATGAAATAACTGTGGTGGGAATACTGGGAAAATTCCATAAAGAAAAGAGGAGTAAAACGTGATGAGATCATTGTTGAGACTATATGAACATGTGACTTGCAAGTGATATTGTTAGATTTTCTGCAGGCATCTCGGCTTTGTTGTCTCAAGAAATAAAGTCTGATTTTGTCATCTGGAACATCTTGACTCAATTTTTTTTTTACAAGAGAGAAGACGTTCTATGACATGTTCTTTACCAAGATTTAATTGGATAACATCTTACCATCAGACAGCAGGCCTGCTTGCCATCCATGAAGCCCTTTGGAATAGCACTTGGTGCCAAGATCTCATATCTGTATGTCAAGGTAAAACGAAGAGAATTGCATTACATCTGATACCCTGTACCATGCAATATATTTGGCACAACATATGTAATCACACTGAACTGCAAATTGGAGTCCAGGTAGCAATGTACTTTTAGGGGTTCAAGCGTGTAGCTTTGCCTCTAGAACCACTGCTGTCAATCAAATCGTTTGTTAAATAATTGAGAATATGTAAAATAAACTACTTTTGTGAACTAGTCTTAGGTTTTTCACTTTCATCTAAAAAAAACAACAACAAACAAACAAACAAAAAACAAAGGCTGCAGTGCAATTCTCTGGACTCTCTAGGCCAATAATTATCACAAAAAAATAACTTTACATTTTGGGTAGCTATAACGGGGGTCGTTTATAAAAGGGGCCTGTCCAAATATACCCAAAAGCCTAAGCCTAAACAAAAACTTCACAAAACTAGGTGAGCACATTTTTAAACACGCATTCAAAGTTCGGACCACTATATTTCTATGGTAAATGACCTCAAATTGCAGAAAATGCTCATATATTCACGCATACACTAGATCTTCACATCGTACGATCAATCTCCTCATTCTGAACAACTGCCTGTAGGACCACTGCTGTCAATCAAATTGTTCTTTAAATATTTGACATTATTTAAAAAAACTACTTTTGCAAACTCCTCCAATCCGACCAGTGGCACTATAACAGTCATAAACATTAAATAGCATCACATTTCTATGATACATTACCTGAACTTGCCAAAATGCTTTATTAAATAATTGATTTAGGTGGTTACAGGCTTGCTAAATAATATATAATGTCTTTTTCATAAGTGTTTGAATGCCTTAAAGCACTTAAACCCATAAGTGGCATACCCATAACCCATAAGATAATCTCTGCCTGGAGTTGTATTTCACTTTTTTAATTTTGTAAATCTTGCAATGTCATTCTGGAGAATTTATACACTGGATGTGCAGTTAGACAAAGTCAATAAGACAGTTTGTCTCACTAAATGAAAAACTCGATCTAAAATAATAAAGCTACCCACCGCTGTCTGAACTCTTGGAAGACAATTCTGTTGGGGAATCCTTGGCGGCAGATACGAATACCCTCCAGCACTCCATTACATCTCAACTGTTCCAGCACCAGGTGGGCATCCAGCTTTCCTGCCTAAAGGTGGAAAAAGTACCTTTAACATGGACATAGAAAGATATACATCTAGTCTGAATATTTACCCTATGCCCAAACATCATTGGTACCACCAAATAACATGACATACCCGTTTCTCATGGTTAGGGATAATGCAACGGACAAAGTTCGGCTGTGTGTTGTGCAGTGTTGTCATTAGTTTGGCCAAAGACTCTTTGTAAAGCTGGCCCACAGTACGGAACATGCCCTTCTTGGTCTTAGACGCACCAGGTGCGAAACTGTCTGACATCTTGGCAATGGTTTCCAATCCAACCACACGGTCAGCTGAGAAATACAAAATACAGATGTCAGCCATTATTCTTATCTAAATTACATTTAGTGATATTGTGCTTTGATTAACCAAAATAAAAAAGGTGGGAACATGTAGATCATGTTTTTTTGTGTGACACCGATTATGAACATTCAGTGGTCACAATTGTCTGGGTTGCAACAATTTTGTATGTAGTTGTTAGAGAGTAGTGTATGGGATATAATAATTATGTATTGCTGATACTGACCATCCTTCCAAAGGTCTTGCACAAATGGATTGGAGGAACTATTCAGCAGTGCTGTAACATTGTCATTTAAGGGGTCCATGTTCTTGGTCAGCCATGCTGTGGCATTGTAGTCCACCTAATTGAGAACGGGTAGGTTTGGAGTCATGATATTTAATACAAAGTGAAAATTTCACTAGGAATGAACTGTGCATGTCTGCATTTTTTTAAATTCTCAAACAAAATTCATACTGGACATTATTATCACAGCACAATTCCCTACAGTATCTGGCAGGTGAGTTGTGAGTACTGAATATGCCAAAGAGTCTGTATTCCTTGGATTATTACTGTCTGGATCATATCATTATCCACATGTACAGTAAATCAATGAATAAATATTTCCTTCAAGTGAGAACTCACCCGTCCGGCATAGTGAAACACAGAGAATTCTGTCTTGTCCTTCAGTTGCTTAGGTTTAGCAAACTTAGTATGATTAACGTGAGTGTTGCAAAGTTTCTCCACAAAGGAGACATCTGTTGCCTTTGGAAACCAACACTCTTCATCCAACAGAGCCAGGATGCCTGGAGGATTGTTCTGTGGAGGAGTTTCAGTAAAGTGAGTGACATTACCTTCTGTAACAATAAGACATCCTTACTTCAACGTAAGACTTCCATCAAAAGTGTGCCTGTTACAGCCATTGCAATAAATTAATTGAATAAAAAGACATTGGTCACCTTACAGCTTTCTGCTGGAAGCAGCTGATTTAGTTTAAAACGGCAAAGAACAAGAATTTGTTTCTACAAATCTACACACATTCAAACTTACCGGCCGTTCAATAAGCTCGATGCAAGGTTGCAAATCCAGCCCGAAGTCAATAAAGTTCCATTCGATGCCTTCACGCTGGTACTCCTCCTGCTCCAGGATGAACATGGTGTGGTTGAACAGCTGCTGAAGCCTCTCGTTGGTGTAGTTGATGCAGAGCTGCTCAAAGGAATTGTCCTGAATGAGAAAAACAGTATATGACATTAGCCTTAACACTTCAGTTTTTTTAACCAAATTGAATTCCTTCCTTTCAGGTTTTCCAAACCTCAAAGATCTCAAAGCCAGCAATGTCCAAGATCCCCAGGAATGAGGCACCCTGACGTTTTGTCTTGTCTAGTGCCTTATTAACTCTTAGAAGGATCCAACGGAACAAGCGTTCATACATGGCTTTAGCTAAAGCTTCAATGGCAAAATCAGCCTGTAAGGGGAAAAGTATTGTATAAGTAATAATGAACGTTCTTCCATAATGACAATCACACAGGATTTTTTTTTCAGTTTAATCACAGATCTGAGCAACATTACACCCATTCCACATCTTTACACTCGCAGCACAATTATACACTCTTCTCTTCACCTGCTCTTTGGTTTGGGCCTTCTGCACAACCTCACGACCCACTTTAATACGTGGTGTCAGCATGGCTCTTGTGAAGTCTGTCACATTAACGCCTTGGAGATGGCAAACTTTCTGGGCAGCTGAGAATGAGACACATTTCAGCAGTCATTTATTGTTTTATGGTAGCCTGAGAAGTCTTTCACTTGGCATTTTCCCCAATGTTTCTGACCTGTGTTGTCTGGCATGGTAGCCTGTTCCTGGTTCCTCTCTTTCTTGAACTCAATGTTACCCAACTGAAGCACGGTTGAGACAACTTTGAGGATATCTGAAAAAAAGAAATACAATTTCTCAGGATTGTCTTACTAAACTCCTAATAAGTAGAAAATGTCTTCTGCCATAAGGACACAATGTGTATATTTAATTGTGTTTAATACCCGTTCTTTCTTCAACAGTGAAGCCCATGATATCCATGGCTTCCATGGTTTCTTCATACATTTCATCATCCTGGTTGCCTGTAATCTGGACATGGCCAGCCAAGAGGAAACGGTAGTTGTTGAAGTTTTCAAGCAAAAGCTCCTCTGCCAGTAGAGAATAAAAATCACATGACATATCCCAGCAATAATACAGTTTATGCAAGAATATCACTGTTTATAAATCTCAGTCTGTCTGTCATAAGGTAAATATCCAATGAAAAACTGTCACATATTGAAGTGTCTCCACCTACCGCGTAATTTCTCATTTGCTCCAGCTACCATGTAGTAGAAGATGTGGAAAGCTCTTTCAGTTTTTGCTTGTCTGATACAACGAGATTTCTCCAACAGATCTGAAGTGATTTTGACATTAAGGTGAAACTTTGCAGAGATAAAATGTTTCAATTGATATCATAATTGTTTATTAATTCAAGATGTGAGACTGATCTGTATTTGGCTTATATAAGTCATCAAGGATACAAGTCTCTACGTTGGCTCCAACTATGAAGCCGGTCACATCAAAGTTAATGCGGATGAATTTGCCCTGTAAAGAAATGATTTTGAAACCATTAATTAATTACAGTCTTCAGTCTGTATTTGCTTTCATACAGCATTCGCAAACTTACAAATCGAGAAGAGTTGTCATTCTTGATGGTCTTGGCATTACCAAAGGCCTCTAGAATTGGATTGGCCTGCAGTAGTTGATTTTCCAGCTCACCCTACAGTACCAAAGTTAGAAAGTAATGAGAATCATTCCATAGAAAACAAATCAAGGAAGAAAAACGGAGAATGGGACATGCCAGAAGATTGGAATAAAAAAATAATAATCAGAAGACAGCTAACAAAAGGCCCTCCTTTAGAGTGTACAATGCAACTTTTTAATTATAAATGTTTGGCAGGACAAAATTGGGAAATGTAATACATTTAGCCACACATGATTTCTTAACGTGTGCTTAAGATGCAAGTACCTTAAACAGTGCACAAAAAATGAGGTCATGTCCATTTAGATGGGCATGATCCCCTTAGATCAAAAGAATGCTGTTCTATTTGCTTCCAAATCCTATGCAATGAGAAGCCCTGCCAAGCATGTCCACCTTATACAGGGATATCAAGAGGATTGGTTGAGGTCATACTAAGCATGTAGGGAAAGAACATATTAATGGGGTTCATGAAATGGATCTCAGTAATAGATCTTTAAGCGTTCACTTAAGAAGATCAAAGTTACTCAGTGGGATGAAACACAGAGTCCTTAGAGAGCATAATGCTGCCTTTGCATCACAAAGCCTCTGGTGTCATTTGACCACATAATTAGATTCTCATTTTTAGACTTAAACAAGGCAGAAAAAGCTTTCAACCGTGACACAAACTTTCAATTACTTTCTCACTGAGCATCAATAAAGAAAATATCTAGAAATAGAAGATATCTACCAGAGACAGCTTGCCGCTGAGAAGGAAAGAAGATCGCTGATAGCTTCATACACTGACAAATAAAAATAAAGTAAACTAGAAAAGAAGGAGAAGAAGGGACATTTAGAATGACGGAGACAGAGAGAACGTTGACAGAGAGATTGTTGGGAAGAAAGAGGACAGAGTTGGTAGACTGTATCAACATTCATAAAGCACTAGACTGAATCTGACAGCTTCTCTCAGTGGTCTCAGGGCAAAGCATATCAGCTAACAGATGACAACTTCATTGGTCCATGGAGTGCCAGTCAGAGTATGTCAGTGGTGTTGAATGGGAGAGGAAAGTGTAGTAGCAGAGTATCACTATTTAACTCAAATCATTCGTGTTTTCTCTTGTGCTCCACAGCAAATAGAACAAGTTAACAACCCATAGTGCAACTACATGTCAGCAAGAAATCAATGCGTTTTAAACTATTTTGATGAACTTTTGAAACATGTTTAGCAAAAATGTATGACGAATGGTGAACAGTGTAAGGGACTTTTAAGTGTGGACTAAGTGTGTACACAACATTGTTTTCAACTAAACCCGTAAAACCTTTTAATGCGTTTTGGTAGTTCATTTTGTGGGCCTAAAAATGCTTTGAAACACAGACACATTGTTTCTTTACAAAGTGAATCTACAACTAATGGCTTGGCGTACATAATGCAGCATTTTCGTGGATCCGTGAAGGTTTTTGTGTAAAGATGGCAATGAAAAGTACATTTTATAAAAATGCAAAGGTAAAACTTTTTTTCATTTTTAGTGCATCATTGTCGTGTAAATGTACCATAAGTGTTCCTTTTACATTAAACTAGAGTCTAATCTTCCAGATCAGTAGTCTACACAAACTTTCAAACACACATACAATCATGCTAATGGATCATCGTTTTGGATCAATGTTCATGAAGTTAGAAAACATAATGAGAGAATACAGTAGGAAAAATAATTGGGCGTAAACTCTGAGGTTTCTCACGCCAGTCAGTAGAGAACAAACAGGAGGGAAATAAAAAAAACTGAGTGGAGTTTGATTGAAAATAACAGTCGATTCACTACACTCACATACAATTCACCTTATTTAAATTTCACTGAAAGAAAAAAAAATCACTAATAATTTCAACCTTGAATTTTTCAGAGCCCAAATAAATACATTATTCTTACAAGACAAAAAGGATATCAGAAGAAGTGTTTAGTCAATTTCAAAGTAGTGCATTCAATACAAAACTACTTCAGGAAACAAGAACATAACTATTATGGGCATCCCTTTTAAGCTCATATGCATGGCAGTTATGCATTAAATGTCCTAAAACCAGCTATAATGTGTGCATATATTTTGGTTTCCTTGCATATCTCTTGCATCGTACCTCGTAAGTACACATTAGCACAGATCTACACTGAGGTGGTATTTATATTCCTAATGCACACACATATGAGCTTGACAGATGATGCACATTAACCTGTGGTAGATTAATAAGTGATCAAGGAAAAATGAAAAAGGCTATACGTAGGCATGCACACACACTGTGCTCAGACAGATCGTTTCAATGCCAGGCATCTGCTCTGGCAAAGAAAAATGTAACCACATCTCAGATGGGGGAATGGCACACACGTGATCTAACTGCATAATCTTGATTTTTTAAACATCATGCGAACACGGGAGCTCTTTGGCAAATGTTCTACAATCATTTTAACAGTATAAGGTGTTTGTTTAGAGGGTCCCTCCATGTAAGACTTGTCTAATGTCACTCTCAGTGAGAAACTCAAGCATGCAAACTCTCAAACCCACACAAGAAGGAGTTTTGCACAATCCTTTTTACTCACATAGGCAAACTGTTGTCCTGTATGTTGCTATTTGAGGAAATTCATTAAGGAAATTGTCATTAGGTAAGTATAAACTAAGAGCATTCTGTTGCATTCACTGGTTTTTCTTTAGCATTTGTAGAAGTCTTGATTTCCTTGAGATACAAATGGCTCAGCAGCATATAATCAAAGCATATTTCGGTATCAGGCAAAATAAGAGCCAATACAAGAGCCAGCATAATCTAGTGATAAGTGGGATATGATATCAAACATTAAAGACTGAAAGGAGCGTTCTTATCTGTTTGACCTTAAAGGATTGAGAATGTCAGACTCTGATTTAAAAGAATGGGGTTAAAGCAAGGGTAAATACTGATGACTAAACCCATAAGAACTGGCTTGAGAAGAAGACAGAGGTTATCAAACAGAGAAAGAGTTTTTCAGACGGCTTGTACTTACAGCGCTTGTGTCTTTCTTGCCTTTGTGGGACGAGGCTACTAGAGCCAAATACTGGATGACTTTCTTGGTGTTTTCTGTCTTCCCAGCACCCGATTCACCACTAGGAAGAAACAACAGTGAATGACAAACGGTGTTCTTTCATTCAATAATACCTATGATCGAAATACCAGTTTTTGCAAGTCATCAAAAGAACAGTATTACAGTATTAGGTTTCAGGTTTTGTTTCTGTGTTGAAGAAATGGCACATTAATCTGTGCATATATCATAAACATCAGTACATGTCTTGACACTTGACACTAACTGGCACTATATTTGCTGTGTAAAGAAGGTCATGTATTTTTTCAGCTTCACTCTTAAAAATAAAGGGTCTTCAAAAGGTTCTTCAAGCGATGCCATAGAAGAACCATTTTTGGTTCCACAAAGAACCATTCAGTCAAAGGTTCTTTAAAGAACCATCTCTTTCTGTCCTTTTATAATCTGAAGAACCTTCTTTCAACACAAAGAAGCTTTTGTGAAACAGAAAGGTTCTTCAGATGTTAAAGGTTCTTTATGGAACCATTTAGAGAAAAAGGGTTCTTCTATGGCATTGTGAAGCAAAAGAGTGTTTTCCACCATATTTATGACTGTCAGCAGGGGAAAAGTAATGTCCATGAATACAAAACACATGAACAAATATACCAAGAAGAGAAAATTAGTTAGAAATAACTCTAACACTAAAATGTTTTTGACATCTCTTATGTTCCCCAAGGCTACATTTATTATAAAACACAGTAAAAAAAAGCAATATTGTGAAATATTAATACAATTTAAAATAACTGTTGTCTGTTTTTTATGTAATTTATTCCTGTGAATGCAAAGCTGAATTTTCAGCATCATTACTCCAGTCTTCAGTGTCACATGATTCTTCATAAATCATTCTAATATGCTGATTTGCTGCTAAAGAAATGTTTCTTATAATTAAAGTTGACAACATTTGTGCTGCTTAATATTTTTGTGGAAATTTTGTTTTTTTGGTAGGATTCTTTAATGAATGGAAAGTCCAAAAGAATGACATTTATTTTAAATATTTGTTGCAACAATTGAAGTCTTTACTGTTACTTTTGATCATTTTTTTGGATTATCATCTATAATTTACCTTGTTACAAGGGGTTACAGTGCACTATTGCCTTGTATGATAGGAAAGAGATACGACTGAACCTTCATTCTGACATGCTAACATTTCCATATTAGGAAAACTGAGTCTGGGATCCACAGGCCCTGCTGCAGCCCAAGGGCCGGTTCTTTGGCACGAGCAGGATGCCCTCAGATCAGTTCACTCAACACATATAAAGCATTTTATGGGGCACTTTATACTGTATTGTATTTTTGACCATTTATAATACAGTATAGTCAAATTCATGATGGTTATGGTTACTGTTGTCAAATGGTGATTGAAGTACTGGACTATTCCCATACACCGCACTGGATAAGAGGTATGGGGAAACATGTGTGGATTTTTCATAGAGGCCTCAGATCAGTGGATTTTAACAATCCATGTGTTCTTAACAGTTTAACAGTCTGTTTTTTAATAAAATTCTTTGGGTGGTCATTCCCAATCTCCCCAAAACTCTTTGAGAAAACTCCATGAGAGCGTTGGGCCAAGTGGAAACATCCTGATGTCATTAGAGAATTCTGTGCCCTAGCAACAGTTGCCCCAGAGCAGTTTAAATGGCTTCCATTTCCTATTCCACACTCAGAGGAAGTTTGCAGACGGTATCTATGGGTGCCTCCTACACTGACACGTCGAGTCAACACCATTTTATTTTAACATCCTCATATCTCACAGCTCTTTTATTATCACACAGATGTAAAACAATGATATTGCCTGTGGACATCAGTCTATGTCTTTTCAGTAGAGCAACAGCTATTTTTGTTGTTGTTGTTTTTTTCAGGACAGGTCATGTTTTGTTGTGGGGTCTGCACAGATGCAAGCCAAATGCCCCGTAATGACTCAAAAACAAGCATAAATGAAGCCAACATGCTTGATCTGGATTTAGAATCAGGACAGGGGGCACATTTCCTGTGAGGACCCTTGGGGTTCATCTGCCTTGTTCCCACTGCCTGAGGACTTTTTGAAAAACATGTACTAGTAGAGGGACTCTATTAGTTTAAATTATGTCTACTAATCATGATGTGGTTGCTGCCACAGTTTAATTGTTAAATATTATAGAAGGGGCTTAATGTGTTTATCATTTGTCTAAATTTGTCAAAACTGTTTACTTTTTTTCAGGAATGTAAACAGTAACCACTGACATGGATGACATGCCATTAACCACAGTCAGATGACATTGAATATCATCATATGGCTTCATCTGCTTTCTACAATGTGATTAAAATGCTGTGTGTTTAAAGAAAATGAAGAAAAAAAACATTTCAAATGCCTTTTTATTTGTTTGTTCATTGTTTTGTAAAGCACCTTCAAAATGAACGAATGAGGGAATGAAATCACTGATGTTACACAAATGTTAGATTCTCAAGGTAATTCAAAACAGGGTTGCCAGGTATTCTATTTAATCAATCAAGTTTAGCTTTACCTATCTATAATAGTGTTTTAGCCATGTCCCTTACTTATTATAGTAAAAGTGTAGTAACCATGTTTTTTTTTGCATATTGATTACCATTTTTATAACCACAGTTTTACTTCAAATTCCATTTAATTTGTGGTTACCATTGTTTTACAACAGTAACCATGTTTTTGTAGTTGTTGTTTTTATATTTTTAGTAAAACCATGGTTCATTTTCGGAAGGGATAAGATAGTTCAGCTGTAATTATGACAAAGGTGGTTGTTTTCAAACTTTTTTTATTGAAAGAAACCATGATTCATTTTGTGATTCCAGAAATTTCAAGAACTATATGTTCTTCAAATAGAACAATATTATAAGTTGTTGAGGGAGAGAAATATGATTGTGGTTTATGTATATTAAATGTGGTTTGTTATGAAATGAGGTTTGATTTGATGTATTTTACAAAGTTAAACACTTTTAAGTCATTCTGCAGCCCACTGGAAGTCCTGGTTGAGAAGCAGTACTTTAATAATACTAAGAAGTTGAATTTATATAGTGCCTTCCCATAACTCAAGGACACTTTACAACTGAGATACAGTAGGGATACTTGTTAGACTAGTTATTTCAGTGATGCAAATATAACAATGAAAAAACTCACGTGCAAAGAATAGATTGGTCCTCTCGATCTGTAGAAAGAAATGAAAGATATTACATGGCCCAAGGAAACTGTCAGGCTGGTGCTCATGGAAACGGCAAGGCAGTTTGCAAAGTCATTTTTGAACATCATGAAAGGGCTGCTTTTAAGCCGAAGGGAGAAAAGTTCTTGAGTAACTAAACTGGTCTATGATGAATACCATTGTTATTACAGCATCCAATAATGCACATGATCTAATAATCTTTGATTTTCAGTGCAGCAATTTGATTAGCTGAAAAAGAAATTGACTCCACTCTTCTCTTGGGAGATGCAACACAATTCTTACTGAGTTCAACAATGGGACAATCATTGATTCATGCTGCTAAAATTAGAAAACCTTCTCAGATGATCTTGGCTCCATTTAAGGTTTTTTAATCCTAACCGTACACCAATGAGTGTTCAGAAAGCAGAATCGAAATAAAAAAACATATATTACTGGATAATTTATTAAACAAGTATTTGATTAAGTCAAACAAAATATGATCCTCTCCGAACAATTCTTAGTCAACTAATTTATTCTTCAAATTCAAATAGGCTAGAGCTTGGTTCTTATCTATGATCCTGGAGACTGGGCGAACGCCCAACCTGCTAATCAGCTGAATGTGAGCTTGCTGGTTCTGCTCAAGTACTATAGAACGTCTTCTGTTGTAAACACGATGAATGACTATTGCTCATTTTGGATATGACTTAAGCTGGGCAGGTTTCCACATACAACATGAAGTCTGTTCCCTTGTTTCTTCCTAATTAAGGCACAAATCGAGGCATTCAGAACACAGAAAGCCACATCTAAACACACCGATGGGGAAACTGCACCTCAGCTAGACAGTCTGATGAAAAGCAAGATGCGCAGGTATTGTTTTATCCCAGCTAGTAAAAAGTTATATACAACAATGAATCTATAGATTCAAATCTAATAGATTTATTATCATAAATGAATGATGGAGCGATACACCGGTTCAAACGGCAAACTGTCTGAATTACACACGGTATACATTTTTTTAAATGGCATACCGGTACAGTGACTAAGCAATGTAGACAGCGTCGTGAATTGACCCTTTGCAAAAAAACATCCTCCTTAGTTACTGTTGCTATGTCCGACAAAGCAATGCCTCTCTCACTCTAGTCTACACATCATGTTCTCACACAGTGAAAAATACACGGTGCAAAGAGGAAACTGACAACACACCATCAGACAAGACAGAGCAGGTGACTTCTGGTATGAAACACGGTCTCAGATTCCATGCTCTTTAATGTGTTGTGATAGTTGCTGTATTGCCTCAGTTCAAGCAGCACACGTGAACCGATCGTCTTTTCATATTTACTTAAAGCACAAAATAAACATGAATAGACATCATAACGTATTTTATTTAAACCCCAGGAATATGTCAATACACGCAATTTTTCAAATTGAAGTCCACCGAAGTTCACCTACTCTCCTGCATGATTTGTTTGTCGGGCAAGATGGCGGATTCGGTGTTATGATTGGTCAGATCGCCTGTCAATCAAGCTCCTTGCGAACGGTCAATTGAGAGACGATTTGAGAATAGTTACAGAACTATTGATAACACACAACTAATTATTTAATTAACTGCTCAAATAAACCAAATGTAAAAGCCATTAATGGAAGACAGAGACACTGAACACCGACACTAAACTAACACCTGAGTTCTGCGCCTGCTTGAAAGGAATTAGCTGACTATAGCTGGCCGCACACTAGACAATTTTAAGCCCTATTTGCACCCCTAAATGAGGCTTGGCCGAAACTATTTTTTGTGTCCATTTAAAATTTTTTTTTTATTTAACTACTCCCGATTGCGATGGAGCGTCACCAAACTCAAATCGTAAATATCACCCTGTGACGAGTGGGGCGGGGCCGAGAGCCGTGGGAACGGAGCGAGGCCGGTGGAGTAAATGGTAATGAACGACACCTGCGCCACTCACCGGTCTCGAGTCCCACGGAGGAGCTTCGGAAGGGTTAAATGAGGAGTGACGACAGTGGAAGACGAGAGAGGACCAGGCCTGGATTTTAGTTTGTGTTTTGTGTGCGGCAGTCGTCCGTGAGGGGCTGCCGCTTTTCATTTGTGTTTGTTTATTTTATCATTAAAGTCTTTAAATGTTCGCCGGTTCCCGCCTCCTTCTTCCCGTATCTACTAACTTCATTACACACCCATATTCTTTTTTATACTTTGTTTTTCACTGTGAAACAGAATGCATGCTGACAACGTCGATTGCTCTCAATTTGCTTTTCTTCTCTAGCCACGTTTGATCTCGCGAGTCTCAGTGAGATCTCGTGTGAACTGTGAAATCGTTCTTACAATCATCAAGTGTGCGATCTCGGGTCTGGTCGAATCGTCTAGTGAGTGCTTTCAGAGGATTATAAGGCTAAAATCAGTTGAAACTGTCTTCATGCCTGTGGTCTCCCATGGTTTTAAAATCGGTTACGGGCAAACTGCCGCTGACGTGAGCCCGATGAGAGCCGACGTGTGTAACATACCAAACAAACTAGCCCGACAGACACTCGCCGACGGCCGACCATCGGCTTGGTGTTTCCTGGCCGTAAGCGCCACCTGCTGTCAGAGAGTGAATATGCGTTCTCTAATTTATCTATTTATATGTACATTATATGTAAATGTATCTAATTTAGGCTACATTAAAAACTGCTCATACTATAATGTAGCATGTTTGTTTGGATCGTTATTAAAATGCAGTGGTTCTGCAACTGTTTCATGCAATCTGATTCATATATAAAGGGACAGTTAGGGGCAAACAATGAAACCTACAGAATCCTTAAAAAACATAATCATAAATAAACTAAAAACAATTTCATTCCTTTCTATTCCATCCCATATGGGATTCTGATGTTTCAGATTACGACAAGGCTACACCACTCGGTCAAGCATGTGAACCTTGCCTGGACTTCAAAGAGAGATCATTGTAAGCCTGAGCAGGAATGTGAATACTGACGCTCATGGCTGATCATGCTGGATTTTTACTCGTCATCAGCTGCAACAGGATATAGCTACTGTAGTAATCCGTCAAAACATGTTAAAGATGTCTTGTCATGTGGTGTTTAGGTGCTATAACTGGACTAATTTTGTGCTATGAACAAAAAAAAAGTGTTATCCTCATACAGCAGGAAATTATTCTCACTGTGAACACATGACATTGTGCAACGATCTGCATGAATTTACAGGGTTTGAGCATGATTGTTCGGCCCTTGTCTAATGTAAACAGTTTAATGAGAAGTGAACTTAGCAGAATTACTCTTGATTACCAGCGTGACAACGCATCTTCCTACTTCTGCTTTTTGAAAGCAATTTTCTGCAAGTTTCACATAATATAAGTTTCTGAGATATTCCACTGCAAACATTGCAAAGAGGTTTTGTTTTCTTATCTTTTCTTCATCTGACTCCAGTTCATTAATATTAAGTTATTAACAAGTCAATTAGCAACACAACAACTTCACTGATCTTGCAGATATTCTTCTTTTCATTTCGCACCTCATTTCACTCTATAATACAGCATCAAACTGCTGTGGGTAACAGGGGCTTTTTAAAATCGTTTGAATGTTTAAAAGCGTTAAAATAGCATTAGATGTGTGACCTGCTGACACATGTGTTTATGTATTCCTCACACCACTGACTGACCTGGAAATATGAGCTGTCACACTTCATATCAACAAACATTCAAAGAGCACACTGGTATATGGAGATCCTACACTGTTCTGTTGCTAATTAGTAAAATAAAAATGCCTTTGGGATGCACTTGAGTTTGAAGTTTCAAAGACAATGGCTATTGTGAAATCCAAACATTGAGATCTTGTAAAGAGAAGAGAATGTGTCAATGTTCACCTTGCATCATGTTCCTGTAAGCGTTATCCGAGATGGAGTAGATATGGGGAGGAACCTCGTGGCGCTTTTTCCCTTTGTACATTTCAATGATCTTCTCAGAGTAGATTGGCAGCATTTTATAGGGGTTCACCACCACGCAAAACAGCCCGGAGTATGTCTGAAGAAAGATAACATTGATTTTCCACTGTATATGAAGTGTTATGAATCCATCAAGTAAAGAACAACAAGGAGACATGGCAGCACAGTAACAAGCCGTACAATGTGTCGTAAAATATACATTTAAGGAAGTTTGGTTTGAGTCTGTATATTATAACTCAAAATATTTGAAAGCTGAGGAGATGCATATTCCATATGGAAGACTCCTGTTCCTCAAATGAAAATTTTCGTTAACTAATGGTTTGTTACGAGAGTGCAAACATATTTTGGAGGCCTCTGGAAGTTATATAACCCTCACCCTTGGGGAATGTATAGTTCCTCTTTCTTAAGCTTTAGCGCTTGTAAATCATGATTGCCATTTTAACCTAAATGGTTGTCAGTGCATTTTTCCGTTTGCACTGGTTTGGCCACAATGAGTTATTAATAAATGTTATACATTTTATGATAATAATATGTTATGCACTATGTTATGCAATGCAACAGCGATGTCAACAGGGGGTCAATGACACATAAGAGTGTCCAAGATAAAGAATAAGAAAAGTTATATGAAATATGTAAAGTTCTTAATAATGCACTTTCTATTTATGTTAGTTTCATTTGATTTTGAAAAACATTTATACCACTTCCAAAACAAAAGTTTAAGTTTAATGACTTCTAAAGATGTAATGGTGTAATCAAGTAAAACATAACATATTTTTCTTACAATTTGAACACATGTGAGGGTAAAAATAATAAAACCTTTATTATTACTATTATTAATGTAGTTATTTTACAAATAATAATTTATTATTTATATCATTAAATTCTTTGCACCACGACTTTTTAAATGGGCATTTTTTTATTGTCTTTTTCTTATATTAAATTACAAATAACAAAACTGATTCTGCTTGTATTTTTTACTTTAGGGTTTATTTACAAGTATTTCTTCCTTCAATCAGTCTTTTATGATATCTGCCCAGTTGTATCATCTTCACATTTTTTAAAATATGCTCATCATCATAGAAGAGATGATGCATTTTAATGTATTTTTGAAGAAATCAAGAGTTTCTGACCAAAAATGAGTCATATATCATTAAGCCTAATTCAGCTGTGTAAAGTGCATACTTGTTATAATTTATGAAGCATTAATTTATTTAAAATATAATTTAAATGCAGTATGGCATACTCACATAGATTGAGTCCAGAGTAGTACCTCTCCCTCAGGTTGTGCAGAACAGAGGCTTCATTCAGGCAGGTCAGTTCTGCCATATCCTCCACCTTGCTGAATTTGGGTGGGTTCATCTTCTGGATGTCATCCTTGTTGACTGTGATTTTCTTTGCATTGTCCATCAGCTCCACCAGTACCTCATCGCCACGCTCCTCTTTGATGCTGGCCGACTCAAAACCATGTTTCTCAGATGGGATCCACACCAGCTTTTTGGCTGACCAATCTGCCTGGGCGATAGTGCTGTTAATGAAGTCTCTGTCCGTGAACAGGAACTTCTCGTCCTCACTCAGGGGCTTTTTCGTCATCTTGGTGCTGGGTTACGACAACTAGAATTTAAGAGAAAAACTGATTTTTAAACAATGTTTTTGTAAGCAAACTTCTCTGACCTGTATGACCCTACAGCAATAACATCATTTTAAACATTATTGGCCACAATATTGGATCTGTGCAATAGACTTTAATTAAATGCAGATTGCAAAAGGTGGAAAACTATTCAAGGCAGGGTTGTAACAATGTTGACTTTGAGGTCACCCCAAACAATTAGGAATGGCCAAATTGACCCCAAAATATTTGGTATTTGACAAAAAAAAATGTTTTGTTTGTTTTTTTATATATATTTCTGATGGTCAAATTGTTGCCCACAATATTCTTAAAGGGGCTTTACTGTTCACAGAAACCGGGTGGGAATTTCCCCATAGTGCTTCTGTAGAGTGCAAGGTAATATGTAATTTTTTTTTTTATCTATCAAATTTCGTAATTTTGAATTGAAAAATATATGCTGCCAATTATGTGATCAATGTAATACAGAGCTGACTGTGACAGGACAATCAATATTTTTATGTTTTGCGATTTCAACATATTAGGCATACAAATAAGATTGAATGGATGCATATTTAAAAATAAAAATATTATTTGCAAACATTTCAAACAAATTACTTTACAAAAAATATATAATTTTTGTCTTTTTACTGTTCTTCTATCTTTCTCATTATTTCTCTAAATCCATTTAAACCCTTTACTTACTTAATTCCTTAAAAAAAGTCCATTACCATTGGGGTCTTACACACACACACACACACACACACACACACACACAGACACAGACACACACACACACACACACACACACACACACACACACACACACACACACACACACACACACACACACACAGACACACACACACACACACACACACACACACACACACACACACACACACACACACACACACACACACACACACACACACACACACACACACACACACACACACACACACACACACACACACACACACACACACACACACACACACACACACACACACACACACACACACACACACACACATTGGTGTTTCCCACATTGTTTAAGGCCTATCAATGGAATATACAACATTAACCAACATCATCATTCATGGATGAATTTTGGTTCTGGTTGGAATTCACTAACACTACAGTGTAGCTTTTGCAGAGTTCGCCAATCAAACCAAAATGTTCCTTAACAAACATTGCAGAGGTCACGGGGCACCACTATTATCACGATAGATGAAAGGGTGAGAAAAATGCTTGGGAAATATACAAAACATTTTATCAGTAATGATTAAACAACCACTCAGTCTGGCCCAAAACTGTACGAAACATCCCGGTGGGCTACACATATATAATCATGTGATAATCTCCACAGCAAATGCTGTTTTTCTTGTTTTTTTGGAGCTCAGCTGTGGTCCCGTGCTGTGATGACCATATAAGGGTGCCTTCGAGTCAGTGGACGCTCTGTAGACCTAAACAGCAGAAGCAAGTGAACTCCCAAACAAAGCCCTTATAGGGAATAGTATGCCTCCAGCCGGACTCGCAGTTTACTCAAAAATGATAACATTAGGCAGGGACAGTCAGAGGTTGGAGGGGGTCTGATTTTCCTGCCACTTTTCCCCACCCTTCCCTTCCTCTGGTGGGCTGATATACGGAAGTTTACACAAGTATTTTCAAGTACAGTATAGTTGGCAAAAAGCAGGTGCAGCTTTGGGGTTCATGCAACCATAGAGCTTAAAAAACAATTTAGGGGAAACAATTCCAATGCTACGCCTTAAATATGAACCAATTTCCTCTATCCATTGTTAGTGCATTTACATTGTATGGTCTAACGGCTCAGAGAAAACAGGAAAACATTTTTCCCACCTACTTACTTTCTAACATGAAAAATCTTATATAATAAAATCTGCTAAATTTGTATTATAAAATTGTATCCAGCAGGCAGGAACGGCTGTCTGCTAGTAATATACCTCTTTTACCTTAAGCAGAAATTTGCATAATATCTAAAACCAAAATGTTGCACTTGCTCATCTGACCAAGGAGAATAACTAAAACTTCTCATTGTTGTCTGCCTTAATATCTCATCTTTTTTTATTTCTTTAGAGTCCGTGTTGTGGAGAGAAGATTAGATGAATTTAACATGCTGACAAATTCTGAAAGTCTGAAATATTGAGCGTTTCAAAAACGTTAGGAATCTGCATTATTTATACTCCTATCAAAAACACAACGGATGGAAAATGGTCATTTAAATGGCCTGTAATTGTTTGGGGGCGAGACAAACAAACAAAGTTTGTCTACGATAAGCGGATTTAATTAAACGAGGGAATTTCCTGTGTCCTGTACGAGATTCACAGCCCTTTCTTTGGGAAGTCCTTTCATTTCAGCACTTGAAGATCATTGAGCGTTCACCGAGGTTTTTATGGATCAGCAGTTTCACTCCAAAAGTCCAAAATCCAACCGAAAAAGTTGAGGCTATGTTTTATTTCAAACAATTTCTGCTTTTTTAACATGACAGAAGTCAAAAGTAGCACGAATGAGCCTTGGCCTGAGTTCAATTGGGCCTAAAGCCCAGAAGATCATGTGACCATGTGTTGTGCGGATGGATTTGTGTGACCCCTGGTCCTGAGAAAGGTTTTCTCCTCTCTTCTTTACTCCTCCTCATCCTTTTCTCATTCCAACCATATGGTTTACTTTTTCTCACCAGCAGCTGTGTCATTTCAGTTTCATCTAATAACAATTTTATTGAGATGGACGCTCATACAAGGTCAACAGCTCAAGCTTTAAAGCTATTGCAGTGACAATATATAGCCTACTGAATATAAGGCTTCCTAGATCAGCCTCATTAAACATCATTTTGCCATTAATGCCCATAAAGACTTTCTTTCACCAAAACATGTTCAATCTGTGATAATAGTGGGTTAAACTGTTAGTCCAGCTACTGATTTTAAGAAATAGGAGTTCCAGCAGGAGTCTGTCAGGTGATGCAGAACTGTTAAATCATTAGAGGAACAATCAGGGAAGCAGCCTAAAGATAGACCACAAGTGTGCTAAAGTCAAAAACACGGATAAACTAATTCACTGCTGAAGCTGCAAGTAAACTGGTAAAAACTTGCTAGGTCTACTAATCTTACCAATAAAACGGTTAAACTTCCTTTTCTACCAAGCCCGATTAAACCTATAACTTCTGCCTCATGCACACACCCTTTACCTTCACTATGAAATATATTCTGAAAAGGCTGTAAGGAATTCCTCCAAAGTATTAAAATAGATTTACACAGCTAACTCACACATACATGAAAATTCAGTTATTAGGCCTATTTATTCACTCGCATGCAGTATAAACCACACAAAGATCTTGCATTGTAAAATTGGGAAATGAAGTGGTATGGGCCATTATTATGGGCCAGTATTCTTTTGAAGCTTGGCAGCTTAGTTCATTTAACTTTATTAAAAAGCTAAAAGCCAGTTTATTCTCGATTAAACTGCACAGGAAAGATAAGGTCAAAAAGGTTTAGAAGGACATGAGGTTAAGTTTTTCAGCTGTATGACTGCAGAATACATCTTAAGAATGTTATACTGATCAATGATAAATGGATAAATGACAGCATACTATGTGCTGAATTGAGTGACTACTTCCCCTACATTTTACTTCATCTTGATATTTTTTTCTAGACTTTTTCACACTACGGTCTACGCTTAGTTGTCTGTGCATGCCATCACTACAATGGGAAACGAAAGGACAGTCAGTTGACGCTGTCTGCTGTTCACCACAATGTTCAGCAGAAAGCTGCTTTTGACAACCATATTTGGAGAACAGGAAACTCTTTGGTTTGTCAGGCTCACAGCTTCTCTCATTCTGTGCACTTTCCTCAACCATTTCCTATATGACAGACTCAGCAGAAGTCAAGCTTTTGCGTGAAAGGGCAGATGGAAAGACATGCTTTCTATCTTAACATCTCATGAGATGACTCTACGATGATGTGTTGACAAGAAGTCAGAGATGCCTAATTTGTTGAAAGCCTTTGCTCTGTCTAACAAAGTTATAATTTAATTTTTGTTAGTTGAATAAAAAAATATTCTGTCATAGTTTACTCATCCTCATGCTTTTCCAAACTCACAGAAGTGCCTTCTCCAGTGGAGCACAGATGACAGAATGTCAGTCACCATTCACTTTTACAGACACAATGAAAGTGAATGGTGACTAAGTCACTAATATCATGACATTTATGTCTTAACATGAGGGTGAGTATGCTAAATGTTTACAAAATTTCCATATCACTGTTTTCGAAATATCACTTTAATGGCAACATAAAATAACTGTCAAACACATCGTTCAAAGCAACTGAATGTTGACAGCTTCAGGTTTCAATATTCAGTGAAATATTAGTTTTTCTCACACAGCTCTGCACTCAAGCAATTTTTTGATGCACACATGACACTGAATAATCAACTTACTGGCATACATTCACAACGATGTACATAGCTGAAAGCCTCCGTGAGCCTCGCATGCAAAACTAAAAGAGTAGAATTCAGGCTAATACATAAAATATTAATAATACGGATGTATACTCACAAGGCTGACGAAAATGTCCGCGATTTGGAAAGTTAGGGTTTGGAGAGTCCCGTGACAGCCAGGTACTCCAAAGACGAACAGTCCAAATTAGTCAGAAAAGCATGAGAACATCATTTAAACGGAGATGCGGATCAGTGGGCGGGGCCGAACAGTCGATCTGCGATATGATTGGTCAGCGAGTTTTGACAGTTCAGGTGATCAACAGTCTCCTCGCGAGCATCCTTTCAAATGTGCTGTTTCAACACAATGTGAAACACTTAAATATGGCAAGAATACCACTAATTACAGAGAGTGCTGCGTTTTCAGAAGGCAGTTATGATAAAAGTGGAAAATGAAAGTGGACAGGAATTCATGCATAGTTCCTCTTCCTCTCATATTTCATAAACGTTAGTTTTTGCTTAAAGAGTCAGTTGACAGTAGGCACTGAGTTCCATAAAGAGCTCCATTTGACTTGCTTTGGCTAATTTCATGTCTAACATTTTATTTTTCCTCAAGGCACAATTAAGTCTCTGTCTAATATAAACACGAATATCTTCATAATTTGATGCAATCACAGTTTTATTGGGGAAAAAATGCTCACATGTGATATTTACCTAGATTTTCCCCCTGTTTTCTTCACACACAGAGTGTCATATTTCAAACATGCTCTTCATACTGTAATTTTTTTTTTTTAATTCGATTGAGAAAATAATTATGTAAAGTTGTTTGTTGTATGAAATGAAGCGACAACTGAGGAAATTAATTTAACATGATTTAATCATATTTATACAATATTTTGAAATTATTTATGATTATTCCACTTTTATTTACATTATCATAGGTTTAAATATGCAGTCATTTATGTTTTAATTATGTATTTTCATACTGTTTTAGTAGCAGAACACAAACATTTGTGGCTCATTCTCGAATGTGGAAAAATGTCAGATTTAAAGGGATAGTTCAACCAAAAATGAAATTTCTGTCTTTATTTTTGCATGCCCATGTCACTCCAAAACTGTGATATGTTTCTTGTGTGAAACACAGAAGGAGATGTTTTGCAGTGTGTTCACCCGGACTGCTTTCTTCCATACAGTGAAAGTGAATGAGGACCAGGGATATCAAGGAATACACAAGGACTCCTTAACATACAGAACAGAGGAAAGAAACAGAAAGAGCCCAAACGAGAAAGGGGAGATCCCCAAGAGTTCATGCCATACACTGCATCTGGACAAGGCAAATCCCCTGAGATCCTTTTTGGGGCCCTTATAATTACGCACATCACATTCCGTCCCCTCCATTCCCACAATGTGCTCCTGCTATCTAATGGAACTTCCTATATAAGGACAACCTCCGATTGCATCCCGTAAATCAAGTCTGTGATGTTTCCAGGGAACAGGACCGTAGCTGGTATGTTCTGAGGCCTTGCTGTGGTCCAAAAGAGAGATGGGGGAGGAATCAAAGCCTGCAGTGAAAGAAGCACCTCTGTCACTGGTCAGCATCAAGCTCTCCTGGATGTGCGAAGGGAAGGAAGGGAGGTAGAGAGAGTGTCTTGGATGGGGGTGTATAGTGAGAGTGAAAGTGAGAGGTTGCGAGTGAGAGGCAGAGATGCACGACTCTACCGGGTTGTGCCATATAAGGACAATGGGGTCTGCCTGGAATCTCGGCTGTATTCGGTGTTTAGAAGGGAACACCGAAAGACTTGGACACGGTGACTAAATATGGTGCAACAGCAGTGTCATTGTTAAGACAAATAGGCATTCACTGGGATATCTTTCGACTGTTTACTCACCAACAATAAACTTCGGAGTAGCTGCAGACTCTCATTCCAGCAAAGACTAACACCAATTAAGGAATGCGAGGTATTGCACCTGCGCATGCTGTATGGTGCTGTAAAGAAAGGGAACATTCATGTTTGTTTAATAGTTTGCTACTTCATACTATAGAGAGTTTTGTAGTTTGTATAGTCAGAGACACTAATACTGAATACAGTTGACAGGCTGCATATCAAATATTGTCTGAACTTGTGATCATAATAAAAAAGATGACATTATATTTTTTTACTAAAATGTCTCGCAAGTAAGCAGTGCACCTTTTTATCATCATGCACTCTAAAAATGTTTATAATATTAAATAAAAACTGTAAAAGCCTGTTAATTGATAAATGTAAATTACCTTATACACTGTAAAAAAAATTCAAAGATGTAAATAATGATACAATAAAATAAAATTTCAGTCTTTCTACTTCAAAATTTCTTTGTAATAATTTCTGAAATTTACTAGCAATTTCTGAGTAAAAACTGTTTTAAAGTAAATCCTACACCAATTTATGTCCGTTTATACAGCGAAGAACTGTAAATGGCTTGACATCACAATATATGTAATTTTACTACACTATTCTGTCGAATTTGTTTTATGCAAGTGAAAACTATACAATGAAAGTGATTAAATGACAAAACTGTACCATAAAAAATTGTCCATTTGACTTGTGCAACTTGAAATGAAAGTCTTATCGACTATTTTATGGACTTTTTTATAAACCATTGACTTTCAATGCACAGAAAAGTGCAGTGACAATAGTCTGGTAAAAATCCCTTTCAAAAAGCATTATGCCCTTTTTATCCTAAATATGATGGCATCATAGAATGTCTTCCTTTCATTGACAACAAAAGGAGATATTGTGAGGAGGGAAAGCTGCTTTTTCCATACAATGAAAGTAATTAAATGACAAAATTGTACCTTAAAAACAGCCTATGTGACTTATGCTCTATATTCCTGTATTATATATATATTCCTATTGTTCTAAAAATATACTGAAAATCTTACTGTCAACGATTTCAGATATGCACTAATTCGACTTTGTTTTTTAAGAAATACACAATAATTAATGGTTGGCATCACTGACAATAAAACTGGTGTTATGTCTTGAATGTGCCATTTTTGAACATAAAGGACATTTAAAAACTATGGCAAAGGGGAAGATTATCATTGAAACATAGCAATGCTCACTGCTCACAGAGATATTGTATGTCTTGAAACACAATGCACAAGTCTTAAGCACCACTTGTAATGTGTGTGTTTCAAATCCAGACACCACACTTTATGGAAAAGTGTAGCAATATTTTTCTAAAATTCCCCTTTTAAAAGAAAGTTATGTCTCCTGACACAACGGTAAGTAAATTGCAGAATTGTTTTGGGTGAACAGTTCTTTACTTTCAGTTAGACAATAAAATGTAAGAAAGGAATAATACTCCTATCTGGACCTGAGTTTGGCTTCAAAGCATACTGAAGTCCTATGTCTAAATTCTTAGTTGTCCTCTTAGTGGAAGAGCAGTATCTCAGGAATTATTCCTGACAGTGTGTCTGAAGAAGAATGGAAGGAGGGAACGGGAAATATGTGCTATTAAAGCTGAGTGAAGCACAGGCTGTTCACACAGTCTCCTGAGACTCATCCAAAAACTCATTTGAACTGAAGCCGTTCAGAGTAACTGGAGCATTAAGATTTGCCTACATTAGTAAGAGAACATCATCTTACTAGACAAAATCTCACTACAAGGTGCATATGAATCCACTTAGTGTCACAAGCACAGCAATTCTGATGTGGCTTTACTTAGCCACGGACATACAGAAACAGGAAATTACATGCATACGGAGTTAAAACATTACTAAAGAACAAAATGTTTGTTATCTATAATTTATTTATGTACACATTCAGTACATGCATAAGCACGCACTATTTTAGAGGGTCAAGTATTGAGTGAGTATGAAGTGACTTACCTTTTAAGGAAAATTAGGAAATTTGAAGAACTTGGCAATGATGTTCACAATGTTTGTGAGCTTTGCTGCTTTAAGGTGAAAGAAAACCAAACACATAACGACACAACTGAGATTCTTAATGAGAAGCACTTAAGAAATTAAAGAGAGAATGATTAAACATGTCTTGTTCTTTTGTATGAAGTGCTTTCTGTAGAAACAGACAATTCATTACATAGTTCAAAGGTTTGACGCAAGAACAGCTTAAGAAAGAAACAGTAGTTCAAATGTCATTTCTAGACAAGCTGGCTTTGGCAAGATGACAAGAAAGTGAAGGATGAAAACCAGAAAAAGAAAGAATGCTCAAAATTCAAAGTTCAGGGACCAGAAAGACTCATTTTAGAAGCTAGCCAACCACCCACGCTTGTTTTGGAAATGTAGCCATTTAGGATGAACAATCAAAGCACTTATTTTAAGATTAGCTTAACATTTTCAATTCAGACTGCAGAAACTACCACCATGTACACGCTTCGTCATTGATGACGTTAGCTAAAAATAGAACAAATGAAAAAAATAAGGCTACTGTTCTTTTACAGCAAATGTAAATTTAATATTGCATATAACAGCTTTTAAAGAAGATGATACAAACATCAGATTCATGAAATGTAATATATGAGGAATACAAATATATTGTAAAATGCTGTATTGTTTGCACAACTGAGAATCTAAAATGAACAATCACAATGATTTTATTCATAAAAATATTACTTTAAGTACAAAAAACTACATTAGAAAATAAAAAATACAACACATTCAACATCTACAACCAGAGTAAGCTGGACAGAATATTTTGTCCTCTTTAGTGGAAATTGTTTTAATTGTGATCAAATGACTTCCTCTTGTGTGTTGGATCCTGATGCAAACACAACAGAAACAGCTGAATGGGATTCAGTGTTTCTCAGGCTTATGAAACTAAAAATGACAAATGTTAATCTTTACATTGAATCAATATGTAAAAGTCAAACTCAAGCCCTCTGTTGCCTCAGTGTTATGACTCTGCATTACGATGGCCGTGAGGTTCATGTGAAGGCACTGTTGCTGAGCCTCTTAGGAAGACTTTTCCTTTGTGCTCTTCCTTACTGCTAAGGAAATGATGGAGCAATCCATACAGCAATGGCCTAAAACAGCAAGACAGAGCAATGCAAAAGCATAAAGGAATGGTTAGCAATAAAGATTGACAGCCCTTGGTCAAAAGAGCTTCTTGGACATTCTTCCAAATATCTCTTTTTATGTTTGACATTAGAAAAATTGTCAAAGTCTGAGTAAACGATGACAGATTGAACTGTTCCTTTAATATGCAATGGACCGAAGTTTAGAAACTCATTCATGTAGTTACATCTAAACTCGACTACTGGAGTAGTGTTTTGGCCGACTTAAGAGCTCGATCAAACACTTACAATGAGTTACGAATGCAGCAGAAAGAATGCTTCTTTGTACTAGACCGAGGAATCACATTCAGCACTTAAATCACTTCACTGTCTACTTGTGTCTCACAGAACGGATTTAAAACCCTCTTATTACATTTGTAATGTTTTTATGGTATTGCATCAACAGTCCTTGCTGGTTGTCGTTAAAATGAGGCTGAAAGTAACAAGCTTTAAATCACTTATGGACCCAAGCTGTGGATCTCTCAGCCAGACGGTCTACGAGCAGTTGACTCAAATTAGCTCTTTGAGAACGGATCAATAGCACTCTTGTTTAGCAGAGCTTTTCTACAATTACATTTTCCTCTTTCCAGGTCATTTTTATTTCTATTTAATCTCTATTTTATTCATTTTTCTTGAATTTTCTTCCACATGCATGTGTGTGTTTGTTTCGGTTTATTTATGTCACAGCTGAACAATTTTAAAATCTAAACTAATTGGACCTGCCAACATTTTTACTCGTCTCACCAACAAATATTGAATAATTGTTTGCAGGATTTTTTAAGAATAAAATACAATTTACATGAAAAATTATAAAAATATCAAATAATTTATAATGTTTCATTTATAACATTACTCTGCTACAGCTATACAACACTTGAGAAATCTATCATATTGAAAAACGAGAGAAATCATTGGTAAATAATATGAAATTCTGTAATATTAATTTACAGTTAAAATGATATGCATGTATTATTTGAATTGCACATATTATATTCATTTTATGATATGATATAATAGTTAGCATGTTTGATACAGTATATTTGGTTAAAAGCACAGGCACGTCTAAACACGCCCTTGGTGCAGGTTAAGAGGTTAAGTGTTAGTTCAGTGTTAACAGGCCACAGACTCCCTCACAGTGACCCTGGACCACATTTATCGTTGTGCCTTGAACATACATGTTCAGTGTCTTCTATTATGAACTTTGCAAACACTATTTTACGAGGTGCTCTATAAAAGTTGTACTTACTTGTCACAAATCATACTTACACTGCTTTGGCACTTGAATCTTCTGCGACATTGAGCTCATTGGCCATAAACTCCCGATCTAGGGGAACTTCAGGCTGACCTGATTCTGAGATACATTGTTTTTTTAAACAATTTAACCTTGAAAAGTTTGTTTTTAGAATGTATTTCAGTTGTGAGGTGTAATAGAGAGCTGAGCCTGAGTGACCGTGGGTCTGGTCCTCCTGCAGGGCTCATCTGCTCACCTGCGGTCAGCACCGAGGCGGTGTATTGATACTTGTTGAACTGCAGGTATTCTCGGATCAGCTCATTGATCAGCAGGTTCTCGTGGGACAGCGGCGGACGCGGCGTGCTCTGGTCGTCCAGCGCGCTGAACACCTCCGCCCGGATCCTCGCCTTCAGCTGCCCGAGGACCCCACGGGCCTCCAGTGTCTCTCGCAAAGCTACAGATCATGCATTTCAAAGCCAGAGAGAGAAAGTGAGTTGGGCTAACCTGCACAACTATAGCATACACAACTGTGGAGAGATGTGACGGTTACGTTTAAACATCTAACAACATTAATAACAAACTGTACGACTGAAGATTTGCTGTGAAACAAACGCGCAAAATAATCATAACGTTGGCACAAAGATATGATGCATTATGACAGTTTATGAGTATTAGCTCACCGCTTTTTAACTCTGTGACGGTTGCCATTGAAACACTTCTAAGACGCTTCCGCTAGAGGTCCCTCAGGCGCTTACTGCGTATATAAATGGACTAAAGCTTAGCCATTCCACTCTAGTACAAAACCACATAGCAAGTGCACGTTTATTTATTTGTGTAATAATAATAGTAATAATATAATTCAGAACCTCCATATTCTTTTTTAAAAGTGAAATAAAACCAAACTAAAATAATGTTTAATTAAAAAAAACCTTTATTAAACGCTTTCAAATAACAAACAGACATTGTTATTGTTAAACACCAACACAATAAATTCAAACATCATAAATAAAAGAGAAAAGGGAAATATAAGTATATATATATATATATATATATATATATATATAATAAAAAATAAACTCAAAATTACGAATTTATTACAAATTATCAATATTAAATATAGTTATTGTATATTTATTCAATTAGCGCAAATAATTTAGAGCGTATTAGGGCATTCCTTTTTCAGCTGCTTTAAAGAATGAACTAAAGTAATAATTGATATTTAGATTTTTTAAGTGAAATAAACCGAACACTAAATTCAAGCAGCATAGCCTACATAAAGAGAGAGAGAAAAAAAAATATATATATACATATTTTAAAATAATAATTAATTACTAAGTAAGTACAAATGTTGAATATTAAATCAACTTTTTATTAATATTAAATAAATATATGTAATAAATATACACAAAATTCAAAAAGCATACATAAAGAGAGAAAAGGGAAATAAAAGTAAATAAATACATATTTTAAAAATAAATACAAAATTACTCAATTATTACAAATGATAAATATTAAATATAAATACAGTTAACGTATATTTATTCAATATATATTGCGCAATATATTCCCTTTTTTCAGCTGCTTTAAGTAAATACCAGTTTCAGTGAAAAACAAAGGACGTCATGCGCACGTGACGTCATGCAGATTGCGGAAGTAAACGTCGAGTGGAAAACCCTCTGCAAGAGAAACTATTTGCTCGCTTTTGTCCCGGAAGAACATCATTTCTCTTCGTGTCAGTTGTCGTCACCCTTCGTGCCAAAACAACTTTCTAGACACGGTTGTAAAATGGCTGGAACAGCTTTAAAAAGACTCATGGCTGAATACAAACGTAAGTCGTGTCATTGATTACACGAATGCTTGTGAAGGGTGGATTTTACACTGTTTTGGTAGCAACAGTTTGGCAGCTGTAACGTTAGATACTTCCAGAACTTCACCAACATATGCTGACAGCGTGAATCATTAAAATGAGTTCAGTTAATAAATTAACATAAGTAACCTCAAACACATTGAAACTGACCATGTGACACATAATTCATGTTCATATTTCTCTACACGCTCAACGTACTGTAACGTTACTCTAGTGCTGCCACTGCAGGACTGCAAGTGTGTGATATATTTCCTATTGGACATAATTATATGGATACAGTTAGCTCAACGCACTTCTTTCTTTCCAGAACTAACCCTCAACCCTCCAGAGGGGATTGTAGCAGGTAAGAATTAGGGCACTTACTGAACTGCTCCGTTGACCTGCTTTTACAGTAGACTCTTAATAACATTTGTACTTAAATCATTTTATCTGTATAATCGATTAACAGATTTGTTTTTATAATAAGATAATGCCTTCCCTACAGGGCCTGCAAATGAAGAAAATTTCTTTGAATGGGAGGCTCTGATTATGTAAGTATAGCCATAGACCAGTGCTTCCCAAACCTGTCCTGGAGGATGTCTCCCTAATCAGACACACCCAATTCAGTTTTTGCAGTCTCTACTAACGAGCTGATGAGTGGAATCAGGTGTGTTAGATAAGGGAGACATACAAAAGGTGCAGTGCAGGGGGTCCTCCAGGACAGGTTTGGGAAGCACTGCCATAGACTGTAAAGAAGATTTTGTTTAGTGTTTTTTTTCCCCCTTTTTTATTGATTCCGCCACAATATTTAATAAATGATTGTGACATAACATTTTATCTCATAATTGAGATTTTTTTTCTTGCAAAAAGTCTGAATTCTGAGTCTATATCAGTGTTTCTCAACCCTGGTCCTGGGCGCCCCCCAACACTGCACATTTTGTGTGTCTCCCTAATCAAACACACCTGATTTAACTCATGAGCTCATTAGAAGAAACTCCAGGACCTGAAATGGGTGTCAGATAAGGGACACATACAAAATGTGCAGTGTTGGGGGGCGCCCAGGACCAGGGTTGAGAAACACTGCTCTATATCATGCATTTCTAAAACATAATTGTGAGAATTCAGTTTTCATTGCACAATTCTGTTTTGGATTTTATTTTATTTATTTTAATTTTTTATTTTTTTATTTGTTTCAGCCACAGAATAATAAAAAAATCAAAATTCTGACGTTTCCTCAGAATTGCAAGTTTATATGTCACAATTCAGATTTTTTAGGTAATTGTGATTTGTGACTTCTTGTGTCTCACAATTTTGAATTTATATTTTCAGTTCTGAGGTTGTCTCACAATTCTGACTTTTTTTTCAAAATTCTGAGTTTGCATCTTGCTATTGTTTTTTTTTTAATCCACAAAAAAAGAAATCCCATGATTTTAACTAGAATTTTTTATTGAGTTTATATTTCAGTTCTCATAAATATGATATATAAAGTCAGAATTGCAACAAAAAAGTCGGTGAAAAATACAGTGTCTAAATAAGGTAATTGCAACTTTATATTTTGTATTTTATATTTTTTATGTGGCGGAAACAAGCTTTCATAAAATAGAGCTCAGTATGGGTGAGAAAATGTGTTTCTTGATGTTAAAATTATTCAGTTCAAGCAGCTTTTCTCTGCCATGTCTGGTGTGACTCAGCAGAGAGACTAAAAATAAAACTTTTATTATTATAATATTATTATTCAGTGTAGTTAATCTGTGCACAGATTGGACACAGATGATAACATGTTAAAGAAGAAAAAAAATAATATATATATACTATAAAATGCATTTGAACAATTTCTGAGCAAAATATGAGTAGTCCCAAATGCTACATAACGCTGTGGGGTTGCTTGGTTGCTGCTATGTGGTTGCTAGGATGTTCTAGGCTATGTACTGTACCATAAGTAAAGAGCCCATTCAATGTTTCTGTAATATTTAGTCTAAGTCTGTGAGATTTTCTTATTTTGTAGTCTGCCAGGGGAAAATGACCTATTATTTAGGCAAGTAATTGCACTTCAGTGGTTTGAGTTTCTTGCATTTTCTTTGCATTCAACTGTGAAATGACACCAAAATGAAAAAAATTACCTGATTTAAGTAAAAATATCTGTAAAGACACAAATGCTGTATATTATGCTATCCTATACATATGAACACAACACCATTTTTTATTTAAAAAGAGACTTTAAGACACTAAGACTTGTTTTTAATAGGGGTGTTTTTGATGTCACGTTTTACAATTCTGGAATTCAGTTTTGCCCGGAGCCTGTTTTCATTCACAGCATGCACAGCTGTTCATTCACTAGCATTTGTCCAGAGAGGGGACATTAAGTGATGATAACTGATTTTGGTTTTGGATAAGACTGTCCTCCGGTAAACCAAACTGGTGGTTTGATCAGTGGTTTTGATAAGTTTTTAAGTGAAACCAAGTGCCAAGCAAAATAAGGAACAGTGTCCCTAGCAACCCCCTGACAGCTGTTCCACAGATACGGAAGTGTGTTCGTTTGATGCGCTGCTCATCGTGATGACCGATCAATATCTGCCCAGAGAAACAGTATTTGATAGACAGCTGGATATGCTAAGTAAACAGAAAGAGATTTGCATGTTAAATGGGCCTTTGAGAATGATTCCATGAAGTTCTGCCACTGCTGTCAGTGCTGGATGAATTTCTGTGATTTATGACATTGTGTGTGATTTTATGATTAAGATGAAGTTTTTTTTTTAGATTTAGTCGTTACGCTGAAGGCAGTAAATAGTTTAACTTGCCTCATATTTCAGTGATTCTCAAAAATGGACATTATCCAAAAGATGCAGTCAGACTGAATTTGTGTATAATCCAGGAATATACTTTGATCAGAAGTTATTTACATGTCTGAGAAACTTTCTCTGCAACCCCCACGTCGGTTCATCTAATTCCTGATGCTAAAGATTTTATTATATTCTGAAAAACTGATTGGAGTGAATCATTATGTAAGTCTTTAATGTGCTTTAAGAATTTTGTAATAAAACTCTACTAAATGCTTAGGATTTGTGGGTAATACAGCAATAGCTTATCCAGAAATCCTCTTATAGCCCCTTCTTACTGGGATTGTGGGTCACTACTGGAATGCTTCATTACTTTGTTTCTTTATTTGCTCTTTGTTGCAGCACAGAGGTTCATAACAATGCATAAACATATTTAATATGTTGTATGCTAATGTTTTTGGTATTTTTCCTTGTTTTAGGGGACCAGAGGACACATGTTTTGAGGGCGGTGTGTTCCCTGCCATCCTCAGTTTCCCTTCAGACTACCCTCTCAGCCCTCCCAAGATGAAGTTCATCTGTGACATGTTTCATCCAAACAGTGAGTACTACACGCATTCAGCATTCACACGGTGTATGTGAGCTTTTTTTAAACAGCACGTTTCATACACAATGGTAGTTCAAAGTGCTTTACTTAAAATAATGAAAATTATCATAAAATAAAACCAACAGATGCATAAAAAAATAAACATGCATGAAAGTTATGGCGCTTTTCCACTGCGTGGTACGACTCTGCTCGGCACGGTTCAGAACGGCATGGCTCGGTTTGCATTTCTACGCCAGTTTAGTACTGCTTTAGAGTGGGCGGCAGTATTCACATGTCGTTTAATTTGCGACGCCTCTACTGCCGTGACTCCTGAAAAACGTTTTCATTCCACGTCGCTCCGGCACTTCTTTTTTTCCACTTCAAGCATTGTATATACATATACATTTACATTTATGCATTTAGCAGACGCTTTTATCCAAAGCGACTTACAGTGCATTCAGGATATACATTTGTATTGTATGTATGTGTATATATATATATATATATATATATATATACACACTACCATGCAAAATACAATTTTTATACAATATTTTTTATGAAAATCCGGCTTTGCCTCACTGGAATAATTCACATGTTAAAATATATGATGAAAAAATTAAAATATTAATATATCAAAATATTAGTGATATTGTTTTTTTAGTGGTAGGGCACAAACATGCAATCACAGAATGTAATATATTTTATAAGCTTTCCTGTGCATATATTTTGGATATTTAACTATCACTGTGCAGTCGAAACTATGCGCTTTAGGATTTGCAGTGATAGAAGAGCCTCCAGGAGCAGGAACACTTTTCTAATGCATTTATAGTCCTTAGAGCGTAGACTAAGAATCGGAGTCCTAAAGTGTCTTTATGATCGGGGCATTTCCTCTGGTCCCGCTGGTGGATGTGTGGACACAGCGTTCAGGGAAGTGGGCCCAGATAAAGGTCTTCCTGCAGGCCACAGATAGCAGTAGCCCAGCCTACAGCCCTCTGATGGTGCCGGGGCTCTGGAGGCGGTTATCAGAGCTGGACGGCTCAGATTCTGATCACTGTCCTCAGCTGTGGAGAGAATGAGGAGATAACATCAGCTGTGATACCGTGCGGGGGTGGATTCATTCAGCCCTGATCCAGGGTTAATAAACTTGTGTCCCTTACACTCACTCTTCCAGAGTATTACTTGATTGCTTTGTGCGTCTTTAGAAGGGAAACCAATCACGGGTCAGTGCTCATGGAACTAATGCTTTAATTGATTTAGCAGATTAATCACTATGTTCTTTTGATCCTTTAAGGATCCTAACATCTGTTCGTAATTGCTGATTTAACTGTTTTTAATCCAATTTTGTCCGTGTTTAGCTAATTGGGAGAGTAGTTCATTCTGTGGGATGAAATGCAGTGAACTGAACAAGCCAGTTCGTTCCCAACCTCAACATAAAATATAGTAGTGTACAAAATTGAAAGTTTATTCAAATGTATTCAGTCAACTGGCAATGAAAACTGTAAAGAGGTCGAGAGGATAAATGACAAAGGAAAAATGACCAGAACTAAACTATTGCAGAAGTTTATAAACATTGTTTATGGTGTGTTTTCTGCAGTCTACCCAGACGGCCGTGTGTGCATCTCAATCCTGCACGCTCCTGGTGATGACCCCATGGGCTATGAGAGCAGTGCTGAGAGATGGAGTCCTGTGCAGAGCGTGGAGAAGATCCTGCTGTCTGTGGTCAGCATGCTCGCTGGTCAGTCACCATTCACTCAGTCATCAGTGAACGATCACAATATGTGCTGTATTGTTCCTACTTGCCTAAAAGTGGTTCCTGAAATCAAGAAGCCTTAATATTGCTTTGCGGTGTTTGGAATTTAATATAGTTTAATATTGATTTTTCTCTCTGGAATGGGAAACATGCAGTCAGACAAACTATTTCTGTTTTCAAAGTTTGGGGTCGGTAAGATTTAAATTAATTCTTGTATTTAGCAAGGATGCATTAAAGTAAATACTTTTTACATTTTTACAAGTTTTTGTTTCAAATAAATGCAGTCTTTGAACTTTCTGTTCAATAAAGAATCATTAAAAAATGAGTTCCATACAAATGTTTTTTTTCAACATTCATAATAATAATAATAGTTTCTTGAGCAGCAAAATCAGCATATTACAATGATTTCCGAAGGATTACTATGTGATTGAAGACTGGTGCAATTATGCTGAAAATTAAGCTTTGCCATCACAGGAATAAATGACATTTTAAAACATATTAAAACCAATAATAATAATAATATTTCATAATATAACTTTTTCTGATCAAATAAATTAAGACTTTGTGTGCAAAAGATGCTTGTTTCAAAGAAAAAAAAAAAAAACTTGCCTACTCCCAAACTTAGAAACATATGTATATAGATGTATTTATATAGATATATAAATACTAAAATGTAAATGTGTGTTACCCAGCATGGCACAAGAAAAGTAAAGACAGGCCTGACTGATTCCCTTTATCACCATGACATTGACATAATTTACTCATCCTCTTGTTGTTCCACATTCTGCCTCAAATCTAGTTTTCCTTTTTAACAAAAAAGTAGTATAGAGTCCGAGTAGGTGAGTTTCCAGTACAGATTTGCCCAAAAATTTGACGATATTTACATTGCGAAATCACGGTGTTTCCGTTAACCGATGTTATGTGACTAAAACACAATTTTTCCTCTCATGGTAAGTCATGGCGACCGATGTTGGTAGGTTAATAGTCGCAGCCACTGCACTAGCCATTATTTTTAATCGATAGAGACATAGACGTGTATTTTTAGCAAAGCGCGCAGAGGCGCTTCTTAAATGCTCCGTGCCGTGGATGGTATAAACACAAGCATTGACTGGAGTAGCCGTGTCGGAGACATATTGTGCTGCAGAAGTGTGCAATGTAAAGAAGGGGTTATTCAAGGATTAATGGCAAGGAAAGCCCCTTGTGATCGGCTACGTATGAGCTGTTTCTTGGAGGTTATAGGACATTAAAGAATGACCATGTGACTTTTACATGCGCCAAGTGAGTTTTAAATGTGAAAAAACGGAGTCCATTGCAGTTTTGCGATATATACCTATTTCAAATTTCCTGAGAAACTACCTCATGTGAGCGTAAAAATCTTTTGATGCATTTCCATTAGGCGTATTTTCAATTCGTAATTTCATTTTGCACAATATAATTTGAGACTTTTTTTGAGAAATAGTGTGGTAGAAAATCCTAGATTTTGAGTGTTTTAATACCTTTTGTAATTTGCATCCCATCAGTGCCTGTCCTTAAATAATTGTAAATTTCATCTACTCCAACAGAGCCCAACGATGAGAGCGGAGCAAACGTGGACGCCTCGAAGATGTGGCGCGAGGACAGAGAGCAGTTCAACCGACTAGCTAAGCAGATCGTGCGCAAATCGCTGGGTCTCTGACTCTCCTGTGTACAGACACACTCTCGCACTCCAGGACAGTGAGGGTTGACGTTTACAAGGATCAAACTCCCCAGAGAAGAATGTCTGTGCTGAGTGTTGTAGTGTACTATCCCCTACCTCCACCAGTGTGAGCACTTTATTCCCATCCAGGCTTTCATACTCTCTTCCCAGTCCTCCCCTCTCCTGTGATTGAGTGGATGCGTTGGACAAATGGCTTTTGACGAAGGCAAAGCGTTATACATTCACCGGACAGTGTTCTAAAAGAGAGCCAAGCATCGTTCACTGAAGCAGTTTTTCACAGCCATTTTGGGCTGCTGGTTTGTCTTTCATGCCTGTTACCTGTCCATAGTTAAGCATTGGAATGCAGCTTTGGTTTGCTGACAGTATGCTGATGCATGCTTTAATGCCTCATTCTAATAAAATGCATCGTGATGCAGTGACTGAGACTATCACATCCACTTACAAATTATATTAATGATCTTTCAGGAAAAAGATCATGTCAATGGA
>CM049800.1:22679984-22917284 GCA_027422405.1 Ptychobarbus kaznakovi
TGTAGCCATTAAAAATGTTTGAAACTTTTTGTTAAATGTTGGGGAGGGGGGTGGCAATCTGGCCATCAAGAATGTAAATTAACTTAAAGGGGACCTATTATGCTCCTTTTTACAAGATGTAAAATAAGTCTCTGATATCCCCAGAGTGTGAATGTGAAGTTTTAGCTCAAAATACCCGGCAGATAATTTTGTATAGCTTGTTAAAACTGCCACTTTTATGTTATGTGCCCAAACGCTATGATATTGAGTATGTTGCTTTAAATGAAAATGAGCTATTTCTCCTGGAGAAGAGGGCGGAGCTTCAGGAGCTCAAGCTCTGCATTTGCAGTGCTAACCTTTACAAATAAACATTCCACGATTGGAACAAGCCTGTTATCTTTACAGAAAACATACTCGGTTTCAAAGTCAGTCATCTGATTGTACTGTGCATAATAAATATGCGTTTATGAATTACACCAACAGGGAGAACAGTGCGATAAAAATAACAACATAGCTGATCTCATGATGCATGGCATGCTATCACAAACTGTATAAGTTCCACTCGTGATTATGAGCTCAACAAACTCAAGCGATGGACTCAAGTCAAGTCAAGTCACCTTTATTTATATAGCTGCTTTTAACAATACAGATTGTGTCAAAGCACTTAACAGTATCAAATTGGAGGATAGAGTGTCAGTAATGTATAGTAATAAGATTAAACACTCAATTTTCAGTTAAAGGCATTTCGTTATTGAATTCAGAGATGTCATTGTCTAGCTTATTTTAGTTTAAATAGTATATGTGAAATCAAATTGACGATAATCAATTAAGTCTCCCCAACTGAGCAAGCCAAAGGCGACAGTGGCAAGGAACCAAAACTCCCTCTGTGACAGAATGGAGAAAGAAACCTTGGGAGAAACCAGGCTCAGTCGGGGGGCAAGTTCTCCTCTGGCCAGGAGATTATTGTTTATTTGTTGTTTACTTATTGTTTTAATTAAAATTTTAAATGTATAAATGTATTATATTTCTATTTTTATATTGTTGCAATTTCTAACACTAATAGTATTATGTAGTTAGGTATTTTATTATATTTGTAGTTATTTTGTTTTATTTTAAGTTTTATATGTCCCGGTGCTCATCCAGGTGTACCGGCATCCGCCGACGATCAGGGCTGCAGACATCATCTCCTGGCGCCGATCCACCATCTGATCCGGACACGGACTGAGAAACAGAATAAGAAAGGAACAGACAAATATTAGCGTAGATGCCGTTCTTCTTACGATGTAACGTGTACATCGTGTGTTATGGGAAGTGTTCCCGTTTCCGGTTGATCTAATTAATGCAGACTAACAATCCTTTAACGGATTTTAATAATAGAAGCGTATTAGTGTGTTAAGTGTACGCCAGGTTGAAGAGATGGGTCTTTAATCTAGATTTAAACTGCCAGAGTGTGTCTGCCTCCCGAACAGTGTTTGGTAGATTGTTCCAGAGTTTGGGCGCTAAATAGGAAAAGGATCTGCCGCCCGCAGTTGATTTTGATATTCTAGGTATTATCAAACGACCAGAGTTTTGAGAACGCAGCGGACGTGGAGGACTATAATGTGATAAGAGCTCGTGCAAGTACTGAGGAGCTAAGCCATTTGGGGCTTTATAAGTAATTAACAAGATTTTAAAATCTATACGATGTTTAATAGGGAGCCAGTGTTGACAGAACCAGGGTAATGTGGTCATACTTCCTGGTACTTGTAAGGACTCTAGCTGCTGCATTTTGGACCATCTGTAGTTTGTTGATCAAGCATGCAGAACAACAACCCAGTAAAGCATTACAATAGTCTAACCTTGAGGTCATAAACGCATGAATTAGCATTTCTGCATTTGACATTGAGAGAATAGGTCGCAATTTAGATATGTTCTTGAGATGGAAAAATGCAGTTTTACAGATGCTAGAGATATGGCTTTCAAATGAAAGATTGCTATCAAACAGCACACCTAGGTTCCTAACTGATGAAAAAGAATTGACAGAGCAGCCGTCAAGTGTTAGATAGTGTTCTAGGTTATTACATGTGGGGTTTTTAGGTCCGATAATTAACACCTCTGTTTTTTCTGAATTTAGCAGTAAGAAGTTACTCGTCATCCAGTTTTTTATATTGACTATGCATTCCGTTAGTTTCTCAATTTGGTGTTTTTCACCGGGCCGCGAAGAAATATAGAGTTGAGTATCATCAGCATAACAGTGAAAGCTAACCCCGTGTTTCCTGATGATATTTCCCAAGGTTAACATGTGAAAAGTAACAGCCCTAGTACTGAGCCTTGAGTTACTCCATACTGCACTTGTGATCGATATGATACCTCTTCATTCACTGCTACGAACTGATGGCGGTCAGATAAGTACGATTTGAACCATGCTAAGGCACTTCCACTAATGCCAACAAAGTGTTCTAGTCTATTTAAAAGAATGTTGTGGTCGATAGTGTCGAACGCAGAGCCTAAGATCCAGTAGAACTAATAAAGAGATACAACCACGATCAGATGATAGAAGCAGGTCATTTTTAACTCTAATGAGAGCAGTCTCAGTATTATTATATGGTCTAAATCATGACTGGAAATCCTCACAGATAACATTTTTCTCTAAGAAGGAATATTATTGTGAATACTACCTTTTCTAGTATCTTTGACAGACAAGGGAGATTTGAGTCATTACTGCTGTGCTCTTGGGAAATGCCAACACCTGTTAATGCTTTATTTTTCGTTAATTTAGTGACTGTATTGAATAAATACTGGGGGTTATGTTTGTTTTCTTCTAGAAAAGATGAAAAGTAATCAGATCTAGCAGTTTTTAATGCTTTTCTGTAGTATAGGGTACTTTCCCGCCAAGCTATACGAAATACCTCTAGTTTTGTTTTCCTCCAGCTGCGCTCCATTTTCCGGGCTGCTCCCTTTAGGGTGCGAGTGTGCTCATTATACCACGGAGTCAGACTATTTTCTTTGATCTTCCTTAAGCATAAAGGAGCAACTGTATCTAAAGTGTTAGAAAAGAGAGAGTCCATAGTTTCTGTTACATCATCAAGCTTTTCTGTGATGAGGAATTGAGATAAATCAGGAAGATTATTTACAAAGCAGTCTTTTGTGGTAGAAGTGATGGTTCTACCATATTTATAAGAAGGAGTTGAATTTACTGCTTTAACTATATGGAGTTTACACAAGACTAGATAATGATCTGATATATCATCGCTTTGCTGCAGAATTTCAACACCAATAACATAAATTCCATGTGACAGTATTAAATCTAGAGTATGATTTCGACAATAAGTAGGTCCTGACACGTGTTGTCTAACCCCAGTAGAGTTCAGAATGTCTATGAATGCTGATCCTAATGCATCTTTATTATTATCGACATGGATATTAAAATTGTCATCAATTAAGACTTCATCTGCAGCCAGTACTAACTCAGATAGAAAATCAGCAAATTCTTTAATAAAGTCTGTATGGTGCCCTGGGGGCCTGCATACTGTAGCCAGTACAAACGTCACAGGGGATTTATCACTGACACGTGTTTCTCTAGATAATGTTATACGCAGCACCATAACTTCAAACGAGTTATACTTAAAGCCTGCCTTCTGAGAAATACTGTGAATATTGCTATAAATTGTAGCAACACCTCCCCCTTTACCTTTACCTGGACGCGGCTCATTTTTATAGCAGTAATCTCGGGGGTTAGACTCATTTAAAGTAATGTATTCATCTGGTTTTAGCCAGGTTTCTGTCATACAGAGCAAATCTAGTTTGTGATCATTGATCAAATCATTTACAAAAAGTGCTTTTGTAGAAAGGGACCTGATATTCAGTAAGCCAAGTTTTATAAATTTTTTCTGTGTTATATATATTTTTCATTTGTTGAACATCAATTAAGTTGTTACTCATAAACTGGTTTGGACGTTTTTTGTATTTTCTAGTTCGGGGAACAAACACAGTATCTATAGTGTGATATCTAGGTGAAAGGGTCTCTATGTGCTGAGAACTAGTTGACTTCTGTGACGTGAGGCGGCTAGCAGACGGTCGGTTTAGCCAGTCTGTCTGCTTCCTGACCTGGGCCCAGTTAGTCAAGTACGAACTCTAAGACTATGTGCCATATTTATAGAGAGAAGAGCGGCACCACCCCAGGAGGGATGAAGACCATCTCTTTTCAACAGGTCAGGTCTGCCCCAAAAATTTGTCCAGTTGTCTATAAAACCTATGTTATTCTGCGGGCACCACTTAGTCATCCAGCCATTGAGTGACAACAGTCTGCTATGAATCTCATCACCCCGGTAAGCAGGGAGCGGGCCAGAGCATATTATAGTGTCTGACATCGTATTTGCAAGAACTCACATGGCCTTCATATGCAACTTTTAACCAACACATTCCTATTCACGATCATTCATGGGCAGCACCAGTGAGACGATGGTAGCTTTAGAATCATTAGCCTTACTGAGTGTCTAGAAGCTCTTTCAGAATGGCAATTTGGAAAACAAAAGCGCGATACTTACTTTGTCTGGAGCTGATGTACGCGCACGAAACGTTGGTATTGATGCCTACACGTATTGGGACTTTACCGATTTTTTTCTGGGACATTTCCTTAGACAATGACACTTAACCACAGTGTCCTCGGCTCAGATGGAGGGAGTCTATGGAGACTTCTATGTTCGTTAGTGCATCCCAAAACACAACACTTAAAAAAACCTCTTTGGCAATGACATTGTATATCTCCAGCAGCTACAGCAAGTAATCAGTAATGGAGGAGGACAGCAGCTTCTCACTCAGGGCTGTGTTTATGCTTACAGGGCAGTGTCACAAATGGGCAGGACTTTTCCCCCTCGGTGACGTGAACAGAGGGAGAATCTGAAACAGCCCGTTCTGAGAGACTGTTTATCATTTTTTTTAGATTATAAATAAATGAGTGGGTAGATTTTTACCATTACAGGCTGGTTGTTTTCACACACTGCAGCAACACAACTGTGTTCAAACAACTTTTTTTTTTGCATAATAGGTCCCCTTTAAATCTTTGTCAAATATTGTCAGATATCAATTGGTGGTGTCAATTTGGCCATCAAAAAATTTACTAAATTTAAGATGTAACTTTTAAAACTGTTAAATATTAAACATCAATGTTAAATATTGTCAAATATCAAACTGGGATGGACAATTTGGTCATATCTTATTATCTGTCTTTGTCAGTCACGTGCGTTTATTATGTGTGACGTCACTGAGGCGCCATTTTGAAGGTATCGTTGCATTGAGCAGTGAACTAAAAGTGTACAGAGCCGTACAATAAAGACGGATTAAATCTTCATACTGGAGAAACAGATGCAAACCAAGTAGATACGGTACCGAGATAATCTCAGCTATTTTTTTTAGGAACCGTAATTTATATAATTTTGTCTTTGATGATTAACAATTAACTGATCAATACTACCTGATGCAAAAAGTTGAGTGCCGCCGGCATTTCTGGCTCCAACCTCTTTGTTTATATGATTATCTTGTTTACAGTATAAAAATGTATGTATACACTTATATGTTCTGTTTTTGTCTACCATTGATTTGCACACATAATTTGCACAATTGTAAGTAATTACATCAAGTGAGTCTCTCTCTACCATTAAACCTTACCCTGTTTGTTCAAAATTGTCCATACTTTATTTGGCTGAAAACAAGTACTGATAAGTACTAATAACAAGGAGACAATCAAAAACACATTTATGAAAATGGCATTATACATACTTTATTATTAATTTTATTATTTTTTATTATTAACACTGTGTTAAAAACCATTTTTAAGTTATTAACAAGATTTTAAAATCTATACGATGTTTAATAGGGAGCCAGTGTTGACAGAACCAGGGTAATGTGGTCATAAAAAATGTTTCAACATGCATAACAGAAGATGTGGCAAGCAAGGTGAATCATCCGCACACTGTTTTCTTAAGTGGACACAGTGTAAATACTACAAAGAAAGCTGAATACATTAAAATGATGATTTGATGCTTCTGCCAAACATTTCTGATGACCCTTTCTGCATGGATTCTTAGAAGTGCTAGATGATATGTCAAATAAATAGTGCTTGTTGGTAGAAGACAAAAAATCAATCAAACTGTGTCCAATGTTGTGCCCATCACAATTGTCAAAAACAGTGTTTGTGCAGGCAGTTACAATGTGAGGTGTATGAGGTTAACATAAGTATTTAAAATGAAGTGATAATTGTCAAAAACAGTGTTTGTGCAGGCAGTTACAATGTGAGGTGTATGAGGTTAACATAAGTATTTAAAATGAAGTGATAATTGTACACACATGAATGTCTGTATTGCATATGTTTTTCAATTTTGTATATTGCCATGAATTGTTATTTTGTTGTCTGTGTCCTGTCCCGTTGCTGTCATTCTGTTGCACTGTGGAGCTTTGTCACTTTAACAAATTCCTCATGTGTAAACAAGGCAATAAGCTCATTCTGACTGATTCTTTGATGTCCAATTCCTATAGAATTTAGCTCCAATCTCAATCAAACTCATCTGCCTGCCTGCCTATCTCTCTTGGTTAGCCTGTTCAGGTGTATTTTATTAGGGTCGGGGGTCAACTCTGCAGTAAAGTGGACCTCAATGGCCAGAATTGAGAACCCATGTAATAAAGGACACACAAGTTACATTCAGTTAGTGACACTGAGTGGTGTCGTGTGAAGCTGAGCATCTCCTCCTGCCTTCAGTGTAGCTGTCTCCTCCAGCCTTCAGTGTGTAGCTGAGCATCTCCTCTTCAGTGTGTCCTGCCTTCATGTGTTCTTGTCGTGTAGCTGACAACATTTTAATCCAAAAATTTAATCTGAGCCATTTCCCTACACCTAAACCTAACCTCCACCTTCATGTGCAACAAACACTGTAGCTGACAAAAATTAAAAACATCTCCTCCAGACCCTTCAGTGTGTAGCTGAGCATCTCCAGCCTTCAGTGTAGCACCTTCTCCTCCAGCCTTCAGTGTGTAGCTGAGCATCTCCTCTCCTCCGTCTCCTCCAGCCTTCAGTGTGTAGCTGACCATCTCCTCCAGCCTTCAGTGTGTAGCTGAGCATCTCCTCCGGCCTTCAGTGTGTGTGTCCAGCCTTCTGAGCATCTCCTCCAGCCTTCAGTGTGTAGCTGAGCATCTCCTCCAGCCTTCAGTGTGTAGCTGAGCATCTCCTCCTCAGTGTTTAGCTGACCATCTCCTCCAGCCTTCAGTGTGTAGCTGACCATCTCCTCCGTCTCCTCCAGCCTTCAGTGTGTAGCTGAGCATCTCCTCCAGCCTTCAGTGTGTAGCTGAGCATCTCCTCCAGCCTTCAGTGTGTAGCTGAGCATCTCCTCCAGCCTTCAGTGTGTAGCTGACCATCTCCTCCGGCCTTCAGTGTGTAGCTGAGCATCTCCTCCAGCCTTCAGTGTGTAGCTGAGCATCTCCAGCCTTCAGTGTGTAGCTGAGCGTCTCCTCCAGCCTTCAGTGTGTAGCTGAGCATCTCCTCCAGCCTTCAGTGTGTAGCTGAGCATCTCCTCCAGCCTTCAGTGTGTAGCTGAGCATCTCCTCCAGCCTTCAGTGTGTAGCTGAGCATCTCCTCCGGCCTTCAGTGTGTAGCTGAGCATCTCCTCCAGCCTTCAGTGTGTAGCTGAGCATCTCCTCCAGCCTTCAGTGTGTAGCTGAGCATCTCCTCCAGCCTTCAGTGTGTAGCTGAGCATCTCCTCAGTGTGTAGCGCATCTCCTCCAGCCTTCAGTGTGTGTGTAGCCTTCAGTGTTTGAGCATCTCCTCCAGCCTTCAGTGTGTAGATGAGCATCTCCCCAGCCTTCAGTGTGTAGATGAGCATCTCCCCAGCCTTCAGTGTGTAGCTGAGCATCTCCTCCAGCCTTCAGTGTGTAGCTGACCATCTCCTCCGCATCTCCTCCAGCCTTCAGTGTGTAGCTGAGCATCTCCTCCAGCCTCAGTGTGTAGCAGCCTTCAGTGTGTAGCTGATCTCCTCCAGCCTTCCTCCATCTCCTCCGGCCTTCAGTGTGTAACTGAGCATCTCCTCCGGCCTTCAGTGTGTAACTGAGCATCTCCTCCAGCCTGGTAGGTCATCGTCTCAGCAGGCTGCAATGTGTTTTTTCCATTAACTGCTCCCACTTACTGTTTAGTCACACCTAGCCTTACTATATGAAATGAAAATGTACAAAAATGTAGTAAGTACCATTTAAAATTGTTAGAAATAAAAATGAGAAACATTATAAATGTATTTTAGTTAAGTATTCAGTTTATATTGCACTTAAATATGATTGCAATAAGTAGTTAAATAAGTACAAACCCCCCAAAACAATATTTAAATGCAGCAACGTTAGTGAAATAAATTAACTCTTTATACCTACAATTTATGATTTTTAAATAAAAGAGGGTAAAGGGCTGGTATTTCTTCCAGGGTTTTAATCAGACACGCCACCAAGTTAAAATTTTTAACGAACTTTGGATATTTTAATATTTCATATTCAACACTATGCAAAAAACGATTGCAAGACATTTCATGGTAACGTTACATGACCCGTTTCTGCTCACCCGCTCCCTGGTTGTTTATTAGCATTGATAACCCTAAATAACATGTGAATATAATGTTGGCTACTTCAGAAATCAGAAAATAAGCACATATAAAACAGCTCTTACTTACCTTTATGAAAATATTGAGGGTAAACGAACATACACAGAGATATGAGGTTTTGGCAAATATGATGATTTTGCATATCACCGCTGAAACCCAGGCCATCTGACGTGGCGACGCCTCTTGTTGTTTTGTCTTTTTTTTCAAGTGCGAGACCTAACATGTCCTTCTTCGTGGTGAGGTTTTGACCTTTTCAGTCATGCAATTAACTATTGCAGACGTTATAACAAAAAGAACGTACCATTTTGAAGCAAATGAAAAAGACAATTCTCCAAATACAGAACACCTCGGCTTTGATACCTCACAAATGGCGGCGATACCCAAGATGCACTTCGATTCTCGTGAGTGTGACGTCACCTGACAAAGACCGATTGGTGGAGAATCAGTGTTTGTCCTGCTTCTTTTCTTCCTCTTCCTAAATAGTCATTAAAACTATAAAGTAACACAAGCTGAAGTATGAAAACATATGCACTGAAACACGGTTTTGTGATAAAGGGCTGTCTCTAAAGTCTGTTATGGACTTTCCTCTAATGGGATTAAAATGTCATTAGCCTATCTTCTATACATATGCAGGTTAGGAAGGCAGGATTCTGTCCGGAGTTCATGAACTGGCAGCACTGCGCTTTAATATCCACGACATATTATAAGTGAACTGTTGTCAAAGTCTGTTCTGCTGCTCACAAAAGAATTTAAATTGATGTGCTCCTCCCCTTTAACATCCCTTAATGTTCCTTCTTTTCTGCCAGCTTTGATGTGAAAAAGACTTTAAGTGACAAAGGTGAAGTGGGGTCAGGTGAACTGCATGCTGGTCTTTAGCCTCAGATGATGTTTAGATTAGCTCACAAACTATTAGCAAACCTGCTATTGTAGTGAGTGATCATGTATGCTTTATCTTGAGTGGTCTATTGTACTTTAAAGATTGCTAAGCCAAGCATCACTATTAATATTGCTCAAATGTACACGTAAGAATGAACTATAATTAGACTATGTGTTGAAGAACCCTAGCTGTAATACCTGCCTCACTAATTAGTCAAACCCACATCGTTTAGCCATTAGTGGGTTGTGCATCCCAGAAAGTACCAGAAGAGGGAGAGACCGAGAGACCAAAAACAGCTGCTGGGAAAACTAGGCTGGAATGTAACAGACATGAATGATACCTCAAATCAAGCAACTTGTTGAGAAGAGGTGCGGTTAAATTATTATTTATGTGATCTGGGCCCGTATTCACAAAACATCTTAAGGCTAAAAGTAGCTCCTAACTTGCCAATTTAGAAGAAAATCTTAAAAATAGTGGCCGTGTCAGTAAATTTAGGACTCCTAACATTTTTGTTCTAAGAGTATTTGACAAAGCGTTTTAGCGCTAAAACTAGCCCCTTAATCTGTGAAACGTTAGGAGTAGTGAAGAGGACTCCTAAGTCACTAAGACTAACTCACAACTATCCTAAAATGGCTGTTGCCAGATATCTGCATCATAATATAAACATATTATAAACATTTGATGATAATGAGCTTTTTTAAAACGTATCACCTTTAGGGTTTCCCAACTCCAAATTTTCCGTTGATTATATCCTTGTTTTCATTAACCAGTTGGGCAAGAAGTAACAGCTGTTCTTGCGTCTAGTTTGGTTTTCTTTTACGTTTGCATGTCTTACTATCAGCCATGATTATTCTACTCTGTTAATTAAAAAGCTGTTTAAATGCATATCCGCTATGAGAAGCATACATGCAAGAGGCTGACATTTAGCTGAAAATATACTTATTTAATTAGCGCGCTTGCGTTTTAAAATCTTTCTTTGAATTTGGAAATTATAATTGTATTTTTAAACCTTTTTTTGAATATGGCAGCATAGTTTTGCGCTCTACAATATTTCTATGAATCAATCTCTGACAGAAACCCCTCTCCTACCCTATCAGCCAATCTCTGTGTGAATAGTTAGGAAGCATGCTGACATCATCCATAGCAAGAGGTCAACCCCGCCCCACTCTTAGTTTAAGACTTCTCTCTATTCCTTAGTAAAAGTTTGTTCTCAGCAGCTTTGTGGATAGGTTTTAAGAGATGACTCTTAGCTAAAAACTTGCACTGCTACTTAGGAGAACTCTTAGAGGTAAGATAAAATGTTTTGTGAATACGGGCCCTGGACTCTTCACAGTGGATAGTAAAACCAAACTATTTTACATTTTGACTTCCTGTTCCTGCTGCCACTGCCACATGGTTTGGAGATCAGTCAAGTTTGAACCTTTAAATCATTCATCTTAATTCCAGGCTGATCTCACGGCAATTCGTACATATTTTACGAGGTGGCTAATTCATATGAATTCGTACAACCTCACTCGTACAAATTCATACGATTTTTTCTAAATTTACTAATTGCCAATTATATGAATTTGTACGAATGACCTAGACCTACCCAACCTTGTCACTGGGGTTTAGAGAAATCGTACTAAATCGAACAAGTGATTCATTTGTACGAATTAGCCACCTCGTAAAATATGTACGAATTGCCGTGAGATAGCGTTGCTTAATTCTTAATTTACAATTCGTAGTAAAAAAAAAAAGAAACAGTTATTTAATTGTAAACTTCATTTAGAATTTTGAATACTTAATCACAAATATTTAATTTCAATCTCAAGTTCTAAATGTATTGCAATAAGTCATGGCATCATCTTTAGCTATACCTGCTAGCACTTCAAATTGAATTTGTAAAATGTAACTTGTACAAACTGTATGATCTTTAAAAAAAAGCATGAATTAAATCAAATCAATTAAATTAAATCCAATAAATTTTATTAACTTGCTTAAAAAAGATTGAACAAATAAGATTAAAAAAGTAGTAGTTTGCTGTGTAAATTTTTTTAAATCTATTTTTTCTACAATGTACAATGCAGATCAGCAAAGGTCAACAAGAAAAAAAAATTAAAACGTGAGACTGAGAAACAGATCAGGGCACAGCGAGGGACTCCACCCAGAGGCAGAAAATAAAACAGAGAGAGAGAGAGAGAAAGAGAGAGGGGGAGGGAGGAGGGTTATGAAGCAATGAAATACTGAGATTAGGACCGCAGGAAATCTCTCTCTCTCTCTGTCTGCCTTTCTCTCAGCCTCTGTACCTCCTTCTGAGCCCCTCCTCTCGTGTTGACATGGTTTCATTTGAATTTCTCTCTAAATACACTGCTTTTGCCCCTTGAGCTCTCAGTTGTAGGTGTGATCTGTTAACACGCTCCTCTAACCCTGCAGGTGACAGGTGAATTAACTGCTGCGTTGTGGACGCCTCTGCGCACCTGAGCAAAAGAGAAGAAGAGAGGAAAAGCACAGGCTTGTGGACCTTCAGGACTTTGATTACAGCTTTCAAAGTATTTTGGCTCTGACTTGTTTGACCTGCTTGTTAATGATTAGCATTTAAGTGGATGAGGAAGGACTTTCTTGGGAAGAAGGACAGAAAACAGGAATTTTCATGTAGTTTGTATTGTGTATTTAAACATTACCCAGTGCTTGCTATTCACATATATTTGTGAAATCACTTTAAGTAGCTAATGGCTCATTGGTGTTGAACTGATTCTTTTATTAAAATTAAACAATGAGGGACAGACTCTATTCTGGACAGTTCAAGGAACAAAGAATACAGGACATAAAGGCATCTTGACCAGCAGACAACTTTCTGAATTTCATGTTTTGGACATTTTTGTGGCCAATCAAAAGTTTGTAAGTACATTTTTTATTGACAAATCAACATCTAATGGAAGGACAGCATAACTTGGTGCCATCATCATGGCTACTTGCACTGCAGTTGTTTCTGCTGCTTCTGCCACTGACAGAGAGTGTGACCGTAGTGCCATGGAAACCCTGTACAGGTGAGATACCGCACATAACCCTGCTTATTTGCACTCTAATTACCAGTCATTTCAATGCAATAGCTGAATAATGTGTATATGACAACAAACGGTTAATATTTAAATCACTGGTACTACAATCTGCTTATCTTTCTATCAGCAGACACTATTTATCTTTCTATCAGCAGACAAGAAAAAGTGACTTCCTCTGTAATAAAATTCTTCAGATTAGATCAGGTCCAGATTGTAAAGATCTTGAATGAAACGGTAAATCCTCAATCTGAGTATGGATTGTGTGTATAGAAATAGTTCTTCAACTATGGATAATTACCTTCATGTCATACACAACAGTGAAAATTATTATGGAAACTATTTTATACATTTGTAAATTAAAATGTCATACTCTTTTGTTTGAAAGCTATGAGATTACTTTAATAGCTAGAATTTTATTTATACTAATCACATCCAATTAGATGATATTTTTACTCTCTTCACATAATTACTAAATTACAGGTCAGATTTAGTTTTTTTCTCACACCTTGTGTCTCATATTTATCTCTAGAATTGACTTCACTAATACGTTTTTGCCCTTGTAGCCAGTTTTAAACTTTATAGGACAAAAGCTGTTTGTTATGGTGGAAATGACACTGCAGGACAGTCACAATTTCATTTTCAGACAATAAAAATCTAATTCGTCATTAGTTGATCATGTATCATGCGGACCACCACAATGTCACAGTTCACCCAAAAATAAAAGTACTGTCATCATTTACTCACCCTCAAGTTTTATCCAAAACTGTATGAATTTCTTTCTTTAGCTGAACATAAAAGAAGATATTTTGAAGAATGACAGTATCCAAACAGTTGCTGGTCCCCATTGACTTCCATAGTATGGGAAAAAAATACTGGAAGTCAATATGGAACAGAAACTGTTGACTTACCAACATTTTTCAAAATATGTTTTATGTTTGGAACGACTTGAGGGTAAGTGAATGATGACAGAAATTCATTTTTTCGGGTGTACTATCCCTTTAATAAAAGAAATGAAGGCTTTCTAATTTGTGAAATCCCTGCCACACAAATGCTTTCACTATGAGAGATGGGCAGCTTCACAGGACTGGTGGTGTATTCATGTTGTCATGCTGATTCACGGCTTGGTCTCTACAAAGGAAAAATGTAAAACTCTTTTCAAACCCGGCGACATCCCTGGGGCTTAAATTCTCCCATTTTCATACCACGAAGGCAATTACATTAGATACCAATGTAAAAGAAATGAGAAAATGAAAAAATGCTAATATGAAAACGAGTTTACCAGAAGATTACCAAAGTAAATTCCTTAAGTGGTATTTCAAAATATTGCTTTTGTAAGAGCAAACCATCTAAATGGTCCATAATTAGGGCAATGAGCTCAGCTGAAGGACTGTTATTACAATAGAAGCTGTAAATACCACAATAATGTGGACGAACCAAAGAATGTTGAGAATGTTTAGGGAATTACAGTCCTGTCACCGAACATCTATAGATGACATCTCTTTGTCATCAGTGTGTGTGTTTTCATTTGAAGCATCCTACACATTTATTTGTAGTTTGAAATTAAATAGTAATTACGTTATTTTGCCATAAGTTAAATATATTCAATTACTACAATATATAAATCTATTGTAGAAACTTAATTTCCTGTAAATCTGCTTTGCAATGATTGTATCGTAAAAAGCGCTGTACAAATAATCTTTAATTGAATTAAATTGAAGTAGGAAAGTAAAACATATTTGAAAGCATCAGTTATGCTGTCATTTAATGTATACTTACATATTTTAGATTTAAATTATGTACATTTGAGTAAATCAATGGACCCCATAGACTTGAGGTACTAATAAAAAACATTACACATACTTAAGATCTTTATTTTTGGCATTTTTGCCTTTAGTATATAGGACAGATCAGAGCTAAAAGCAAGCGAAGTGGAAGGGGGGGGGGTTAAGGAAAGATTCTTGGTGGGGATTCGAACTCGGGACGCCTGTAGAGCAACGGTGCAGTATGTCGGTGCAATGCCCACTAGGCTATCGGTGCTGACAAATACATGTTTTTAAACCATGCCATTGTATAATGACAGTAAATCAAATGTCAGTGTTTTGTAAATTCTGCAAACCTGGGAGAGCTGATAAATATTCTGTCTCCCCCTCTTTCCTCTGTATATTTTGCATGGAAGGCAATTTGCATATTTTGGGAGATAAACTACATCAAGAGCTATTCTCATCCACAGATGCAAAAATACATTGGCCACCAAAAGTATTCAGATTCATAACCCACATGAATGGTTTTCATAGCCTTCCTGTAGCTTAAACTGATATCAGTGCCAAGGTCATTGGAAAACAAGAAGTGTTTAAATGTGTAGGCCTACCTTAAATACAATGTAAGTCACTCTGGATAAAAACGCCTGCCAAACACATAAATGCAAATAGTATTACATAAAGTATCAAATCTAATCCTATTATTTTTGAGAATGATGGCAAATGCATGCCATTTCACAAAGAGATATATTTTCTTGTATTAAAAAACACAACTATGGTCAAAATGAACACAAAATAATTGGGACACTTACTGGTTGTTGAACTTAATGGAATTAACGTAGTCTGCAATCCATCTGTCACGAATCAGGCATCTGTGGCTCCCTCCGATCACCACCAGAGGGCCCTCTCACCTGAGTACTAACCAGATCATTCAGACTTCAATTCCCACAACCCCGTGCCTGGGACTGATCACCCTTACAGGTGATATTCATCAGCTGGGCTACTTAAGCTGATCACTATCGCATCTCATTGCGAAGTCTTGTTCTGCCTAGCTGACATTACAGAGCGTTTATCCTGTTTGTTTACCTGTAGCCTACCTGGACTGTTTACCTACTCTGATTGTTTGCCGCCTGCCCTTGCGTTTACTCTGTTACCTGTCTGCCACCTGCCTCGACCCTTTTGCCTCCTCTCCGTTTATGATTCTGCCTATCTACGATACCCCTGACACTGTTATCTGAACTGTGCCTGTATTACTCGTTGTGTCTCTAATAAAGCTGCACATGGATCCCAACGCCACTGACTCCTCATTACAGAAGACTTCGCCAGATATCTATCCAGCAGTCTTTTACCATTTCACCACGGAGGTGTCTGCTCAAGCGACAATACTCGCCACTCGACAACAACAGCTGAACCATCTTACCTCTCTCACGGAGGAGCTGGTAAGGTCTTTGCGAGCTCTTCGTCTCCCAGCATGAGCGTCCCCTCGCAGAATCCACCTCCGCCAGCATCTGCCACAGCATCCACCACTGCCAGTCCTCGTCTGCCATTTCCAGAAGAATTTGACGGATCACCTACGAGATGTAGGGGATTTCTTCTTCAATGCTCCATGTTTATCAGTCAGCAGCCCACGTTATATCCCACGGACGATAGCCGCATTGCCTTCGTCTGTTCGCTATTAACCGGACGAGCGTTGGAATGGGCCACTGCTGTGTGGGATGATGATCACGCTGCATTCCCCTCTTTCGCCAGCTTCACTCAGAGCTTCAAAGAAGTGTTCGAACATCCCGCTGGTGGTAAGGAGGTTGGTGAACAACTTTTATCTCTCCGTCAGGGAGGAAGTTCAGCCGCTGATTATGCACTATCATTCCGCACGCTTGCCGCACAAACAGGATGGAGGGACGCAGATCCTCTCAAACTTCTCTTCCGCAAGGGTCTCAACCCCGAACTGCAAGCTGAACTAGCCTGCCGTGATGAAGGCAAGACCCTAGAACAGTTCATTGACCTGGCCATCCGCCTCGATAATCTCCTCCGCTCTTGGCGACTTCCTCGCCCCTCTTTTCCCTCCGCCACTATGGCAACAGCGCCACCTGGAACTGAACCCATGCAGATCGGCGTTACGCACCTCAGCAGGGAGGAGAGAGAGAGATGCGTTCGTCAGAATCTCTGCCTATACTGTGGACTTCCTGGACACATGAGGGCATCTTGTCCCACTCGCCCACCTCGTAACAATTCTGCGGTGAGTCAAAATTCCAGTCAATCCACCTTCTTAAAAATACCAGTAAGGCTAAGGGTTAAAGGGACCGTCATTGACACCACAGCTTTTATCGATTCAGGGGCTGCAGGAAATTTAATTGATGCTGAATTCTCTAAAACTCATAATATTCCCCTTGTTCCCTGTGAATCTCATCTGGCAGTGGCAGCGCTAGACGGAAGGCCATTGGGCTCCGGCCGAATTCAATTTACCACGGAAGACTTAACACTTCTCTCCGGAGCTCTCCACACTGAGACCATTCGGCTATTCATTTTCCAATCTCCTCAAACCCCTCTCATCTTAGGCCTACCCTGGCTGGAGAAACATAACCCGTATATTTCCTGGTCAGAGAGACAGATTAGTCAGTGGTCTGAATTTTGCCTGCAAAATTGTCTCAGTCGCACCCATCCAGGTAAACAACCGGAGCTCTGTAATGCCTCCAAAATTCCCGGGGAGTACCATGACCTCACTGAAGCCTTTAGTAAGACCAAGGCTTCTCAGTTACCCCCTCATCACTCATGTGACTGTGCCATAGATCTTCTACCCGGTTCACAACCACCCAAAGGTCGAGTGTTTCCCCTATCACAACCTGAGTCCGAAGCCATGAGATCCTACATCGAGGAGGAGTTGGCCAAAGGCTTCATTCGTCCATCCATTTCATCTGCATCAGCCGGATTCTTCTTCGTGAAGAAAAAGGATGGAGGGCTCCATCCGTGCATCGACTACCGAGGACTCAATGACATCTCGGTCAAGTTTCGCTACCCTCTACCCCTAGTACCGGCATCCTTAGAACAACTGCGCAAGGCCAAGTATTTCACCAAGCTAGATCTTTGAAGTGCTTACAACCTCATTTGCATCCGTGAAGGAGACGAGTGGAAGACGGCCTTCTCCACGACATCAAGACACTACGAATACCTTGTCATGCCTTTCGGCCTGTCCAATAGTCCATCCGTGTTCCAAGCCTTCATCAATGATGTGTTTCGAGACATGCTGAATCACTGGGTCATCGTGTATATATTGATCTACTCTGACTCCTACAGGGATCATATTAAGCATGTGCGTATGGTTCTTCAACGCCTCATCGCCAATCAACTCTATGCTAAGACAGAGAAGTGTGCGTTTCACCAAAACACGGTATCCTTCCTCGGGTATGTGATCAGCTCAAGAGGGGTAGCTATGGACGAGAGGAAGGTGCAAGCTGTCGTTAACTGGCCAAGACCACTCTCTGTACAGGAATTACAAAGCTTCCTGGGTGTTGCTAATTTTTATCGAAGAGTCATCCGTAACTTCAGCACCACTGCAGCACCTTTGACTTCTATGTTCAAGAGGGGTAAACAGGGTCTTGTATGGACACCGACAGCCATATCTGCCTTCCAGGAGCTGAGAGAAAGGTTTACCTCTGCCCCTATTCTACATCACACGGACCCCGAACTAGAGTTCATTGTGGAGGTTGATGCATCCAGCACAGGTATTGGTGCAGTTCTCTCTTAACGACAGGGTAACCCCCTCAAAGCATACCCCTGCACATTCTACTCTCGTAAACTCAGCCCCGCAGAACAGAATTACGATGTGGGCAATCGAGAACTTCTCGCCATGAAAGCAGCCTTCGAGGAGGGGCGTCATTGGCTTGAAGGAGCTAAACACCCCTTCACCATATTAACCGATCATCGCAACCTTGAATATCTGAAATCCGCCAAAAGACTCAACCACAGGCAGGCAAGATGGTCTCTATTCTTCACACGGTTCGATTTCACTGTGACATACTGCCCAGGTTCACTGAACACCAAAGCCGATGCTCTGTCTAGGCAATACGAATCATCCATACTACCACCCACCAAGGAATCCATCATCTCGCCAGCCCTGATTCTCGCCCCCATCCAATGGGATATCATGACTGAGATCTCCGAAGCTCAGGCCACCGACCCGCCTCCAGCTGAAAGTCCTCCTAACCTCACATACGTTCCACACGCACTGCGTCACAGAGTAATTCAATTAGTTCACTCTACTCCCAGTTCAGGCCATCCAGGCATCCACAACTGCTCACCAATTGCTTCTGGTGGCCCACACTGCCGGCAGACACCATCACTCACATTCGGAACTGTCCCACATGCAATGTGTCAAAATCCTCTCACCAACTTCCTGCCGGTCTCTTACAACCTCTACCCATTCCGCAACGCCCCTGGTCGCATATAGCCATAGACTTCATCACGGATCTGCCGCTATCCAGAGGTTATACCACCATCCTCACCGTGATTGACCGCTTTTCCAAGGCCTGTCGCTTGATCCCTCTACCCAAACTGCCTACAGCCCTTGAAACTGCAGAATCCTATGCGACCACGTATTCGGATTCTATGGCCTGCCGGAGGATATAGTCTCAGATCGGGGACCACAGTTCACCTCCCGAGTCTGGTCTGCCTTCTGTCAGAAGCTAAACATCAATGTCAGCCTCACCTCAGATTACCACCCTCAAGCCAACAGTCAAGTGGGATGTTTAAACCAGGAGCTTACCCGCTTCCTCCGCTCATATTGCCATAGGAATCAGGCCGACTGGAGTTGCTATCTCCTTTGGGCCGAATATGCCCAGAATTCCCTCCGTAAACCAGCCACAGGTCTCACTCCATTTCAATGTGTATTGGGGTTCCAACCTCCCTTATTTCCCTGGTCTGGGGAGCCTTCGGACTTGCCTGCTGTCAACTCCTGGCTCCAACAAAGAGAGAGGACCTGGAATGAGGCTCATGTCCATCTCCAACGGGCAGTCAGGTGAACTAAGGAGCAGGCTGATCGCAGATGGTGTCCCAATCCCAACTACCATCCGGGTCAATGGGTCTGGCTGTCAACCCATGATCAACGTCTTCGGCTGCCTTGCAGGAAACTCAGTCCTAGGTACGTGGGTCCCTTCAAAATTCTCAGGCAAATAACTCCTGTTTCATTTAGATTGGCTCTGCCTGCAAATTATCGTATCTCACCCACTTTTCATGTGTCTTTGCTTAAGCCCGCTGGTGGTGCGAGAGGAGTGGAGGACCAGGAGGAGGCGGGTGACCAGGGAGCCCCCCGATCATCATAGATGGCGAGGAGGTGTACAGAGTCCAGGAGATTCTGGACTCCCGTCGCCGGGGCAGGGTACTTCAGTACCTAGTAGATTGGGAGGGTTACGGTCCGGAGGAACGGTCCTGGGTCAATGCTGAGGACATTTTAGACCCATCTCTTACCACAGACTTCCATAGGGCCCATCCGAATAAACCGGCCCCGAGACCCCATGGTAGACCCCGGCGTCGTTTGCCTCCTCGCGTCAGGAGCCGCTCGCGGGGGGGCTCTGTCACGAATCAGGCCTCTGCCTCTCACCTGAGTACTAACCGGATCATTCGGACTTCAATTCCACAACCCCGTGCCTGGGACTGATCACCCTTACAGGTGATAGTCATCAGCTGGGCTACTTAAGCTGATCACTATCGCATCTCATTGCGAAGTCTTGTTCTGCCTAGCTGACATTACAGAGCGTTTATCCTGTTTGTTTACCTGTAGCCTACCTGGACTGTTTACCTACACTGATTGTTTGCCGCCTGCCCTTGACCCCGCCTGCCTTGCGTTTACTCTGTTACCATGTCTGCCGCCTACCTCGACCCTTTTGCCTCCTCTCCGTTTATGATTCTGCCTATCTACGAGACCCCTGACGCTGTTATCTGAACTGTGCCTGTATTACTCATTGTGTCTCTAATAAAGCTGCACATGGATCCCAATGCCACTAACTCCTCATTACACCATCCATTAGCGTTCCCATGTTAAATGGCATGTTATTCAGTTGGCACAGACAAACTCAGAAGTATGCAAACTTCTTGCTCCCATCTTTACTAATGACCACTCAATTCTAGGCACAGAAGTTTTTGAGTCAGTCACCTGAGAAATAAAATCACCACAAGGAAAATAATCTCTTAACAAAGCTGATTGTTTGATGGCATCACAAGAACACTAACAGTCCAGAATCCTTGACTAAAAACTACTGTATTCTGAGCTGTCAATTTCATATTTTTGAGGGCCCTTGATTGATTGAATGAATGAATCCTATTGACATTTAATTTAGACTAAGAAGTATTTGTGGTACACTCCCAAAAAAGTACAAAAAAGTACTGTCATCAGCTAACAATTGGGCGGAACCCTTTCGAAAGTTACTAATACACAATAGGAAATAAAGTGTAGATTTACGGTACACATATATATATATATATAATTTAGGGTTACATTTTTTTTACATATATGTACCATCTAGTTTTGGTAAAGGTTACCACATATTTGGACTTGCAAAAAAAAAAAAAAAAAAAAAGGGTCTAGTTACAGAATTTAGCAGCAGGGGCTAAATGGACCATACGTGCTACTAAAACAAACATTGTTTCTGGCATGTAGTCCTCAATTTCATGTTTCCTAAACTCCTCTCTTAAGTCTTTCTCCTCTCCCTCTCTCCAGATCTCCATCCAGTGGACCTGTTGTCTCGGGTGTTGCCCCGTAACGGAGAGGCTCTGTCTGGGGTCCGTATGGTGCAGGAGGGAGGCGCTCGTGGGGTCCAGTTCTTCAGTCCTACACAGGCACTCACTTTTCCATCGTCTCAGCTCTTCATTAACTGCCCTCTCTTCCCTGCAGAATTCTCCATAGTGGCCACTGTAAAAGTGTCTCAGACCAGAATGAAGGTATGCTTAAAATTACATGTACAGATCGGCAAAGGGTTAGATGCTTGTCTCCAGTTTAAATTAATTATTAAATAAATTTCAATATTTGTAAATTATTTAGTTGAGAAAAGATATTTTACTCCAAACTCAAGCAGGGTTGACTGGTTAGCAATTTGTGTTACCAAGAAAATGAACAGGTGAACCTAATAAAGTGGCCGGTGAGCGTATATTTATATTTGAGTATATTTAAAAATATATATTTTTTTGCCAAATGAAAGATATTTTGGTATATGATGATTTAAACTAAATATATTTTCAGTTTCAAAAGTATATTTCATTGATATTCACTGTTTACGACATACTGTATAGTTAGCATATATTTTACATATATTTTGGTGAGGGAAAAATATTTTTTTTTGTCATATGGGTCTTCAAAATATCTTCTTTTATATTCCATAATGAAAGTCAATTGGAACCAAAAAATTTTGGTTATCAACAATTTTCAAAATATATTATTTTATGTTCATCAGAAGAAAAAGTCATGCAAGTTTAAAACAGCATGAGGGAGAGTAAATGATGACAGAATTTTCATTTCTGGGAGAACTATTTCTTTAAAACTTAATTTATTGATATAAAAATATCACATCAATGATATTGTGAATGAGCCAAATGAAAGACAACATAAACCTGACTATCTTTCCTGTGTCTCTGAACTGAATCTGTGCTTGCTGTTTTTCAGAAGAACGAGTACTTGTTCGCTGTAGTGAAGGAGGATGTCGATCAACTCCTGCTTGGTATGCGTTTCTCTAAAGAGAAAGTGCATCTCATCTATCAGGGCTCAATGGGGAGGGAGCGTCTCAGCTTTAAACGAATCCGCCTGGCAGACAACCACTGGCACAGCATGGTGTTAGCCGTCAGCGGTCACCATGCCACCCTCACCCTGGACTGCGGCATCCCACTGGAACTGTGAGTCTGTGACGGTAGTGGAAAGACCCCACAATATATAGGCATATAGATGACCTCAGAGCTAAATTTAGTTTTTTGCTTACAATTTCTTGGCCAAAATGTACACATACTCTTGCACTCTTGAACAATTAGATTCAAATGAAATGCAAATTTCATTTTATTAAACAGTAGTGTTAAAAATAGTGAAGCTGTGAAGCAGGATCTTTCCAAACCACAAAAATAGATTAAGAAACAAAATATATTGCTGCAGTTAAAAGTTGAGATCTGTGAGTAATGTACTTTCCCTGATGGTTTTCAGGGTCCACAAACAGCCATTTCCCTCTGATCTCAGCACTGAGGGCTCTAGATTTCACATTGGAAGTCGAAGGAAGTGGAAAGGCCTGTTCTCTGTAAGCGTTGGTTCTGATATTGCTATTTAATTTGCTTTATTTAAAATATATTATCATACACACAAACATACCTGTTGGTAAGATGATGATCTGTCTTCTTTCTTAAGGGTTTACTGCGGCAGCTCGTCCTTTTGCCTGGATCAGACGCGACACCACGTGTTTGTCCCTCTTTCAAACCATCACAGGTTGAGCTTTCGGTCCCTACAATCCTGTCAAACTTGCCAGTGAAATCCCAAATAAATGACGTCCTGCTTCCTCCATACGGTAAATCTAAAATATGTCAATTCAAATTATGTTAAGGTTAAATATAAACATCTTAAAAATGTAAATATATATATATATATATATATATATATAATTAAATCATATAATACAAAATAAAAATGAATACAAGTAAAAATGTATTTCCAATCCATATGCATATGACTAGAACAATTACAATTTTCAGCAATTATAAAGGTTGCTATCATTGAATAGCATTTAAATTTGTATCGGTCTAGCACACAGTCATTATAAATTATATGAATTATATGATTTATATTATAAAATAATAACTGATCATATAAACAACCTGTGTTCTATATATATCTGTAACGGGACCGACAAGACGAGAGGCGTGCGGATCCATATGCAGGCTTTTATTAGAAGACATGGTCAAAACACAGACAGGGTCGAGCAAATGGCAAACAGGTATATAGAGGGCAAGGCAGGAGAGTAATCAAGTAAACGGGCGTGGTCTACAATCGGCAAACAATATCCAGAGGGCAAGGCAGAGAGAAATCCAGGTAACAAGCAGAAGGTCAGGAACCAGACAACAAGGCAACATAGAAGGACTAGACAGAAACTATAACAAAATACGGGCAGGCTTGGTATGTGGCTAACATCTGGGGGATGCTAAACGCTCAACAAAACTCGGCAATGACAGAGAGGAAGTCCATGGCTTAAGTAAGCTGTGTGATCAGTGCAATCAGCTGTGTGTTGTCAGTGCAATGGGTTATGGGAATTGTAGTCTGAGGTGGAGTGCAGCAGTGAGTGTAGTGCAAGAGTTCATGTGGTGAGCGGGTGACCTCTGGTGGTGAGTGGGCGTAAGATCATGAACCGGATCGTGACAGAATCAGTGCTGTCAATGTCAAATGATTAATTGCGATTAATCGCCTACAAAATATTTTTTTGTTTTGTTTTCATAATATATGTGTGTGTACTGTGTATATTTATTATGTAAAAAAAATACACACGCCTACAGTATATTATATAAATATTTAAACAACATTTTTCTAAAATATATACATGCATGTGTGTGTATTCATATACTGAACAAAATCATAAATGCAATACTTTTGTTTTTGCCCCCATTTTTCATGGGCTGAACTCAACGATCTAAGACTTTTTCTATGTACACAAAATGCCTATTTCTCTCAAATATTGTTCACAAATCTGTCTAAATCTGTGTTAGTGAGCACTTCTCCTTTGCCGAGATAATCCATCCACCTCACAGGTGTGGCATATCAAGATGCTGATTAGACAGCATGAACCAGTCAGTATCTGGTGTACATAGAAAAAGTCTTACATCTTTGAGTTCAGCTCATGAAAAATGGGGGCATAAACAAAAGTGTTGCGTTTATAATTTTGTTCAGTGTATATAGACATAATAAATATACACAGTACACACTCATATATTATGTAAACAACTATTTTATTTTAGATGCGATTAATCGTTTGACAGCACTAATTTATACACAGATATATATGATATAATATATATAATTATGAGGGCATAATAAAACTGAAAACTGAGAAGAAGAAAATAAAATCCTTAAAAGAAAATAAGCTGGTTAAACTTATCAACCAAGCCAATGCTAACACGAGTTACACTGAACCATTACAAAGAAATGATTGTATCTCATGACTGGAGCCATAGACAACATTTTGAAGAAAAGAACAGATCTGTGGTGTGAAAGACCACACCGATGGCATATCGCCCGTGGTCGGATTGACTTATGGTCCCAAACTAAACATCTGACACTTGTTTCACTCTGAAAAGGAAAACAGAGGTTCTGCCGCTTGCAGTGAGAGCTGTCAGTGATTGAGTGGGTGCGGGTTTACGCTGGCACACATCTCGGGCATGACAAAACAATTCTGTGTTTATATCACTTGTATTGACAATTTAAATGAGCTAATGGCAGCTTTGATCTAGATTACATGCCTTGGTTAATACTTTAACACCCTCCCAGCCTGAGCTGACTAGACAGATTGTTTTGCTTGTGATGAAGTGCTGAAACACTTGTTTCATATCCATATTCTTTTGATGAGGTATATCCATTACAAAAAGTAATCCGATTTCATTAACATATCAAACAATATATTTTAATAATCCATTAATCACAGATTTAATCACATACAATATATTTTCATGTCATTCAAAAAGCAAAAATAATATTACTTTAAACATATTTGCTCTGTATGTTTGCATTCTCGTTTCAATCTTCAGAGACGGAGGTCCGTGTGACTCTGGGCTCTAAACCAGCATGCACTGCGGCAGAGCAGGGACAACTCTGGTTTGACACTCTTAAAAGAGGCCTTTTCCTATGTGATGGTGCATACTGGCACTCTATGCTGCAAGGTAGGAAACTAAAGATCACTTTTTTATTATCATTATTTTAAAACAAACTGTCTAATTTTAACTTTATGACCTGTCAGGTCAATTATTTGATTATATTTGTACAACATTTACTACACACCACACACACACACACAACACACACACAACACACACACACAACACACACACAATACACACACAACACACACACACACACACACATACATACATACACATACATAACATAAACACAACACACACACACACACACACACACACACATATACACATACACACACACACACACACATATTACATACACAGTACAAACACACACACACACACACACACACACAAACACATCACACACAAACAAACAACAACACACACACACACACACACAAAACACACAACACACACACACAAACATATACAACACACTCATACATACAATTCTCAATATCAATATATTTTATAATGTACATGTTGTGAATACTTTTGGATATTTTGGGATTGGTTTATTAAATACAGTAATCTATACAGTTCTATGATAGTGTTTTTGAAAAGTCTAAACAATCATACAACAGATATTTGAGTTCGCCATTTTAATTTAGAAAATCATGTTACATTTATAGTTAACATGCAATATTCAAATCTCATATCTTATAATTGTTCACTACCATAAGCATAATGGATCAGTTCCTTTACCAAAAAGTACTGTGACCGTGGTGATGATATCAGAGGGTGATACAATGGTATTTTATGATTACCATGAAAAAAAACCTCGGGATGCTTTTTTGACACCTTTTTGTTTGTGTTATGTCAGCTGACATCTTAGCAGCTCTATTTAATGCTATTCAATCTACAGAGAAAGACAGACTAGATTATGTAGATGATTACCAGAACCTCTACACCACCTCAGAGACGCTGGACATTGAGCTCTTCCAGATTCCCTCTGTTGGGCTGTTTGCTGCTATGGCTCATCGGGCCAACAAACCAGGTTCTGCCATCTACCGCTGGAACCACGGGCACTTCCAGCTCTACCAGAACATCAGCACCTTTAAAGCCCATGCATGGAAGCAATTCACTATAGGGAGGAAGGTGAGAAGACAATAATGTTGTCAAAGTCTAAAACTTTCAAGTGGTCAGCAAATATAGAGTTTAGACATATTAATCATTTCAATTTAATCAGATTTGTACAATTCTTTTAAAACCAAAATGTCTAATATTTCATTGTACTGATTTTGATTAGGCAGGTTTTTCAGAAAAAAAAATTGTATTTGAATTTCAGCATTTCGGTGGTTTCTTTACAATCTTTGGACAGTTATATCAACTAGCCAGTTTTTTATTGCATTTTTTGTGTGTTTTGATAATAATTGTACAATCTTATTAAAAAAACTTGATAGAACAGAAGAAAAAAAACGATGTGGAAAATATGGATACAAAAATATCACATTACCGTCTAAGAAATTGAAACTAAAAAGGTAAAAACTAAAATAAAAAAGTGACAAACAACAAGTACAAAAATGTCAACATTAATTTTTAATAATAGATTGAAACTGTAAAGGATGTGTATTCTAGTCACATTTTTCACTCTTAATTTTTTTTTACTTTTTAAAAGCTAATATATTGCTTTTTTAAATTAATAGGTTAGAATATAAAAAAACAATGATAAACAACAATTACACAAATATAATAATTAATTTAAACTAAGAAATTGACACTAATATGTTTATTGAATTCACAGTTTTAAAACAAATAAATAAATAAAATACATAAATAAATAAACAATGAGGGTGACCTCAATGACATAGACACTCATTAAACATAGGACTTGAATTTGCAGTTAAACAGGCAAAGGTTGTACAGTGCAGCTATAGAGAGCAGTGATTGGCACTTCATTAGGAAAGAATTACTGGCAGAAAAGGCCTGAGGTGAAATGTTAAGGGAGACTTACAGTCAGGAATGAGGAAAGGGGCAGGTAAGAACTGAGACTGGGTTTAAAGATACACTACATGTGGTTCAGTACCATAAGTGTGATCTGCACGTTTCCACTCAATAATGCACAGAGCCACAGAGAACAGACTTTACACTGCACTGCAGGAGACAGGTGTGTTTTGATGTGGTGTTTCTTACAGTCAGTACAAACATATGCAATAACTTTAAATCACTAGTGTAGTCAATCACAGAAATTAATTTTCCCTTCCCTGAATGAATCATTTATACACATCTGTCTGTCTGCAGTGGAATTGTTTAGTCTTAATTATATCACACAGATCTTGAATTATAAAGAATAGGAAGTAATAAAAGTTCATTGTTGAAACCTGCAGCCCCTTAAGACTATTATCATCATCATTATATCATCAAGTTTGTATTTGTATCAGTTAAAACATCACTAAACTCTTGCCTGAGTGAAACTATGACTCATACTAGGCTATATAGTGCAGTATATCTACCACCTGATCTTCACACTGTTCTAAATTTAGCGAGCTGGATTCATGATAGCCAAATGACAGGCTGACTGATAAGTGTAACTTTATCTCTGTTTGTCTGTATCAGGCTCATTTATCACTGTGTGTGTTGCATGTGTGCCAGATGTTCTTGGCGGTGTCGAACTCCGTGGGCCCAGCGGACGGAGAGCGAGAGCTGTCTGTGATCTATAGGTGGAGTAATAAGAGGCTGAAGTTTGTGCGTTATCAGACCCTGGAGACGCACAGCGCTCGTGACTGGGAGGCCTTTCATATTAATAATGAAGCTTTTTTAGCTGTGGCTAATCACCGAACAGGTTGGTCCAACAACGGTGTGCTGAGGCCGAAACAAGTGATTCCTTGGTGCCTAACTAGGCTTATACATAACGGCCCTAAAATACTGCTAAATGCTTCTCAGTTGACCCCACACCATTTTTTTTATTTATACACAGCATCATGTCTTTCCAAAACCCATATAACTTCCTTTCATCTGTGTATCACAAAATATTTGATATTTGAAGATACATTTGCCATACAATAAAATAATATTATATAGAAGCCGGTTCCTGCAATTTTGGGTCATGTGTGAGATATAGGCCCGGTTTCACAGACAGGGCTTAGACTAAGCCAGGATTAGGCCATTGTTCAATTAGGAAATGTAAGTAATTTTTATTAACATGCCTTAGAAAAAACATTACTGGTGTGCATCTTGAGACAAAACAAAGGCACTGATATATTTTAAGATCAGTCAGTTTAAACAGCTCAGTTTCACACTTTAGTCTGGGACTAGGTTTAAGCCTTGTCTGTGAAACCGGGGGATAAACTCTGACTTCTAAATATACTGACTTTCTTGCAATTCCACGTTTACATCTCATAATTCAGCATTTATATCACAATTCCTCTAAATCTCGCAATTCTGGAAGCCCATTTCCTGCATGGATTTTTTTTTAATAATAAAGTAACTCAGACTTTTAATCTCAATATTATAACTGTTTTCTCAACTTTGAGTTTATATTTCACTACTTTCTTTTTTTCTCACAATTCAGAATTGCAAGATATAAACTCAGTATTGCGAGATATATACTCATACAGTATCTCACATAAGTGAGTACACCCCTCACATTTTTGTAAATATTTTATTATATCTTTTCATGTGACAAAACTGAAGAAATTACACTTTGCTACAATGTAAAATAGTGAGTGTACAGCTTGTATAACAGTGTAAATCTGCTGTCCCCTCAAAATAACTCAACACACAGCCATTCATGTCTAAACCGCTGGCCTCAAAAGTGAGTACACCCCTAAGTGAAAATGTCCAAATTGGGCCAAAGTGTCAATATTTTGTGTGGCCATCATTATTTTCAAGCACTGCCTTAACCATCTCGGGCATGGAGTTCACCAGAGCTTCGTAGGTTGCCACTGGAGTCCTCTTCCACTCCTCATGATGACATCACAAATCTAGTGGATGTTAGAGACCTTGCGCTCCTCCACCATCCGTTTGAGGATGCCCCACAGATGCTCAATAGGGTTTAGGTCTGGAGACATGCTTGGCCAGTCCATCACCTTTACCCTCAGCTTCTTTAGCAAGGCAGTGGTCGTCTTGGAGGTGTGTTTGGGGTCATTATCATGTTGGAATACTGCCCTGCGGCCCAGTCTCCGAAGGGAGGGGATCATGTTCTGCTTCAGTATGTCACAGTACATGTTGGCATTCATGGTTCCCTCAATGAACTGTAGCTCCCCAGTGCCAGCAGCACTCATGCAGCCCCAGACCACGACACTCCCACCACCATGCTTGACTGTAGGCAAGACACACTTGTCTTTGTACTCCTCACCTGGTTGCCGCCACACACGCTTGACACCATCTGAACCAAATATGTTTATTTTGGTCTCATCAGACCACAGGACATGGTTCCAGTAATCCATGTCCTTTTTCTGCTTGTATTCAGCAAACTGTTTGAGGGCTTTCTTGTGCATCATCTTTAGGAGAGGCTTCCTTCTGGGACGACAGCCATGCAGACCAATTTGATTTATGGTTCCACTGACAGGCTGACCCCCCACCCCTTCAACCTCTGCAAGCAATGCTGGCAGCACTCATACGTCTAGTCAAAGTCAAGTCTCCAGCTTTAACATTCAGCACATGTACCGTCATACATCCAGAGAATTGATGCGACTCTACTCCCTGCTACAGAGCACCAGTCACACAAATACTAAGTACCATATATATATATATGCCGACCCACATTCCTGCTATTGATGGACATGTATTGTAGTGGCATAAGGCTGGCTGTGCACTGTGAAATAAACAACAGCTGGTGTAGTTGAGCTTACAAGACGATTAGTGACAGGAGCAGTCTTTATTTTTCAGTGTCAGAAGTGTTGAAATGCGACTGTGCTAGTCTAGTGTGAGTTGTGTGTGTGATGTGTGTGTTCGCACAGTGACTGGTAGAGGGTCAGGAAGGAGTTCAGCCTTCCCACAAAGCTGTCCTTCAGTTGTTCTGGCAGACTCCTCAGTCTCCTCCTGAAGCAGACTGAAGAAGTTGTGTGTCACACTGCAATACTGAGGGCTCTGATGTTGAAATGTCCAGAGACACAGATACCTCACTGCGACTATGAAGACTGAGGACGCGTTGCAGCATAACCACCAGTGATGCAGCTAGTCAGAATGCTCTCGATTAGGTGCACATGACCCTCCTGGACATTGTTTGCGAAAGTGAGACCTGTCCTCTTGGCTATGCATTGTTAGGAGAGTCCATCTGTGATGTGTCACCCACTTGGTGGTGCACGACCACGGTGCACCATTGATGGTCAAGGAGCATGGAGAGAGTGCACTTCGAAAGACAACGACAATCTCATTCGCATCTCTATTCCCACACAACCTCTGGATATGACGCTGAGCACGTGCCTCATCTTTATGCGACTTCTGAGAACCTGTCAACACCGTATGGTCTTGCCACCGTGCTACAAGTTTCTATTGCCAATCTCGTATAGTACGTAACATCTTTATGTAGAGCAACATGAGGTAGATCCAGAGAGTTCTTTGCCATTGTCATGTGAACTTCCAGTGACCGTATGAGAGAGTGAGAGCGATAACACCAAATTTAACACACCTGCTCCCCATTCACACGAGACCTTGTAACACTAACGAGTCACATGACACCGGGAAGAAAAATGGCTAGTTGAAAAAAGAAACTGTACACTGTTATACATGCTCTCACTACTTTACATTGTAGCAAATCATTTCTCAGTGTTGTCACATGAAAAGATATAATAAAATATTTACAAAAATGTGAGGGGTGTACTCATACTGTCATTGTGAAATTAAGAAGACACAATTACCTTTTTTATTTTCATGGTGAAATAAGAAACCTAATTGCGAGATGTAAACAGATTTATGGGAAAAAAGTCAAGATATACTGTATATAGGCTATATATATATAATATATATATATAAAAATATTAAAGATATGTTTTATATCTATATAAGATATAAAATATTAATTGTAATGTGTGAAAGTGAAACTTTAAATCTAACAAATTCTACCTTTTTTTCCCAAAAATAATTTCCTCTATTTGTGATCAAATAAAAAAGTATTGGTTAGCATAAGAGACTTATTTTAAATACATAAAAAACATAATTATTTTGACTGTTGGACTGATACGTTTGGAGCCTCTGATGCAGTTCAGTAGATGGTATCAGCATTTCATTTAGTTACTGCTCTTAAAAAGGTGCCATTAGTTACATGTATTATCATTTCAAACCCTTACGTTATATGTTCCTGTCATCCCTTTCAGAGAATGGTAATCACAACATTGACAGCATTGTTTATAAGTGGAACCCAGGCACTAAGACATTTGAGGTGAACCAAACCATCTCGACATCAGGAGCTTATGACTGGGAGTTTTTCACCGTAGGGCCCTACCACTTCCTAGCAGTGGCCAACGCATTTGACGGCACCTCCACCCAAACAGATTCATCCATCTACATCTGGCTTGGTGGAGCTTTTCAGCCTTTTCAGACTATAAGGGTGAGTTTAGAAAGTATTTCATTTCAAAATGCCTGTGATGGAAAATGCCAAGATTCTGGAACTTTCTGATAGCTTAAAATCAAACGGATCATTCTGAAACTCTATGATCATTTAGAACTTGTTTACTTTGAATGGAAACACTGGTGTGCATATAATTACAGAAATATATTACAGGTAAATGAAGTGGAAAATCATGACATGCACATGAAAAAAGATGAATGATGGATCCATGTAGGTGTTTCCCAGTTGCAACATGTTTTTTTTAAATGTACCTGACACCTGTTCTCACAGAATCACCTTGGGGCATCTGTAGTATAGCTGGGCTTGTTTAAGTATAGGGTGAACAGAAGCTTTAACCGTCGTAAAAATACCCTAAATCGCTACTGAAGACATTTATTACTTGAAATCCTGTTGTCACAAACTTTTCATTCTTCACTGCAAATGATTTTACTAAATATATAATATATTTTTACTTAATCAATTCAAAAGGAAAAATGAGAAATAGAAAATGTCTGTTCATGTGTACTGGGCTTAGATGATTTCTGATAAATAACACTTAAAGGAACAATAATTTTTTTCCATTAAACCTAGGAAAGCTTAAACTCCAAAATCAAAAAAACTTCCAAGCACTAAAATGAACAAAAGTAGATTTGATGTTCAAATTGATAATACAAGTCATCATCCATTTTCAATGTATGGAAAATTGCCTTTTTTGTTTCACAGAGAAAATAAAATTGGGCTAGTAATGACAAAATTTCTTTGGAGGACTATGCCTAAAAATTGGTTGAATAGAACATTTTATTGAATATAAAAATACTTTATTTTTTATTTTTATTAACAATCGGAAGTCAGATGAAAAAGTAATAGCTTCTTTCATTCAAGTCTATACAAATTTACAAAATTTTTAAATCATTGTTGAATTTTTCTCTAAATCACTTATTCAAAGTACATGTCAACAGACTTAACAAGGCAGACTCGCCGCTTGTGATGTTGTCAGGCGTTTCAGAAGGGAATTTCCCTGTGTGCAGATGTGTTTTACACGGGGGAAGAGTTTTTTGTCAATATCAAGTGTTTAGATGATGTTACACTATAATTAAAATCTTGAGATCTTACCATATAACAAAATCAAAGTCATACATCACAGTGACGTGATATGGATCTCATGAAGTTTTGAATGCAGTCAGTGTCAATTCAGCAGGACTGTGTTTCCCATAAATCTATCTTAACCTAGTATAGATATACTTCTGAGGTTTAACTTCTACTTATCAGAAATAGTGTAAGCAGGCTTTTACCTTGACCTTTAATACAATTTAAAGGCAATGATAAAAGCCATGGCAGCATGAATGCTTTTGAAAACGTATTGTTACCAGATCAGGCCAAATCTATTTTTCTTTCTCAACCTATATGTCTCTAGACATTTGGGGCTACAGACTGGGAGATGTTTCAGATTGGAAACAGAGTCTTCCTAGCTCTTGCTAATGGACACATGCTGTGTGAGAGAGGACCAAGCCTCTATACCATCAACTCAACTATATATGAACTTGATATGACAACCAAGATGTTCCTCAAGTTCCAAGACATTGTAACATACAGGTAAAGCCTGCACTATAAAGGATTTTTAATGGGTTTGAGAATCAATTATCCACATCTTTTGACTTGATTTCCTCTTGTATGACAGTGCGGTGGACTGGGAATTCTTTTCGGTTGGAGATGAGCATTTCTTAGTCGTAGCCAACTCTTATGATGGATCGTCTTACTCTTTGAACAGTGTTATATACAGGTAATGATTAAAAGCTCAAACCTTATACACATGACTTAAGAGGTAAATAAACCTAGAAATGTCACTTAGGTGTTCATGGTATTGCTTTATAAAAAACAATTATCCGATATACAACAACTAGGCCTATAACCAGGATAGGATCTGTAAATGATTTACAATGGTCATTTTCTCAAATATTATCATCTTGGAATAAAGCAAACAAAACAAATGTTACCTCAGTATACATCTCACAATTTAGAAATAAAAATTATAAAAAATAAATAAATAAAAATAAATCTCACAATTCTGGCTTTTCCCCTTTATAATTCTGAGAAGAAAAAAAGAAAAACAAAAGAAATATACAGCCAGATTGCAAGAAAAAAAGAATTGGGAGATAAAAAGTGACCTTTTTATTTTTTAATTGTGTGAAGGAAACTGGCTTCTATAGGATATGATTACAGTATATCAGTGCTATAACTATAAATGAATATTGAAGCAAATGAAGATAGATTCTTTTCAGTATTATTGTTTTTGTGTCTCACAGATGGCAGGGATATGAGGGCTTTGTTCCTGTCCATCGGTTACCCACTATTGGATGCAGTGACTGGGAGTTCTTTACCTCAGCTGAGGGTTCATATCTGATGTACTCCAGTGCCAAAGCACCTCTCTCCAAAGTCTTCAAGCTGAGGATCCACTGAGGGCACAGACAATTGCTCAATTTTGATCATGTCACGGAAGTTGATAGAACTGAATCGTTCTCTTTTTCTCTTTACTTACGGACCACTAGCGCTTTGATGAGAAGCTCTTTAATGTCAGAGAAGTCAATCAAGCTGACAGTGGTGGATTATGTAGTTTAATACTTCTTGAAAACTACCTCATCTGTGTAAAAAGGACTGTCAAGATGCAAGATAAACTTTCAGATGTGAATCTCACGAATGTGTCCTTAAATCGCTGTTAAAATGACATTGTGGGAAAGACTATTCTGTTTCAAGAAGTTAACATCTGCACATTGGACATCCTGTGAATCAAGAAACGAAATGAGGGCACATAACATTTAGCTTTTATTTCCAACACACATTTTACATAAATAGGGTACAATCATTTGTGGAAAGTGCATACAATGTTTAATTAATATTATATCAATAATGTAAAATAATGTAATGAATAATATTATTTATATGTAAAAATGTATTTTACCTCTTGTTCTTTGCACTACAATAAACAGATCTTACTTTATAGCCGTTTTATCAGTATTCATGTTTCACAGATTCAAATATGAATATTTATGTGTGTTTGTACATTAATTTTGTACAGGCCGTTTGTGTATAACAACAGATTATATAAATATGTCATCTTTAAACTACAGAACTCATAAAGCCATGTTACAGCCAGTTGAAGGAAATATGTAGTTCTTCAAAGCCAAACAAGATTACTTACAAGAAGGAGGGCCGCTAACACAGAGAACTACAAGTACCACAATGCATAGCGGCTTGACGAAGCTAACATGGCTGCGTCCTAAAAACATCAATGGCTTTCGACTCAGATTTCAATTCTTCCATTAGTACTACTAACAAACTGGCCGATTCGAATGAAACAGTCGAGTGTAATAACATGTTTTACTGAATACGTTAGCGGTCTAATAAAACGAAACTAATACAGCGGCTGTCAACGAAAAAAGTATTGTTCTTTTAAATCTCAATGGTGAACTATGGAAGCAATGCAGTCACCTCTCAGATTTCCACGTTGCGTTTTAAGAGCTGGGATTTACTCACGACACCTGTGATTCATCCAGAGGAACCTCACTTAAACGGGCAAAAAGAGCATCCAGTTCTTCTTTTGGTTTGGAAAAGCGATGTGTAGTCCTCCTGTAAAATCATCGTATTCCAGGGTGAGCCCATTGATTGTTAATCGGGAGCTGGGGAAGACCAAGATGAGATAGCAAGAGGTGAAACGCTTTCCTTTCACAGTAAACGAAACTCGCTTCACTAAAGAATAGGAGGTTTACCAATACCAAGCTTTACAAGGCAGCTGCGGTCATGTTTGGAGATCTGTTTGAGGAGGACGGGGATGGCTTTTCCTCCTCTACACCTGGCACAGGTGTGAAGGGGAGAGAGTGTGAGCCTCCACCACCCCGAGGGAAAATCAGACTCTGCGGGATCAAGAATCAGGGTGGCACCTGTTACCTCAACTCCCTGATCCAGACTCTGATGTTCACTCCAGAGTTTAGGGGTAAGAATAAATCATTTATTTCATTACTATTTAAATAATTAGTATGTCTGAAGTTAACATTTTGTCATTATTTACTTCTCAATAGCATTCTGGCCTCTCTAATTCATATAAATCATCTAATTCATAATGAAGCTTAAAAATTTGTATGAATCTGTTGTTTCAAATCAGGTTTATAATTTAATATCAGTTCTAATGACAAACGCATGTGTGCACTGGATTTCGTTTTTTACTTTAATTCCCCAAAACACACAAAACAACACAAGTTACGCATACATGTTATATTAAATGATATTTAGTGATTTTCAGATTACACTTTCGTGATAATATTTGCAGTTGGTTTGTAAAATTGTATGTTTGGGTTTGATGCTTGAGTTCAATGATTCACTTATTCTTTGCTAATTACTTTTCTGTCAGTTTGAAGCTTGACAGCCCAAGTCCTCATTCACTTTATATTGAGGAGTGGCCAAGATACTTATAAAACAAAAACAATGCAAAGCCATACAGGGTTGAATAACATGAGAATGACAGAATTTTATTTTTGGGGTGAATACATTTTTTATGGAGTTATGACATAATATCATCTCTTGCAGAGGAGCTGTTCCATCTCGGACCGGATGAATTAGGATGTCTGGCTGACAAGGACAAACCAGAGGCAAAGGTGTGTATGAATGTGTGTAAGTGGGAGATGAATAAAAGGCTTTATACGTTTTTATAAGGACCATATGGATAGATGTTTCCGCGTCTGTGTGTTCTCAGGTCCGTGTGATTCCTCTGGTGCTTCAGAGACTCTTTTGTCATCTGCTGCTGGTGGATGAACAAACAACCTCCACGACAGACCTGACCGACAGTTTTGGCTGGACAAACAATGAGGTACAAAGACTTTGTGATCTGTACTTACTGTCCATTTAGCAGGTCATTTTCATCTATCAAAGAAAATTGCAAAGACAGTCCCCTTGTAATCTGGGGTTAAGTGGTTTCCCTGGGTCACTTTGGATAATAGCATCAATGATGTAACTGAATTATTTTGCTCAAGGCAAAATCAGCAACCGTTCAAATAGAAATGAGTGCTTTACTCTGGTTTGAGACCGAACAGATGACCAAACAGTGGCTTGTAAATCAAACAGTTTCCACATAAAGTGTCTGGTTAAAGTAAAACTGAAATGATCAAGCAGCTTGTTCAAATCGTTGGTCTTATGTTTTGATTTTGTCTTTAGGAAATGGGTCAGCAGGATGTGCAGGAGCTGAACCGGATCCTGTTCAGTGCTCTGGAGAGCTCTTTAGTAGGCACTTCAGGCAGCAGTCTCATACACCGGCTGTACCATGGGACGCTTGTCAACCAGATCACCTGCAAGGAGTGCGGCAACATTAGTGAGAGACAGGTCAGAAAAGAGAATTTGACCTTGTTTGCTTCCAGCAGTCCAACTGTGACAACTTTAAACATAACCAGCACAAAAATAGTATATTTATTATTTATAAGACACTGTTCAAAAGTTTTTTTTTTAAGAAATTCATCATTTTATTAGCAAGGACACATTCATTTGACCAAAAGTCACTGTAAAGACATCTTACATGTGAAATGACAGGTTTTATTTCTGTTCTCTCAGGAGGACTTTCTGGACCTGACCGTGTCAGTGCGTGGTGTGAGTGGCATAGAGGAGGCGCTGTGGTACATGTTTGTGGAGGAGGAGATGTTTGAGGGTAATAATCTGTACCGCTGCAGCAGATGTGATCAGCTGGTTAGGGCCGCTAAGGTCAGTCACCTCTCAGAACTCAAATTCTTTTTATCTGAGGCAATACTGTTCATTTGTCCTTCGAGGCCTTACACAATGAGGCATTTTTGCAAAATCTCCAATTATATATATTTTTAAAGGTTCATGTCATATTTTTTTTCATTATTCCCCCTGAGATATACTACTGTTTAGAACTTTAAGGTCTGTAATATTTTTTTCATGTTTTTGAGTTGTCTCTTTTATGCTCACCAAGGCTGCATTTAATTGATTTGATTGTAAAAACAGTAACACTGTGAATTATTGATTCAATTTAAAATAACGGTTTTCTATTTTAATATAAATTAGCCTAATGTATTCCTGTCATGGCAAAGCTGAATTTTTAGCAACATTACAGTCTTGATTGTCACTTGATCCTTCAGAAATCATTCTAATATGCTGATTTGCCAGTTGAGAAACATTTCTTTTATCACAGTTGAAAACAGTTGGGCTTAATATTTTAGAGATAACCATGATGCATATTTTCATGATTCTATAGATATTGTTATAGATCAAGGAAATTTGATTCCTCATGTAATATGATCCTTATAAACTTGTGAAAGCCATTCTAGATACATATTCAGACGAGTCGACTGTAGCTGGTTATAAACCAGCTTAACTTTGTCTTTTGTTGCAGTCTGCTAAACTGAGAAAACTTCCACCATTCCTGACCATTTCTTTGTTGAGGTTCAACTTTGACTTTGCCAAGTGTGAGCGCTACAAAGAGACCGGGAGCTACGTTTTTCCTCTTACATTCAACCTCAGACCATTTTGTGAGCAGGTACCAGAGCCGAATCACACACAAATACATTTTCCAAACTCTCCAGCCAAGTAAGATAAGGCTGTGTTATTGGTGGAGATTCTGCACTGAACAGTGTATGATATCTGGTCGTGTATTGTAGAATCCAGTTCAAGCTCAGAGTTACCATCCTGTTAGCAGCTGTTGAGAACATTTAGATTGTTATTTCAAGCAGAAACTAGAAGCACAGCTCTAGATGGAGAGCTATAATGACCACAGCAACTCAATTTCAAAGCAAGGGTTTAACAAATGCTGTGTTTCTAACAGAACAATTGGCCAGACTCGGAGTATTCGTACGAGCTCTTCTCTGTCATTATACATAAAGGAGGCTGTTATGGAGGTCATTATCATGTCTACATCAAAGACATCGATCAGCTCGGCCACTGGGAGGCACCGGTCAGTCTTTTGTTTTTTATTGCGGTCTCTATGTATGGTACGATATTAACTAGTCCAATCCAAAAGTAACCACTATTTATTTTTTTAATTCTCAGGAGGAAGAGGTAAAAGTGAAGGTGAAAACCCAGAGACAAGAGGACAAAGTTGGGGAAAGAAAGAAAGACAGTGGAAATTCTGTTGACGCAGAGGATCCTCTCTCTGTTCTTACTCACATTCTGGCTCAGGTACGCATTACACCATAAAGCCCTACAGCTGTGTAAGACCGTAAGTAGATGTTTGAAATATTATTAACACTTTTGGATTTGTAGCAGTTATTTAATGTATAGAATGATGAAATTCCATCTGAATCAAGAACATTTTATTCACTTCACCGCACAATAAAGGGAAATGATGAGCATATTCTGTGTTTTGAAAGGCAGGACAACTGTAATCAATATTTCTTAAAGTTTGTGGTCATACAATTTCACATTCTGATTTGTAATTGTTTTTTTTGTTGTCAGGAGGAGTCAAAATGTGTGCTTGTAGACCAGCTGGGCCAAAAGCTGATGAATAAAACAGGCACGCCATGGAGCAAAAAATATAAAAAACAGTATGGCACCATCAACAAGGTAGAGGCTCTGAAGCTGTACACTATTCTTCACACAGATACAGTAATAGACTAATGTTCAAACGTTTGGGGCCAGGGAGGTTCATTAATTATTTATTTATTTTTAAATTAAAACTTTTTAAACTTAACAAATGGTTTATTCGTATTTCATAATATTACTGTATTTTTGATCAAATAAATGTTGCCTTATTTTACATAAGAGACTTTAGGAAACAATTTTTTTTATATTACTGATCCTAAATTTTTGAATGGTATTAGATGTTTATCCACAGTGACTTTATTAGAATAGTAAAATTAGTAGAATATATTAGTAATTTATCATACAGGCCAATAATAGCAGTGCTGCAATAAAATTTTTTTTTTTTATTAGTTGAAATGCTAGAATAGTGTAACTGAAGGAAAGCATTCGTACTGACCATTTTGTCATCCATCAGTTTCTTCAGAACCACCCTGAAGTGTTTATCCTGGTCTCCAATGGAACCCGTGTAGCTCTGAAAGCTGCTGGTCCTGCAACAACAGAACCCAGTCCAACAGAGGCAGTCAGTTCAACTTCAGCCAATAACAGCCCAGAGAACACGGAGCCGGAAACGGCAGGAGACACTGAAGGCCCTGACGGATGTCATTGGTTTGACCTGAATGACTCCACTGTGACGGCCATTACGGAGAAGGACATAGAGAAGCAGTTTCAGGGAAAAGAGAGTGCCTACATGCTCTTTTACAGGAAGACAACTATGAAAAGACCTCCAGAGGGTATGTTGTGTGTATGTGCAGTGCACAGGGTCCAGCTTTAAAACTTAGTCACACCCATCAATGACTATTTTTTACCACATGTGAATCAAAAGCTAATTTTATTGCTTGGCAAGTGTTCATTTTGGGCTATGTGTGTGCGTATGTGGTGCAAATCCATTTAAATACTGAAACGTGATTATACAAAAGGCTATTTTTGTGTATATTTTTTAACAGCCATAGGGAAACGCTGCGTACAAAGTGCCTCCTCATCTGGTGGAGATGGTACAAGAGGAGAATGCAAGACTTCAGCAGAGAAGGTGGTTTTATATACACTCATAAACACTCACACGCTCAGCATTGGGTATTTTATGCAATGTTAAAATCATCTGTCTCTTATAGAGCTGAGTTTGATGCCAGCAGCAACAGCGTTGAAGTGCGGCTGCATTTGGCCCCTCATTACCACTACCAAAATGGAGCCTTGCACCCCGTGTCTCCAAATGAAGACTCCATCATCACAGTCACCTTTGACCGCAGAAAGACTGTGGGAGACCTGCGATTGGCCATCTACCAGGTGACATCACTAATCTATTTCTAGTCCTCCTTCCTTAGCTGTGCTCACACATACTGCAGTTATTCAGTAACAGTATGACCTAATGTCATTCATTTTCAGTGATAGTCGATGGTCCTTTTTGGCTACATGAGCAAAAGCAATTTTGATGGAGATTATTTAGATTCGTTCTGACAGAATATGTTGAGTTTTCTCTGACCTTTGACCTTGGTTTCGTAGATGCAAGATCTTTGGGAAGGAGACATGGCATTGACATTGGCTAAGAGTGTGCCAGCTGGGTTACATTTGTATGATACACTGACAGGTGAACACACATCATTTTTGCACTTTGTGTAAGAAATTAATACATTTATTCAGCAGGGACAAAAGTGGCAGTGTCATATCATCTACTTCAAATAAATGCTGTTCTTGTGAACTTTCTATTCAACCCAAAATCCTGAAAAAATGCATCACAAAAATATGAAGCAGCACAACAATTTTTGGCTTTGATAATAATAAGAAAGCAGCAAATCATCACATTAGACTGATTTCTAAAGGATCATATGACACTAAAACTGGAGTAATGGCTGATGAAAATTCAGTTTTGCAATCACATGAATAAATTGTTTTAAAATGTATTCAAATAGAAATGCTTATTTTAAACATTGCATAGATGTTTTTACTGTGTTTTTATTAAAATGCCTTGGAGAAGATACGTGACTTCTTTAAAACCATTATAAAATCTTACAGACGACAAGTGTACATGATTATTGATTCTGGATGATTATATTTGTCTCGTGTTGTTTCAGATGACCAGATATCCCTGTATGGTGCAGGTGTGTTTAATGGCTCTGATCTCTTTGTGTGGAATGGAAGAGAGGTGAGCACCTACTTCATCAGTGGTCATATAGATTTATTATGAAATTGATAATATCCCCTTTCTACTAAAGTGCTCTATTTGTGCTCATTTGAGGCATCTGTGAAACTCTCTCAGAACATGTTTCCACTGACTTATAAATTGGATACTGACATAACTGATTGTGATAAAACATAACACGTCCACAAATAAACATGGTGCCTCACAATCTTGGTTTATAAATCTTACTCCTAGTTTTGAGAACATACAAACATCCAAAGTCATTTAACGTATCACCTTTTTGCAGAGCATAATGCTAGAGTCAGTTTTTCTGACTCAGAACCGCCATTTCTTCTGTGTGATGTATCAAGCCAGATTAAGCACCAGCTTTGACAGTAGCACCTCGTTGGTGGAAAAGAGATGTATATGGATTGCAATTTGAAATAGTTAAACCCAAATTGATGTTTTCCTTTTCCCTCTCTTTCTTTCAGGTCAGTGGTGTGGCGGTGAAAACTGGCATCGAATGGGAGCCTGTTTTGCTGACTGTGCTGCGTCCCTCTGTGGAGGAGCTGGGATGTGAGGATGGGTCAGGGGTCGAAGACACTGATGGATCAGGTTTGGTGCGATCCATGAAGGGCTTTGCTGGTGGGGCCACTCTTGGTACAGTGCTCGAGGCTCTAGGGCCTCAAGAGGCCCTTCTGTGCCAGGAGCAGAGCCGTCCAGGGGCCAGTGGGGGCGGGGCGAGTGGGTGGAGGGTTTTCCCACCTCAGGACATGCAGAGGACACTGAGAGAGCTGTCACTGAAGGACGGAGACGCTCTACTGCTTCTGCAGCCAGAGGAACTAGACAGCAGGTAAAGGATGCCCTTGATACCATTTTTTTTAACACAGCAAAAATGTATATTAAACACACTCAATTTAAGTTAGTTCACCCAAAAATGAAAATACTGTAATTTACTAATTCTTATCAAGTCCTGATCGTCATTATTTTACTAATCTGGGTAGTCGTGGCCTAATGATTAGAAAGTTGGACTCGTAATCCTAAGGTTGAGCGTTCCAGTCTCGGGCCGGCAGGGATTGTAGGTGGGGGGAGTGAATGTACTGCGCTCTCTCCACCCTCAATACCACGACTGAGGTGCCCTTGAGCAAGGCACCGAACCCCCAACATAAATGGCTGCCCACTGCTCCGGGTGTGTGTTCACTGCTGTTTGTGTGCACTTTGGAGGGTTAAATGCAGAGCACAAATTCCGAGTATGGGTCACCATACTTGGCCGTATGTCATGTCACTTTCACTTTTTTCACTTATGTTGTTTCAAACCCATAAGAGTGTTGTTCATCAAATAGATTTTAGAAACAGAAATTAAGATATTTGTTAAACCTAATAAAATAAAGAGCAAAGAAATTGGTAACACTTTATTTTAAGGTGTGCTTGTTACATGCACTTACTGTTATAATAATTAATTATGCATAATAACATGCAAGTATGCATGACCATAAGCTAAAGTTATTTAATATTACGCAGTACTTAAATGAATAATTACACTGTAACAAGGACGTCTTAAAATAAAGTGTAAGCAAGATTTATTTTTATTATTGACATAATTTTCAGTAGCAGGTCTGCATTTATACTGCATATTTCACACATTTTGAAACTAGGTGTCTGTTTTAAAATTGCTTAAGACAACTTGCCTTATGCAATTACATTAATAAAAGTTATGACAATGTTTGTCTTGTTATTGAGATGAGATATAAATGCAATAACGTGATGCTTTTAAAAGTAACATTTCACAACACTGATACTAGAGAAGTAAATAAATACAGTGAACACTGATATAATAGGAGCCATGATTTCCCACAGTATCTTCAGCCTCAGCGGGGGCATGGTCACTGTGACCACGCCCTCGGACTGCCGCTGGCTGCAGGTGGAGCTTTGCCCACCGAGTGGAATGAAGGAGGAAGAGGAGGAGCAGCAAGGGAAGAAAAGGAGTAAAGTCTCCGCTTCAGGGAACATGGTCAGAATGAAAACATGCACGAACACACACTGTGTTATTTTGCCATTATTTATATAAGATTATAGTATTTAATAATGTTTTGAAATGGCTTAATTTTTATAGATTACATTTTAATTTAGGTTTTAGTAATGTATGTGCTTTTGTCATTGTTATATTTTTTTTTTACATGTAGCTTAATTTTTTTAGGTCAGTTTAAATTGTAGTAATTTTTTTTTACACTTTTAGTATTTATACTTTATTAAAACATTCTATTTCATGACTAATTTTAAGTTTATCATATAATATGTATATATTGTTTCAGTTAATGAAAATGAATTGTAATCCTTTATTTTAGTTGACAGTAATACGGTGTTGTACACAGTTCTGGTTGTAGTACAGGGGTCCTGATTTGCTGTGTGTGACTCTTGCAGCTGCTGGCGGAGGTGAAGGAAAAAGCTCTTGAGGAGCTTCGCTTGCAGGATGAGCTCAGTGGTAATAACACTATATAATAATACTCAGTAATAGACAATAATGCTCATTAACAAGGAAAATGCTCAATAATACTTCTCATAGCCTTGATACATTATTTTGTTTAAACTTATAAGTTTTCTGTTTATGTTTTTCTCTGTATCAGCATTGCCTAGAAAAAATTGACGAGCAGAAATTAGTGTATGTGCATAAGGGAAGAGCTTTCGTCTCCCTTTGTGTTCAGATCAGTATCTCATTTATTTTTATTCTGCGTTTAGGTGTTGAATGTTGTCTGAGGAAAATGGATAGAACTGGACAACTTCTACCTCCAGGTATCTTCTCAAAACAGTCCTCAGCACCCCTGCTAATTTGATCCCTCTAAAGGTGTACATGCTAAACTGGTTTCTGTGTGTTCCAGTGCATGAGCATTTGAGTGTTCGGGATGCAGGGATCAGGTTGATGACTTCACTCTACCTGTGTCCCGGACCAGTGCCAACAGCAACACAGGTGTGTTCATACAATTGGCGCATGTGTGAATGTGATGCAGAATGCATATCATAACTTTTCTGTAATGAGAAAATATATTTTCTCTATGCAGTTGTTCTTGTACTTCGGTGTTGGTCTAGCGCCCTCAGTTGGTCAGGAGCTAGAGATTATTGTAGAGGAGTCTCTAACGGTCAAAGAGGTGAACTCTCTGGATTTTATATGTAATTTTTGCTGTGTTCTGGGGGGAAAAGTTTTAAAATGCTGGTTCCTTTTATTCCAGTGCCTCAAGGAAATGTTGCAGATGGCGAAACTTGACGGTAAAATTGTTCAAATGTTTGCTTTTTAATGGCATATTTAACTTGGCTAGCTTTCTCAGATTTATGAATGAAACCTATTTCTCTCTCTAGGTGAGACATGGCACTTAAGGAGAGTGGACTGGTGTGAGGAGATTGGAGAACCACTTATGGATGAGGTATACAAATTGATACTAATCCACTAATCTCTTTCTCAATTTGCTATGATTTAAAATATTTGACTCCTGTTTGCTCTTGTCTCCCAGAATGCATCTCTGAAAGAAGCAAAGGTCATTTATGGGGACACACTGGTGTTGGTGGAGGGGCGGCTGCCTCCAAAGGTGCGTTTTTAGTTTTGGATGATTTCTTATGTAAAAGGAAATAAAACATTTCAAACAGCTTTCTTTCATCTTGTCTAAATTTCAGGGTTACCTCAAACTGTCTGTGAAGATGTACATAGACGCGATTGACGGCTCCAGCGTTCCAGAGCTGAACCACACAGCAGAGTGCCTGAGCATTGAAGGGCTCACCACAGGTTCGACTTTTAGCACATTTTCTAAAAACCAAGTGAGATTTGTTGTTTCTGTCAGATCATGACTGCTTGGGCAATATCTCTGGTTTGTGCTTGTTTATATGTGTGTGTCCTGGTGTTTCAGAGGGGTCTGGATCAGAGATGAGATTCATTGGTCATGTGGAGATATCGGAGGAGGCTTCACTTGATGATCTCAAGACTCAGGTTGGCAATCACTTCTCACAGTATTAATGATGGCAACTGATAATGATAACTTAAAGGTGAAGTGTGTAATTTCAGAAATGTTTCTCAACACTTTCCCCATATAATCCTAACAGCCCTTCCAAACAGAATATATACAATATACTCATCACAGGTCCTGATTTTGTGTGATAACTTAGTTTTGATAATCACCATTGTATATGGTTATACTATAACACTAGATGACACAAAATATACAAACAATGCCGTCAAAGTGTACAAAATTTACAGCGTTTGCACTGGAACAGTCTTTTTTTTTCATAATCTACCTATATTGTATTTGTTATTTACTAACTTTAATTTCTTTGATAAATGGTCAGATGATTCCCGAATCCAAATGTAAATATTTTCAAAACATATGCTTATGTGTCTTTTTTATATACATAATACAAATTATGTAAACAAACTATTAATGTAAACAAAAACTTTTATTTTGGATGCGATTAATGGTTTGACAGCACTGTATATTAAACTGGAATAAGATAAAATATTTTTAAATAAAAATACACAATTCACCTTATATGAGTACACTTATCTCCCATCATTCATTTAATGATTAAACAATCGAAAGAAAAGGTATATAAGCTAGTGAAGAAAGAAGTACTGTACACTACCATTCAAAGGTTTGAGGTCAGTGTTATTTGTTTATATATTGGAAAAATAAACTTTTATTTAGCAAGGGTTTTTATTTGAAAAAACTGTTCTCTTCTATTTTCTATTCAGCACAACCGTTTTCAACATTGATAACAGTAAGAAAGCACCAAATCAGCATATTGTAATGATTTCAGAAGGATCATGTGTCTGAAGACGAGTAATAATGCTGAAAATTCAGCTTTACATTACAAAAATAAATAGAAAAAGACAATTTTTTTTTATTGTAATAATAGTCACAAAATTACTATTTTTGATCAAACAAATGACCTTGGTGACTATAAGAGACCTCTTTAAAAAAACTTTGAGCAGTAGTGTATACTTTGAGCTGCAGTGTAACAGTGCGAGTAAAATGAGCACTGCTGTATCAGACCAGTATAAACACTGCACCCACCATCCCTTGAGAAAAGACACATTTGTGTTTTTGTAGATGATGACTCTGCCGGCACTTCTGGATGTGTGTGTGCCCAGTCCTGCGTTTCTGCGTGTATGGCTGCTAGAGGGCAAGAAACTGTCCAGGATACTCCGAGGAAACCAGCAGACACTCAGGTTGATAGCTTTGGATTTCCTTCATGCTCATGAATGGTGCTGTAATGAAAACACTGAACGGTGATGGTGGAAAAAGCATGTGGAACTTTTCATTGTACTGTATGTGGGGTTGAAGTCCTTCTTTTCCTGTAGGAAGCTGAAGCTGGGGAATGGGGCGGAGGTGTGTGTTCAGAGGCTGATGAAAGAGGAGGACCTGGGGTGAGACTTTCTGACAGCAATACAGATGAGGCGATTGATAAAATCCAAAGAAGAGTGAAACTGTGTTTGAAAAACACTGATCATTCTTTTCTCTATCTCTACAGCCTGAAGGATTTATTGCTGAGGGTTCAGATTGGGGTGCCAGGAGAGAAGGCGTATTATCCTTCTGAGGAGTTCTTGTGGGATGCAGGGCGGGACGGCACCCCCAGGGGCCTGTACGCTGCTCTGGCCTCCCAGTGCGGTCTCACTCCTGACAACCTGCTCCTGGCTAAACACCTGCCTGACAAACACATCTGGATGCCCATTTCCAACTGGGTGAGGAGGAGTTAAAATGGGATTACAGTATGTTTTTAGGTGAGAGTTGAGTATACTTGAATAATCACTTCTGAATAATCTCAGACACAGCAGGTTTCAAAAAGAAAGAAGAAGAGGAAAGCTGAGAATCTCCTGGCTGCTCCCTTCTACCTGAAAGATGGAGATATTATAGGTGTCAAGGTACATTTGATCAAAAACCTGTTTAAATACTGTTGGGGAAGCTACTGTAGAAACTGTCTAAAATTCAAATCTGTTGTTGGTCAGGTAAATAGATGACCCGTCCCCAAATGTTTGTACCCTTTTTGAATTAAGTTAATAACAGAAAATAATTACTTTAAGATATTTAACTGTGGAATATCACATTGCTGGGGGGTTTCAGCAATGCCTTACTCTGTCCCTTTTTTGTTTTGTTTGTATTTGCATGTGTGTAGAATCTGCTAATAGACAATAATAAAGAATTCATTACTCTGGAAGATGAGATTGGTCAGCAGAGACTCGGGGAGGAGGCAGCGAATCACAACACAAGGTGCATCTTTTGTTTTGTTTTATTGTCACTCTCCAAGATACGGTTTGTGCGTGTTTGCTGATTTCATTTGATTAAATATGTAGTAAAAAAATGCTGTAACGTTTGGTCTTTGTCAGTAATATATATATTTTTGATTAGTATCTTTATTCAGCTAGGATGCATTAAATAAATGTATAAAGTTTCACTGATATATGCTGTTGTATTTTTGAACTGCCTGACAAAAAAGTATCAAACATTCCACAAAAGGTGGCACAAATATTTTCAACATTGTGTGTATTTGTGATCAAATAAATGCAGTCTTGGTGAGCATGAGATTTTTTTTCAAAAACATTAAAAAGTCTTACTAACCCCATTTATTTGTACTTTATGTTGCTCACTAGGGGGCATCCTGCCACTGGAGAATGTTCACAAGATATTGGGTCCAAGAAGTCGGGCCCAACTAAAAACCGGAAACCAGAGGTGGCCTTATCAATCAATGTGGGAGTGTTCAGGTAACCCACCCTGCGGACAGCCACTTTAGAGCTGCCTGTTGGTCTTCAAAACCTTCACTAAAGCCGCTAAGGTGCCATGGCAGAGACTGCCCCACTGAGTCACATCAAGAAAGCCAAACCGACGACAATGTGAAAGTGCTGACCAGGAAACCCAGCCTGTGAAAATATGATTCTTTAAGGCACGGGGATGCTGATCCATGACTTTATTTTAAGTGGAAATATCATAATCTTCAATCACTGAAATTTCTTGAAGCTTGCACACTTTCGTTGCCCTTTTATATGCAATTCATTCCTGGAGCAAATACTTGTACCCTACAAGACTAAGAGATCAGTTTCAGCCTATGCCAATGGATTTATCCTGCCTCACTTCTGGGAGTCTGTTTTTTTTTTACAAGGAGGGGTTTGATGGTAATGGTATGACATGTTACAACTGGTCTACAATTTTATTTTTTTCAACAAAATCACAATACTGTATGGACAGTGTTTTACTCAGATATCCTTAATTACCATATGTGCAGTTCTTTATCATTTATAATAATGCTCAAATAAAATTGTGATATAAACTCACCCCTATATGATCCCAGACTGTAATTTAGGCTGTTATTCAGTCATCATATTTCTGTTTGTCCAGTACAAAAGTCCTCATGACTTGTCATTAACGGCACTATGTTTTTAGTGACAGAATGTGATGCACCATTTTTAGGTCTAGGTGAAAACACTGAACTATCAGTAAATATTTATGTTTTGCTCTGTTTCTCACAAAGCTTTAGAGAACTTGAATTGTCACTGGTCATTAGGGGTGTAAATCGGATGGTTCATCACGATTCGATACAATATCGATTCTCATGCCCAGCGATACGATATTTGCCGATACCTCAAAAAATTCTACGATTACGATTCGATACAGGAGTATATCGATCGATATTATATACATATTTTAAACAACCATCTACATTTTTATTAACTCACAAATGCAACCAAAAATATATAAAATGAACAAATCTAAAAATGCTACTATGGGCTCAGTGCTAAAAATCTTTTCTACAGATACAGATTCTGCTTACAAGGATATTAGCCAAAACATTCATTTTGATGTAGTTTTGTCTGTATTTATTCATCCATGCACAAAAAAGCAGAGGAGAGCTCAATTCAGTATTCGCGCAGAGTTGGCGCGGCTTTCTGTGTCAGTGGCGGAGCCAGTTGAATAAAATTAATTTCTACTTAATTGAGATATTTGTGAATTATTGTATCATGTAATATGACAATTTTTGAATTATTCCTCACCTCCAGGTATTTTAATAAAGGGGCTCACTATAGCTTTATTGCTCTGTCAGTTTGGTTCTGGTTCTCAAAATCCCCCAAAACTTGTTCTCTAACATTACATACTCATGGATGAGACATGCAGTTAGTGATAAGAATGTGAAAAAGGCCGGAAGACAACAGCACATAAATGCCAGAATGTAAAATGAGTTGTTTTGCATTAAAATGGTTTCATTTTCTTTGAACTTTTAAAATTAATGACAAAGTATTGCATATGTTCTAGTATAAGTGCACTGTGCTCACATTTACTTGTGCATTAAATAAAAAATGCATATCAGCTTGCGCCTTATTGTGATCTGGAATTGCACGATAGCCTATATTTTAGTATGCATTTGAGAGACGTTCTGATAATGCATACATACATGCATGCAGTTTGCAGCTTTAATCACCTATTTGGTAATTTCATGGCTTAACTGACGACAGAACTACGTCGTATGCTCATAGTTTCTTGTGCGCTTATGATAATGCGATCAGAGCATGCAGAACACTTTACAAAAAGGTTCTTTAAGGATGGCCAATGCATTAACTAATATGACTAAACAATGAGCAATACATTTACAATGTGTTCATCTCCGTTTACATTAGTTAATAAAAATACAATTTATTTTGTTAGTTCAGGTTAATTAAAGTTAGCATTTTAAAGTTTAAATCATGCATTAGTAAATGCTGAGATTAGATTCTTTATTAGTTCATGTTAACAGATGTGGTTGGCTAATGTTAAAAAAAACCTTGTAAAGCTTTACCTAATAATCTTTTAATTATCTAAACAATTTAATGAATTGCTCAATCTAACATTCCTATGCAATTTTAAATTAAGAATAATCAAGAAAGTTGACATTACCAGAGATGAGATCAATAAATCATCATGACTGCTGGAACTGTTAAGGGTGTGTGTGCATCTAAATTGATGTTCGCTGCATCACATATCGTGACATCCAGACACTGATTCTCCTGAACTTCAACCTGTGTCTCTGGTGGAGTGATTTCACCATGCTCCAGTGGAGAAAGCAGGTCTCCTCTGTCAGACTGCGCCAGCAAGTACTCCACCGCTATACGTTCATCTGCCATAAAGAGTCATTGAACATGTTGTAATAAGAGGAATATATCAGGCATGTGATGAATGCAGTGTTGCTAATGAATAACCAATAGTGGGTGCACTTTTTAATACTCGGGTGACAAGCGTGTATGTGATTGATGTCAGTAGGCTATAATCGATTATGGTCTATTACTGCATCGATGCAGAATTGGTCCATGTCCATATCGCGATGCATGGATGCAACGATTAATTTCAACATCCCTAGCAATCAGGCAGCATGCAACCTCACAGCGATGCCTGGAATTACTATAGTAAGATAATATACAAATGTTGAATTTTACCAGTGGGTTTCCCAGGGGGCATGAATTCTGGCAGGAGAGCGCATCCAAAGACTCTTTTGCTGAGGACGTTCATGTGGACATTAAATGTACGTCGTAGATTTTAGTATGCGATGTACCACTCATGTCCACAGCCTGATGAGCCCGGTTAATGTTCCATCTCGATGCACCCTCAAGCATGTACATCTGAGTATGAAGAGCATTACATCTCCACCCTGAAAGACCCTAAATACCATTATAAACCCCCATCAGAACTACCAGGCCTAAGAAAGTTTCAACTGATAGGTTAACATTTACAGTTGTCTAATATTCTGACCAAAATCTGGTCAAATTTTATGCCTTTAATTTTGTGACATTTTTCCACCGTCATTTTAAAAATGGTATTTGATGTTTTTCAATGTATTGTTTGAAGATAGAAAGTCCAATATTGGGACAATACTACTTAAATATACATATGATATAGCTTTAGAACTTAAATTTACCTGGAATAAAAGTGCACTGGTGGCGATGAAAGCTTTCCAGAGAAGAGGACCCTCTGCCACACCTCAGTACATCCAAAAGAACCTTGTCTCCCTTCTGTAACCCGGAACCCAGTTTTGTGTAAAGCTGAACAGCGGGTGGATCTTGGATGCAGGGTAAATGCTTCTGTTGCACCTCCCACACATGCGTCATGCTCTCCGGATTTATGAGGCGCAAACCAGTTGTGTCGGTCAGTTCCCACATGGAGTCCAGCAGTCCTTGAATTAAGGCACGAGTTTCTTCAACTCCCCATGTCCTCCTGCTCTTTTTCGCCTTTAAGACAAACTATGTCATCCTTATCCCATTCAAAGTTACAGCTGGACAACTTGGAGCAGAAAGTGCCATACAGTGGATGGTGCTCCGTTGTTAGACCAGCAGTGAACCGTCGCATGAAGTGGAAGACATCAAGACACGCTGTGACCTTCCATGGTCGAAACCAGGTAAGAACTGGAGTCACACCTGCACCAATGAGAAACAAGGAGAGAACTTATGCATTTTCTTAGATTTAAATTTTAATCATTAAACAAATATGCTAATGCGGTTTTAAATAAAATATTTTTTTACTTGATTGCAAACAGTGAACTGGGGTTCTCATGCTACATTTCTATCAACAGAGTCCCTGTCAACATAAATCACAGCTAGCTCTGGCTCCCCAGCATCCTTGTATCGCTTCACGATGCCCTGACACAAGTCATCCAGACCGGCTTCCTCACCAGTTGTTAGGACACAGTTTAGGACTTGGCCAAACTCATTGCCAACGTTGGTCATCCAGGTAGCTGTGTCCGCAATGCCACCAGCAAGCTTTTTAGTGATCTATACAAATACATAAACACATCAAGTATAATCTGTGTCCTGTCCTGTTTCTGTCTTTGTTGCACTGTAGAGCTTCTGTCACTAAAACAAATTCCTCGTATGTGTAAGCATATCTGGCCAATAAAGCTCATTCTGATTCTGATTATAATCACTGAAGATCAATATAAGCATACATGCATTTGATCTTCAGTGATTATAATCAGAATATAATCACTGAAGATCAATATAAGCATACATGCATTTGGTTCACACACACACACACACACTTACCTTTTTGGTAGAATCAAGCATCAGGATGCTACCATATGTTGACGTTATGACCCCCTTTAGCTCACCAAGGTGACCCAGAATTTCGTTGGCATGGGCGGTCTCAAACCACTGTGCCAGAGGTAGGGGGCCACTTCCAGTTGGGTCAAGGCACATCTCTTTTTGTGTAGCTCACAGTCCATCAGGTAGTCAATTGTCCGTCTAGCCTACAAAGTCTATGAATTTCTTCCAGCGCTTGCTGCAAGTAACTGGAGCTGTTTCCTGCAGTTCTAGGCTTCAGCAAGGCAACCCACTTCCTGTCAAGGGCAAGGTGAGTGGTGAGAACAGCAGGGAATTTATTTATGTGGGAGGGATCCAGTTGATTAAGCATCTCTGAACTCCAAGGGCAGACAGGAATCATACACTTACTGCAGCGAGGGTTAATAAATGTTGATAATTTTGTGCAGAGACAATCTGCTCTGCTTAATTAAATATGTCGAATATACAAATATATATGTAAATATATCTTTATACCATTAATCTAATATGTTTACAAAAATGGGAGGGGGGTGTTGAGATATTGCTATGTTTTTGGGGGGCCTTACCCCTCTAGTTTGGGGAAACTCTGGTGTATATATCTTAGAGATATCGGGATGGGGGGGGAAGGGCTTATAATAGGACGCAGTCCGCAGTGGTTCACGGTCTGTGGGAGGCGCATCGCAACATCGCTGCACGATTTCTATGTGTCGCCGATTTTTTCGTACACAATCAATACAATATTACTAACTATAAAGTTAAAACAGCTCACTTCACAATTATTTCGGAAACATGACGATTGATTTACCACAGATATTAAGGGGACTGAAGCGATAACAACATGGCTGACTGAGATTAGACTCACCTTGTAAGTTACCCCACCAAATGTCCGTCGATCTGGAGCACATTCAGCCGAAGGTTGTTGGGGAGGTCTGGTTGTCAATAATGATGAACTGTGCTCCAGGGCCTCGGCAGCGTCCCGTAAAAGTTTTGTAATTGAATTCCTGTCCATTGTGTATGAACAAACTCAGACAAGTTACTCAACAGTGGAAGAGGTTCCCAGTTCCGCCTTAAAGCTCCGCCCACGCTAGTTGATTGGCTCTCCTCATTTGCATTTGATTTATCAATGGCCGTTTTCGGTTTCCGTTTGAGCAAACAATCTGAGCATTTGATTTATCATTTGCGATGTCCGTTTGAGCATTTGATTTATAGGTCGAGCATTTATTTATCATTTAATTATGACAGGTTTAATGAGTTGATCATGAAAATTAAATATCAAATACATTTGATTTCTCATTTGAGAAGCCATTTTGATAGTTTGATTTATTATTTGATAGTTTGAGCATTTGATTTATATTTTGGGCAGTTGTTTTGAGAGTTTGACTTATTTTTTATTATTATTTTTATTATTTGATCTTTTTAGGCATTTTAATTTTCATTTAAATTTTGTTAGTAAAAAACTTAGAAATGTCTACTTTCAAATGAAAAAATAAATCAAATAGAAAACGTGTGTGTTAGCATGGATGATTTACATGACATTTAATGTGTGCAATGTACTGCGCATAAGATGGCTTTCAGTTCAATATAATGACAAAATACATTTTGGGTTTTTATTCAACTATGGGCACGCTGTGATCTGTTGCCTACTATATTTGTTTTACCGTAACTGACAGATTTCGGCCAAAAAAAAACCCGGGAGTGAGTCATTCTTCCGGGAGTGGAACGGGATTTTCCCCCAATCTTTTCGTGGGATTGGGACGGGACGAGATTTTTTTTTGTGGGTGTGGGACGGGACGAGATTTGAAAATCCACTCGTGTCACCCTCTATTGTGAAGCACCTTTATTTTAAGAGTGTAAGAACAATGTTTTTTGTTGTTTTAACACAAAAATGAAAATAATTTATATTAAAACAAATTATATAAATAACCCATTTATTAGGGCCTTAAATGTAAAAATGTGGAACCTGCAGCTTCACTTTATTACCACTGGTTTGTTCTTATCACCTCAGTTTTTCTGAAAAATATGAGGAATAAAGACAGCAGATCACGGTCAAGATCGAATACATTTCTACTTGCACTGAAAAATAACAGACCGAGTCTGCCAGACTTGGCACATTGTTTTGTGACAAATGACTCTCTGGATGATCGATATTCAACGTTCTTAGTGCCATAGTGTAATATTTCAGACTGTACAAACCACCTGGAAAAAAGACACGATAACCATCAGACTCAGACTGTTCACAGTACGAATGGACCAAACCTAACATGAAACTACAAATGACAAGCATGACAATAATTTAAACTGACTTTATTTTACACATTTGTTCTGCAAAATGCCCCCACATCAATCCAGAAAAAAAGTTAATCCTATTGATAAATCAAGTATCCCTTAACCCACCAAACAAACAACAGATTAGTTAAATAATAAACAACCAATAAAAACAAATCAGCAACATCTCTGATAGTGTAAACATAATTTTCTTGTTCTCATCTCTTCAGGGCTCGGCGAGGATCCCGTCCATTGGTGATGGGAACTGTGTGTATTTGATCCCTGTCCTCCACCTGCTGCAACCGAAGCACTGCCACTGCTATAATGACTGCGGTTCAAATGACGTCGACCCGCACCGAAGGAGATCTCTCCGGGAACATGAGAAGGGAAAACACAGCAGAGCCGTTTGCTGTGAGAGGTAGAGAGGATAGTCACAGCTTACTCTGGCAAAGAAGCACCCATTAATACAACCTGATGCCAAATTTACAATACAAAGGTGCTTCTGAAGTGGCATTTAGATGCGTTTACACATACAGTACTTTAATGTTGCTCAGAGGTGGTATAAATTAATTCATACAGCAATTATAACTGTATACTTTGTAGAAGCTAGAAGCAAGAGTGTCCTAGCTGGCTTTAGTATGACTTTTATGCTAATTTTGTGCAGGAACAGAGCAGCCCTTTCAGACATTTCTGTTGTACTTTATTTTCAGAAACTAAAATAATATACTGTCTGAATATACTTAAATAATTACAATTATTTTTAATTCAATAACTGAAAGTTCTTCTGGGTTTGCTGTGTTTTCATTACTATTTAATCATTCAAGCATTTTCTAGTCATTTGTCATTACATAGTTTTTAATTCTACTTTATGTATTTATTTTATATTTATTCATGAAGAACAATTTCTACATGCTAAATTATTTTAGAAGCCATATTCTTTAATAAAAATTACAGTTTTAAAGGAATAAATTAAAATATGAAATATGCTTGTATTTTATCTTAAACCTTGTTTTGTCTTATTTGTAAATTATTTATAAACCATCTTGCACCCCCCTTGGAAGTATTCGAGGCCCCCTGGCAGTGAACCACTAGATTACAGGAATAGCAACAGAAATGTTCAGTTAAACATGATCATTTGCAACAAATATTGCCTTTGTCAAACAATCTTTCAATCTTCTAAAGCTCAACCTGTCGGTCCAGCAGGTTGCCCATGATTCAGTATACTAGGAGTGCTGCCATGAGCTTCTGTTTTTACCTGTTAAAGAGATCAAATACACTCATTATGTGCTCATACTGTTCATGCCATCTCAGCAGTATTTTTCACTCACGTGGGTGTTGTTGATTTGGTTGATTTTAGCCAGCACCTCTGGGTTGGGCTCACTGAAATTTGGCACCTCCGAGAAAATCATACAAAACCTTCAATAGATGCAAGAAAGTGCCGGTTAGTGTTGTCAGTTTGGTGTCAAAGAACTTAAAGGGTTAGTTCACCCAAAAATTAAAATTCTGTCATTAATTACTGACCCTCATGTCGTTCCAAACCCATAAGACCTCCGTTCATCTTCGGAACACAAATCAAGATATTTTTGATGGAATCTGACACGACCAAGGTCCAGAAAATTAGCAAGGAGATCGGTAAAATAATGTCACCCATGTGACATCAGGGGTTTAACCGTAATTTTACGAAGCTACGAGAATACTTTGTGCTCAAGAAAAAACTATTCAAATTCGTCTCCGCTGCATCACCCTAGCGCCATTTTGGAGAATATCCGTTGGATGCAAACTGCGTATGCTCTTCTGTGTCAGCCGCATATCGGATGTGATATTTTCGTTCAAATAAAAGCGTAAAATACGTATTAGACGTGTCCGTACGGTGTGGCTGACCCTGAAGAGCGTACGCAGTTTACGTCCAGCAGATATTTTCCAAAATGTTGCTATGCTGACATAGAGGAGACGAACTGTTGAATAAACTCATTATTTTTGTTTTATTTGCATACAAAAAGTATTCTTGTAGCTTCATAAAATTACAGTTGAACCCCTGATGTCGCATGGATTATTTTATAGATGTCCTTGCTATGTTTCTGGACCTTGGTCGTGGAAGGACCCTTGCTGTCTATGGAAGGGTCAGAGAGCTGTCAGATTCCATCAAAAATATCTTAATTTGTGTTCTGAAGATGAACGAAGATCTTACAGGTTTGGAACGACATGAGGATGAGTATTTAATGGGAGAATTTTCATTTTGGTGAACTAACCCTTTCAGTTCAGTCAGCTGTGAAGACTTACTCTCCAATCTTCTGAAGGTCCCCCGTTCTCCCAGTATACAGTGTAAGACAGCCTTTGAAGAGAGATGCATATCTGAAATCAAATATTTACACCAAAAAGATCAAAACTTCATATAAAAGACGCATATAATTATCAGGATTAATAATATCATCAATACTAAATTGTCACCCTCGATTGAGTCTAATGATGTCTCCTGTTTGAATCAGGCTGCCAGCCTCGTCCCACACCGATATTGTAATACTCCCGGTCCTGTCAGCTACTTTACATGAACGCACTTCATGTCCATCCTTTGTCTTAGACACTCGACCTGAAACATTTTGTTAAAGAAACAGAAATAAAACACTTGAGATGTAGCTCAATTGGCTCGGGGAATTAGATCGAACTTCAGTGAATCGGTTCTTTTAGTTCAAGAGCCAGTTCATAAAAAAAAAAGCCACGCAACGTTTCAACTTAGCATTTTGCCTTTACATAAAACACGGCCTACTAAAAACATTTACAAATATACAAATAAACAAATAGCTGTCTCTGAAAAAACTCACATTCGCCAATTCACGTCGCAAAATATAAGCAAGTATTGAATGAAATGAAGTGAGGCATTTGGTTGTATTCTCGGTCAGTGAGTTGAATGGCCGACTCGTGAGCGATTTGTTTAGAACGGGACGGGTTTGTGAACCAGTTCAGCCGATTCCGAAAAATTAAAGGCCCTACCAAAAAACCGCGTCCTTAACGGATTCGCTACGTTACTCCCGTCTTATTGTTTCAGCTACGAACAACAAGGCACCAAGATTTGTAAAATATTTATCTAAGATTATTTGTCGTTACAAATGCTTCAAACTGTTTGTGAACAAACTGGTGTTTTAAAAAAAATGAGGATAGCAGCAATCATGTAGATCGCTGTGTTTCCCACGCAAGCTTGACTTACCAGTTTCCAGGACGATAAAACCAAATTAATATTTTTTAATCCAGGTTTAAGGTCTTTAATCAGATACAGGTTTTCGTTTGACGCGTTTTCCATTCTAAAACACGAGAAAGAAAAGAAAAGACAATTAAATTCAAATTTGTTCCAACTGAGACTGCCAGCCACCTCAAGCCAGTCACCTTGTGTTTAATTTGATTGTGCCAGGCATCTATAAGGCCACCTTTTGTTACGCGAAACCAGTGGTGTAGTCTACGTGATATGCAGATATACGCCGTAAACCCACTAGGGAAGGTCAGGGATTTGCGTATGCCCACTTAAAAAGGCATGCGGATACGTAACATCGTTTTGTGACAGACCTTTCACAAGTTCATTCACAAGTTAATTCACAAATTCACCAGTCTGTGTTGAAAAGCACGGTCTTTCTGATAATCACGCCGTATTTCTGTTGATGGCTATTGCTAAGCTTGAAATGAACTAATAAAGGAGATATGAAACGAACTTAACCCTTTCAGTGTTTTTGTAAGCCTGCCCCTGAAGCTGCTGCTGCAAACAGATGACAGGAATGTGAAACTTAACATTATAGAAACGACAGAAAATGAGACAGATAAGGCTGATACTATCCTACGCGGTACAGAAAACGAGGCCGATGCTATCGTAACGTTACGAGTATACGTTGTCATTAACTTAACTGTAACAGCAGGGGATTGTTGGCATATAAGAACAATGAGTGATTTCAATAAACAAAAAGTTAATATTTAGTGATTTACATTGTCTGAATAGAACAGTATTGCATGATTTTGCTTTATTTCGTCAACTAAAATAGTTTAAATTAAACTCAGTCACAACACAAAAACAGGTTGTTTCGTCTATGAATGAATCTGCGCTTTAAACGAATCTAGTGAGTCAATTCAATTACTCATTCATAGAGACAGTCACTGCCCGAGTTCAAATGAGCATACTATCCATCCTAAATGTGATATTAGTCATTTTCAATACTATTTGGATCAGATACGGTGGATAGTACGCACATTGGGATGCAGGGACTTGCTTTGTTCCCGAATGAATGAGCCGTTCAAACGAATCAATTTAATTAACGATTCAGTGATACAATCAGTAACTTGCCGCCAACCAAATGGCAGTCTTAGTTTAATTTTTAAGTATAATTTCAGTTATTTAAATAATTGTATATTTCTATATTAAAAATTGTATATTTAAAACATGAATTTATGAAGTTAATTGCACTTGTGCCACCTCTTAGCCTCATTAAATCTCTGTAAATACATACAAGCCACTTTTGTGTTCTTCTGTGCCTCTTCTGTAGTGCAAATTCATTTAGTTAATAATGATTTTATTTGATCGGTAGCCTATTCTTCTTATTGCATTGTTTTAAGTAGAAATTTTGAAAAAAAAGCTTATACAAATACATTTTTGAATTTGACATGAAAGGTAACACTTCAAATAAAGTTAGAGAAAAAAAAGCCCCTGTAAATCACTTTAAGGAGTCCAATATTGCTTCGTAATGGGAAGGCAAATATTTGTTATTGAGAAGAAGGTGCTCCTGATTTTTTTTGCTGTGTCCCTAATAATTAATTTTTTTTAATTAGCAGCACAAGTGCTCCTAAATATAAAAGTAAACGTAGAGCCTTGTTTAGTGAGTGTGGTGGTGCTTATGAGAGGCTGCTCTGGTACGGATGAGTATGAGGCTGGGAAGGAAAAAATCACAGTTTACTCACTACAAACTACAAAACTAGACTACACCACTGCGCGAAACCTCCCCTTAAATTGAAATACAACTCATCCATATATTAAACTGGGAAATAGCCGAATATGTTCATTTTCTTTTAAGAATGAACGTAATTAAGCATGTTCATGCAGTAGTTATTCGAACGTTTAGTGTTTCTTACGTCTTCATAAAGTAGTAATCTTAGTTAATTAAAAACAAAAAGTCGTCACGAACAGGATTCGAACCTGTGCGGGGAAACCCCATTGGATTTCGAGTCCAACGCCTTAACCTCTCGGCCACCGTGACTGTCTGATACATATGTGTGAAAATGGCTACATCTACTAATAATTGTCCAAAATGTATTTTTTTTTTAGGGTGGATGAATTAAAGTATAAAAACTGAAATTCTTTTAGAGGTAAAACTATAAAACTACATTTATTCATACTCGTATTTAGAATGCCTCTCGACGTCAATTCAAATAAACAAAATCAATTATTTGGAAAACATAAAGCATTTTATTCGATAGAATAAATAAACGAAATATTCTGAAAGACATTTTAGTTAGAAAGTTGGGTCTCGTATAAGCTTTTACAGCGCTTGTTTTGTTTTCTTCTGTTTTATTTGAGTCATCATAACGCCAGATGGCGCTAGTGCTTAAGGTTTGAAGCGCTCGGATTTGTGTTAGGACCTGTTTGGATTTAGTTAGGACGTGTTCGGACCTCGTTCGGACTTTGTTCGGACTTTGTTAGGAGGTGTTCGGACCTCGTTCGGAAGTATTCAAATGTTGATCCGATCGGAAGTGTTAGCCAAGACCGTGACTGTCTGATATATATGTGTGAAAACAGCTCCATCTAATCATTGTCCAAAATGTAATTTTAGCGAGCAAGTCTTTTTTTTAGGGTGGATGAATTAAATAAAGTATAAAAACTGAAACTCTTTTAGAGGTAAAACTCCTAACAATGACGTAATAAATCAACACATCACTATGGAAATGCAGGTAAAAAGCAATTGTTTTGGAACGCCACCTAATTAGTCATGTCATGTTCGTATTAGACATTTAGCCTATTTATTGATGTAGTACTTATAATTGGCAGGACATGTAACGTAATGTTTGAAAACGCATTGATCAAAGTAGGTTAGAGTCTATTTCTGTCAAATGAAAATGGATTGCTTAAAAAAAGCACTTTGAAAAGGATCCTAAAGATTTCAAAGCACAAGACAGACACAAAAAGCCACGTTCCAACATCTTTATTTATTTGCATTAAAATAACATTTTGAACAGAGCGTGCTTCAATAACAACTTGGTAAACGGTGTCACAGAAACGTTATGAGATCTCTGCTGTAATTGAGCCTTTTCTTTGGCATGAATCTTAATGTTTTTAAAATATGATAACCAAGACAACATATAGCTCTCATATATATTATGAAGACATTGATGCAAATAACTTCTTAAACGATATGCAAATAAAGATTAGGGATTACAAGCATCAGCAAAAATTAGTTAAAATTTGTTATATTTTTTAAAACTCAAAAGAAGTAAAACCTCATCCCTTTCACATCTGAAAAAGACATCCACCCAAAGCAAAGATACATACTACATAGTTTTTGTTCAACACTGAAATAAAAAATATACTCTTGCAGTTACTTGCAAAAAGCAACAACAATTTATATTAAAAACACAAATACATTTGACATACATATGTTACTTGTATGTTTTATATTATGATAGGGACGTACTTTCATTTCTCAAATGATAGCGACAAATTTAGTCAAAGTGTGCACAAATATCAGTATATTGTATTTATTCTAAAATGATTAGGGTATTTGCCCTTGGTGTGTTAGTCAGTTCTCACATTTCGAAACATCAGTTCAACACTCCAAACAGACTTTCACTTTTCTGTACTTTTTTATATCTCCACACTTCTCTGGCTCATTTGCATCCAGCTGGGCTGATCGTCTCCTTCATCACTTTCAGAAATATGCCTGTAATCTAAACTGGCCATCATGCCAACGGGAGCTTGAGAAATGGTCTCTGAAAAGAGCCGTATATCAAAAGCAGGAATGCTTTCTGACTATGGTCATATGGGAAGACTAGGATCCCCCATGTAAACTGCATTCCAGATTCAAAGCAAATATGTGTGAGCATGGTGTGTTCTCGGGAAAGAAAAAGCTTATCTAAATGTTTATTAGTCACTACAAAGCAAAATGCTATAATTCAGAAATCATATTTTTAGTGTAGTTTAGGACAATACACCTCCCAACTAGCTTTCTCACATCTTTTGGTCTCTGTATTAATGAGTTCACAGTATACATGGTGTGACTTGATTAAAACCAAAATGTAAAATTGAGTACATTACACATTTTTGATAAACACAGACATAGTACATGGCAGTGTGCTGTTTAATCTAAAAAACAAAACCGAATTGGAACAAGATTGGAAATAATCTAGGCTGTGTGAAATCAATATCACTTTCAGCTGTGCACAGGCTGTTCCAGAAGAGATGCGCTGGATGAAAACCAGGCTACTGTTAAAAAAGTGTCCATGGGATAGATGGAGTGCACTTGGCGACTGTTGACTCCTTTGGCTGTAAGTGATTTGTTTTACTTTGCCAACCTTCTCAGCTGACAGGTAGACACCACCAGAAGAAGACAGAGTGTGCAGTATAACCAGTTGGAATGGTTTTTCCCAAGCAGAAGGTTTGTAACAGACTGTTGGATTAGATGAACTGATAAGACTGCGTTCACATTCTTTTCTGCTAATAGACTACTAACAACAGTGATATGGGGTTTTAAAGCAAATGTCATAGTTCATGAATTTTGTCTTTTGAATACACTGCATTGTATGAGTATTCTTTGAGGACAGGGCAGATGTCTGGGTTCATGGTGGGGATGGCTGGCACTGATAAGGGAGAGAGTGTTTTCTCAGCGTAGGAGGGTGTTCTGGGGCTGGAATGGAGGGTCAGGACATTAGGATGCTTGTCCTACAGCAACACCCTCTGCTTGGGCTGCAGCTGCAGCTTCTGCTAGAGGGCTGCCTTCACTTTCTTTTCCCTTTTCCTCCTCTCCTTCCTCTTCATCCTCTCCCTGTAAAGTATTGTGGGACACTTCTTTCTGGGAGGCGTCCTGGGGCAGGGTTGCAGAAAGAGCATACTCCTCGCTAAAATCTTCTGTGATGGACAGCTCAACCTCTGCTGTGCCATTCAGGATGTTAGGCACCTCATCTTTCTCCATTGCTTCCACAGCTGCCTTTACTTCCTCCTGTGCTGGTGCAAGTTGGGAGTGAACCTCGCTGAAGGACAGGTCTTCGGTTGGGCTCTCAATGGGGGCCAGTTCGATGGAGGCAACGGCGCTCTCAGATTGAGCTGAGCCCTCGGCCTCTGGTTCGGCATCCCCACTACGGTTCTTCTTGATGTTGAAGGTGAGAGGAGAGACTTTGAAAGAGGAGCTCTTGGCACTAGGGTTTTTCTGGTGGTTCGGTGTCAGACTCTTCTTGATTTTCTCACGCTGCTCTTGGGACACAATCTTGGTGCTGATCTTGTTCATCTTCTTCTCAATATTCTGCCTGGAGAAAGCTTTCTTCAGGCTGTCCACTTTCTTAAGGCTGGAGCGCTTGATCTTCTCAGCTCGAGATTTTTCACCTCTGCTTTCGCTCTCGAGGTCCAAAATGGCCAAAATTTCATCTTCATCCTCTTCTGATCCCTGCTCCTCATCCGAGGAGAGGGCGATGGTATGAAGGCCCTCCTCATGAGAACGGTTGGAATCAATGGCTGGGGTCTCCTCGTCCACTTCAGGTAATGGTGCAGGTTCCTTCACAAAGACACTTGAAGGGATTTCATTTTCCTCCTGCACAATAAAAAAAAAAGATCTTATAAAAATTTCAGTTAACATACAGCATTATTGTCACACCACATATGAGTGCCTATAATATACACAGTTCTGCCAATACTGGTGCTCAGAAATGCATAAATTGTATTATTGCAATAGGCAATGGTTTCAGTAGTAAAAGTCAGTGCTGAGATTGCTGCCTACAAAATGTGTATTTGGTTGTCTAGACAACTGAAGTGCGAGAATGCTGATGATACATAGAACAGTCATGTGTTTGTGGGAGATATCTTTAATAGTTTCTACATAACATCATACTAATGTCTTTCAGAAGGTCTTAAGATTAGCAAAATGCCTTTTAGAAAAGGGCATTTTTCTTGCTGTAAAAATAGCTGGACGCGGATGAGACCGGAAGCTGCTAGACCCATAGCATTTACATTTTTACAGCAAGAAAAAGGTGGATATGCATTATGTAGTGTGGATGCATTCTTTTTTTAAATGACACAAGGGGTCAAGAACATCTGCTGTGAAAACATTGTGTACCGACCCTCTTTTCCTTTCTGGAGACAATCATAAAGGCTGAAGAATAGTGAGACGATAGGAAGGAAGGCCAGTCATGACCCTACACAACTCCTATCAGAGTTTCCACTGAGTTTTGGAGGACAGCCAGGACTGAAAGAGAGGGAGAGCAGGGCAACTGGAAAAAGAGGGAAAGCAGAAAGCAGGGAAGTCTGGTGTAGGGCTTTGAAAGGGAGTAGGAAAAGGTTCAAGAAGCATTTGGGGTGGACTGCAATAGGGACACCTGGACAGAAGCCCTGTTTGCCCCCCACCCATCAGAAAGTTCCATGGCATCTCAGAAATGCGCAGGAGAGCCTGAGAGCCTCTCTCTTAACGATAAGACTCTAAATTCTTCAGATGATACAGAAAACCTCCCATGTCACTTTAAGGTCATTGTAAGCACACACGTATATGAATAATTTTGGGCAATGTTTCCTCCCTATTTTTAATGGATTTTCTTATGTAAACTACACTTGCTTATTTCTCAATAGAAATGGCATCATGGATATTTAAAGTTACATTCTTTTTAAATGATCAGTTATGACTCTAATTTGCTCCATCAAGTTCTATTTTATTCTTTCTATCAACCGCCAAAGAATTTATAATAAGCAGCGAAGGATATTTATAAGCCGTCTTCAAAAAGCAAAGCGAAGGTACCTTAGTAGAAGGTTATGCAAACATTGAAAATGAACATGCCTTGATGCTGCTTATCACAGTATACAGCCTGCAAAGGGCCTTAACGTTCACATGAGCTCTTCTAACATGATAGAAAGGTTGTGTTCCCCTCTGAACCCCCTGTTGTAAGTCTGGCCTCTGAAGCTCTCTGTGTGCGAGGGAATGCGGGTTTGGCCTGTCAGAGTAGAGGAATAGGTTTAACCTAACAGAAGAGAACTTGTGAAAACGATACATGATGACTGACGTAATCCCTGTGGATATATGCATTGTGCTAAATCAGGGGAGAAATATCACTTTTGGGATTTAGCAGATTTAACCACCCACAAAAGAGCTTTACTTTGGACAGCAAATATGGATCAAAGGTATTGGTATGATATTGCTGGCACAGTTTGAGAATGAATCTGGCCAACTCCCTGCAAACTTTAACATAGAATTTCCATGTTCCATCAGTCTCTGATCGGAGTTAACAATTAGCTAACTTGGGTGCTTGAACTTGGAAACACAGCTGTAGAAAACGATGTGACATAACATTGGCCGTAATTGTATATTTGCATTTAAGGATCATGAAAGCAAAGTGTTGTATGTCGGTTTGTATTGTTTCCCTCCAGCTGCTTTGTTGTGATGGTTGTTAGAGTTTTTTTTTGGCAAGGTGCAGTTTTTCATGAACCTCTTGATTATCACAAAGAACAGATATACAAAGTCTTGTATAACAGTGATATTGTTAGTGATATTTGGCACAGCAAATGTACTTTTAAGCTCCAACAGATTATGAATTAGACAATAATGAATGCAATTCATTTATAGCACCAAGTTAAGATTGTAACCATAGCAAGAACAAATAAACACAAGTTATCCTCCTTCAGGGTCATATTTAGAAACACTACTATGTGTAATCACGAAATTGCCAGGTCACATTTCACCACAAAATGAAAAGACCGTTTTAGAACCATTACAATTGTTGCACTGTGCCATTATGTTTAACATTATTAAAATAGAATCATTCTTTTAAATGTACATATATTAAAGGCAATACCATGACATATTATTAATAATTTAGATAAAACGTTTCCACGGATTGCAGTAAATAAAATGCAATAATGATAATGAATGAAATAATGATTTGTTTTTTCAAATTAAAGTAATTATAGTTCTTCTTGTTTATTTATTTAGCTTTTTGAACATTGTGGTGAAATAAGAATATTGTGAGATAACCCTAACAATATTTAGTAAATCTGTTTTTGTAGTGTTTATGTATTTTTTTAGCAAAGCTTTAGAAATGGGTTTTATGGTACAATTTACTCAACTCAGAGGAGTCAGTGCTGTGTATAGAATTGCTGCGTTGTTTGAATGCCTCTGATATTGCCCTTTGTTTGCATTTGTTTATATTTGCATGTTTTTTAAGTACTGTCCTCAAGACTCTAGGTGGCAATCTGTAAATCCGTAACTCAAATTGCCAATTTGAAAAGATAGAGGAAAAAGGGGCTGAGCCACTGGACTAGCCTGTGTGACCAGAAGAGTGTCTATCAACAGTCATTAAATCACTTTTTTAGTCATAACTGTAGATAGTACAGCAATGCCAGTATCTCACAAATCCCCAGCATGTAGTAAATTCTATAAGAAAGAGAGTGAAGTGTTAACATTTTGATATGTGCCTGACAGCAGCTTGCGTTATTGCACTGTTTAAAGTGAACAGTTCCTCTTGACTTAACCTGGTTAGCCAGGTTCAGGCTTGTCCCCGGAACCTGTGCATTTTAAATCGCTTAAGATGAACAGCTTATGCTTATGGCATAATCACAAAGTAACATACACCCATCAAACTAAGCATTAAATACAGCGGCTACAAAAAGGTGAAAGAATTCCTCCCTTTGGTCTCCACAAGTTCCTGGTGTTTTCTCAGTGGTGAACCAAACAGTTCATTCCATGCATTCTGCCTTTTAGGTATGAGATCTGGAAACGACTTGTAAATGACTATAACATCCTCTGCATTGTCTTCATAATCTAGCATGTGTTCAATTTTTTTGGACTCCCTAAAAATATGTTTTTGTCACTAAAGCGCATGATTACCTCATGTTGAGCAGCCTGTCAAATGATACTCTAGGTTTGATTAATTTGCATACTAAACCGGTCTCTCTTGCCTCAGGCAATGTAGCACTTATGATAGCTGAGTTGATGTATGTTTACTCATATGCATGAGAATATAAGGAGCTTCCACAAGGGGGTAAATACAGTTTCTGCCACAGTTTATGGTTATTAAAGGAATCAATTTTTAGAGAATGTTTTAGTAAACAGTGTGAGCTTGAGTCATTGCATACAATGCATGCTTTGTGCCTGCACTCTTTGTGCAAGAAAAAAGACTGTTTTTTATTTTATGCTTATTCGACCAGATGTAGTACCAATAGACACAAAAATGCCTGCATTACTTTATGCCCACAATTACTAAAGATTCTCATCATAGTCTTAAAGATTTTACAGATTACAAAAATTACAAAATAATATCCTGGGCTTTTTTTCTTCCTTCAACATAATTAAGTTTATAGACCAATTTACTTTAATGCTTGAAGCTTGACAAGTCTATTCTCCATTAATTCATTTATTATGTAAAAAATCCCTTGTATTCTGCAGAAGAAAGGTATGAACAACATGACAATGAATAAATAATGACATACTTTTCAGTAAAATATACAATTATAAACCTTTTGATCTAAAGGTCCGTAGGCTTAAATAATTGAAATTAGTTTGGTGACAATTATGAATGACTTCACATTCATAATGTTTATGAATTTATTTACAAAATGTATTATTTTATAATTTAATTTTAATTTTAAAGGGACGAATGGACTTGTTAGTTAAAAGCAGCCGAGTAATTCACTTGCACTTTAAAGAAGCTAAAATATTTGTTTTGACTTAACATTGTTTGGTCAGTATGTAGTTCCTGTAGATCTATTTGTATATTACATATTTCATTGATTATGTGTTCAAATGTTTGACACATTTAGCGTATGTCTTCAGATACACACACACACACACACACACACACACACAACACACACACACTCACACACCACACACACACACACACACACACACACACACACACACACACACACACACACACACACACACACACACACACACACACACACACACACACACACACACACACACACACACACACACACACACACACACACACAAACACCTCTCCGTACCATGCTCTCTCCTCTCTTTGCTGTCAGTTATAGCGTTATCAGAGACGCTGTCCAGTTGTTTTCCCAATATTCACTTCATGTTCTAAACACACTTGACATACGCATCACATTGAGGCCTACTTATGAAGGATTGGGGGTAAATATTTGCTCAGGGGTGGGGTGTGGAGAGTAGAGAGAGCGTTGTAAGTGGCTGAGTTTGAAAGTGTTGTAGATGGTGGGGGATTTAAGCTCATGGTATGTTTTTATCTTTGACGATGCAGCGGGACCTCCAGCCCCTGTAATTCTCTGAAAAATGTAATGCTTACATTCCCCTTCCTGCTGCCCATTAACATCACATCTGACAGGAAACAGCTGTTTAACCTCATACACTTGTCCGTGTTCTCTGCGTTTGCGTCATACACAAAATAGACACTATTCGTATACATTCTCTGTCTCTATCAAATACACAGGGATCTCTCACTGAAAGAGAGAGAAAAGAAGTGGAGTGTTTGGTAGTAACTAACTAGAATAGCATAACTATTAACTTAACTTTTTTGTAGCAATTGCATTTAGCTAGTTAGTTCGTTGGATGCTTCATTTTAATTAATGGAATAGTTCACCCAAAAATGAAAATTTGCTTGACATTTTCTCACCCTCAGTCAATCCAAGATGTAGATGAGTTTGTTTCTTCATTGGAAAAGATTTAGCATTACATCACTTACTCACCAATGAATCCTCTGCAGTGAATGGGTGCCATCAGAAAGAGAGTCCAAACAGCTGATAAAACATCACAATAATCCACAAGTAATTCACACCACTCCAGTCCATTAATTATCATCTTGTGAAGTGAAAAACTGCATTTGTATAAGAAACAAATCCATCAAGACATTTTTTCAAATCAACTTCAAACCATTTCTTCTTCTGTAGTATTGCTGTCTCCAGTGAAAAAACTTCATCTTGTCTGAATCAGCTGAGAAATATTCACAGATCAAAAACTGTTTATGTCGTGCCCCTGGACTGTTTTTGTTGTGTTTTTGCTTCACGTCTGCTCCGTGACGCAGTTTCTTCACTTGTCTGATTGTGTTCATGTCATCCAGGTGAGTCTCGTAATTAAGTTTGTTACCCCATGTATTTAAGTCAAGATCTGTGCTGTCTGTCTTTGTCGGGTCTCTATCGTCCTTACGTGTGTCTTCCTCATCCCCAGTGTGGATTACCTTGTGTTGTGTATTATAATAAAGACTGTTTCTGCTATTCGACATCTCCAGCGTGCCATCCTCCAGTGTCGCCATGGTCGGAGTTTCCCTCAACTCCGCCTCGAGCCTCCAAGGCCCGTAATCCGCCTCGGCCCGTTGACACGTCGGCTCCACCATGGCTCCTAGCACCCTCCTCTCCGCCGTGGCCCATCTGTCCACTGGCTCGGTCTGGCTCCCTCGTCCCTCCGGCTTGCCTTGGTCTGGCGTCGACCAACCTGCGCCTTGGGACTTTACTACTCCGGCTGCACCTCGTCCCTCTAGTTCCGTCAGGCTCCTTCATCCCCTCGGCTCCTCCTTAGTTCTCTGTCGCTCCAGCTCCATCACGGCCCTCTGGATCCCCAGCCTCGGTCGCCAGCACCATCTGCTCCGCCTAGGACCTCCGGATCCTCCCTGTCACTCTTGCTCTTTGGCTCTCTGTCTCAGCTCCTCCTCCACCTGCTCCACCACTGTTGGTCGGCACCCTGGAGTCAGCGTCCATTCCGCCTCCATGGCTCCTCCCTCCGTCGGCTCCACCGTGGGCCACCGTAATGGCTGTGGCTGTCCCGTCAGCTCCCTGGACTTCCTCGTCCCAGTGTGCATTCTTGTGTTGTGTATTATAATAAATACTGTTTCTGCTATTCAACCTCCCTGCCATCCTCCCAGTGTCCGTGGTCGGAGTTTCCCTCAACTCCGCCTCCCTCCAAGGCCCGTAATCCGCCTCGGCCCGTTGACCCTCGGCTCCACCATGGCTCCTAGCACCCTCCTCTCCGCCTGGCCCATCTGTCACTGGCTCGCCTGGCTTCCTCGTTCCTCCGGCTCTGCCTTGGTCTGGCGTCGACCATCCTGCGCCTCGGACTTAACTCCTCCCTGCCTCGTCTCTGTCTCAGGCTCCTTATCCCCCGCTCCTCCTAGTCCCTGTCGCTCATCACGGCCTTCTATCCCCGCCTTCGCCGGCACCACCTAGGACCTCCGGATCCTCCCTGTCACTCGCTCTTTGGGCTCTCGTCGGGCTCCTCCTACCTGCTCCCACCACTGTTGGTGCACCCCTCCGTCGGTGTCCTATTCCGTCTCCGGAAGGGCTCCTCTCTCCGTTGGCTCCACCGTGGGAGTAATGGCTGTGGCCTGGGTGTCACCCCCCGGTTGGACTTCCTCGTCCCCAGTGTGCATTACCTTTTTGTGTATATTAAAGTGTTTCTTTTCGACGCTCCAGCATCATCCTCCAGTGTCACCGTGGTCGGAGTTTCCCTCAACTCCGTCCAGCCTCCAACCCGTAATCCGCCTCGGCCCGTGACCGTCGGCTCCACCATCTCCTAGCACCCTTCTCCGCCGTGGCCATTGTCCACTGCTCGGCCTGCTTCCTGTTCCTCCGGCTCCGCCTTGGCTGGCGTCATCCATCCTGCGCCTCGGGACTTTACTCCTCCGGTGCGCCTCGCCCTCTAATCCGTAAGCTTGTTATCCCCTCAGTTCCCAGTCTCTGTGTATCACGGCCTTCTGGATCCCCGCCTCGGTCGCCGGCACCACCTAGGACCTCCGGATCCTCCCTGTCACTCTTGTCTGCTCTCTGCTCGGGCTCCTCCTCTCTGCTCCACCACTGTTTCGGCACCCCCTGTCGGGTCTATTCTCTATGGCTCCTCTCTCTGTTGGTCCACCTGGGCCACCGTATGGCTGTGGCCTGGGTCCGTCGCTCCCTCCTGTGTCTTCCTCATCCCAGTGTGCACCCTTGTGTTGTGCATTATAATAAAGACTGTTTCTACTATTCGACTTCTCCAGCTATTCATTCCGGCAGCATACGTGACAGTTTACAAGTAAAGAACAGAATTCTAAACCAGTTAAACCTAATCAGTTCTAAACAAATGTCCGTGATGTTTTGATGTGAGATGACAACAGGGGATGGACTGGAGGAAGCATTATTATGGATTATGGACTCTGAAGCAATGGTTTGAAGTTAAAAATGTCTTCATAATGAATTAATTTATGACAAACACGCAGCGTTTCACTTCACAAGACGTAACTGAAGGACTGAAGTAGTGTTGATTACTTGTGGATTGCTGTGATGTTTTTATCAGCGTTTTGGACTCTCATTATGACGGCACCCATTCACTACAGAGGATCCATTGGTGAAAGAGTACATTTTCAGCAAATCTTTATTTTTGAGTAAACTTACTTATTAAAAACGGTTAAGGAAATTGAGTGTTGTTTTCCTAGAAATCTTTGTCTACTCTTATAAATATATATTTTTAAATGTTCTCTTTTATATATCTAGGCAGGTAATTTTTAACACATATAAAGTAAGAGTAACTTTTACTGTAGCTTGATAGGTTTAACACGGTCTATGTGTGCAAATAAATGTACTGTTGTGTGTATGGGTGTGTATGTGTTTTTGTGTGTGTAAGAAGTCAGGTGGAACAAAAAGTTGGAGCAGGAAAAGGTGCAAAAGCTGATTGAAAGAGGGCTTTCCTCTAAAGAATTAGCCCCGCAAAAACTTCTAGCAACAATGGCCATGTTTACATGTACACCAACTGTGTGATAATTAGCAGCGACCAGAGTAAGGAATTAAGATTAAGATGTTTACATGACATGAGCAAACCTCTTCAAACATGCAACTTGCCATTATTACACTTATTCACTGAGAAAATGTGATTCAATCCTGTGCCGGATTAAAACTACCTACTTAATAATTAAAACTACCTACTTAATGTTTTACAATGGTTACTCTGATGAACACAGTCACAGTATTCGCTTGTTAAGTGGTGACGTAAGAAGCGCTGTTTCCGGGTCCAAGCCTAAACTCTCTTCACTTGCAAATACTACCTCAGCAGCCGTTTATAAGCACTGTTTATTCATATAAACATTTAAGTTAAACATTTTCAAACTTACGGTGTCTCCACGCTCAAAGCGTCCCAAACATAAATCATTTTTATATGTATTTATATTTATATTTTCATTGTCTGGCTATCAGTTAAAGGTTAGGATTATAATTTTTTTGGTAGTATTATATCACATTGTGAGTGTATATTAGCACATTTTGTTGTTTTCTCGTGGTATCTGGTAGAGCGTTTGGACGCGAAAGTGGTGACACTTGACGTCAGACTTAACAAGCGGATTCTGTCATGAGCTTCAACTTAATTCCAGAACTTCCTCAAACACATTATCATGTTGTATATGTCACATCATGTACTGAATATTCCACTTATGTGGTAATTTTACCACATTTTTTAGTGGTTTTAGTGGTCACTGTAATGAGTGGAATGATGTGCAGTCAGTCATTACTGCAAAATAAACTCCAACAGGGTATTCAGGACCCTGATGTGAATCAGAGGTCTTGCATCAGCCTGGTTTTGTGGGTTGTTTTTATTACTTAACCTTTATTCTAAAAGAAGAGGTTGCTGAAAGATCAGTGTGAAAGGGCATGGTTTTGTTGCAGTTTCCTTTGTTACTTATGTGTAGTCTGTTTCAGGGTTGGTTTGTCCAGGCATGTATGTCCCCATGAGTTCCAATGGCATTGTGAGTGTGTACAGTTTTCCCTCTATGCTGGCATTACTCCCTGTCACGGGACCCACACAATAACATCTTTTGTCTCTTCAGTATGTGTGTGTGTATTTAGATAGGACCAAAGAGCCAGAGTTCTATCAGCTTTCATAGCCCTAGTGCAAAAGGATGCATGTTTTTATAGACAATTATAGTATATGTCCAGCTCAGGAAGGCCCAGCCAGCGTTAACTTACAATTCTGTCGGATATTAAGAATATACTGTATCAATTGCCTTCATCTGCTTCAATAATTTAGTATTTGTGTCCTTGGACCACAAAACCAGTCATAATGGTCTGATAGCTGAATAAATAAGTTTCCATTGGTTTGTTAGGATAGGCCAATATATGGCAGAGATACAACTATTTGAATATATGAAATCTGAGGGTACAAAAAAAATGCCATGATTAAAGCTGTCTATTAAAGTCCTTAGCAATGCATATTACTAATCAAAATTAAGTTTTAATATATTTACGGAAGGACATTTACAAAATATCTTCATGGAACATGATCTTTACTTAATATACTAATGATTTTTGGCATAAAATAAAAATCCATAATTTTGACCCATACAATGTATTTTTGGCTATTGCTACAAATATACCTGTGCCACTTAAGACTGGTTTTGTGGTCCAGGGTCACATTTAGGAAATGGTGCTATCACAGGTGTGCTTTTGTGTTTTTTCTTTCTTTTGTATGTGTGTGTTTCTTAGTGTATATAAATGTTCGGTATGCTTGTGCTAAATTTTGATTTGATTGTCAAATATGGATTTAAATGATTTGTTTGCATCTCATTTGATTTCATTATGGCAGTTTAAAAAAGGGAGTGAGCACCTGCAGGCAGTACATTAGACAGCTGTCAGGATAACTACAAACATGCTGCGTGTTTAAATGTACAGAGAAGTGTTTTGTAGTTTTTTGTTTATTCGTGCTTTTGACACAAGTAAGACTCAGTGGGTTAGAGTAAGAGAGCTAGGTAGAAATATTCATTTTTGTTCATTTAATCATGAATATAGTCAATTTCACAAACAAATGACTTTCATGAGCATTTTAGTGCATCAGAAACATGTAATGTGACGAGTGTAGCTTGTTTCCACAAACAAGGGATTCTTATGAGAACCTAGTAGTTTGTACTGGTCTCATGTGCATAAACATGCCAACGTCCTCTCATATAACACATTTCACATGCTCATCCAGTATTTAACCCTGTACAGTGGAATGGTGCAGGTCAGACCCAGAGGCTGCCTACCTAAATATTTGCTTGTAGAATTTTTTGTAATATTTTTTTTTAAATTAAAGTTTTGTTATTTCATCACAATGTAATTTGATTTTGTTTAGTTTAACATCCCCCCCACACTATTTTTATACTTTTGTCATTACCATGGTGTGTTTTCAGAATTTGTTGTTTTAGGAATATCACTGAGCAACATCTATGTTGTAAATCTTAAGTTGCACTGAGCACTTTTCTCGTCTTGTATTATTTTCATCTTACCCCCAGTGCACCAGTGGGAACTTTAACAGTAAGCTGAGTTTGGAGAAAGATAATGCCTTTTTGATGGACAATGGAAAATAAACACTCTTGTCTCCCTTCTCTCTGCCTACAGGCCTTCTTGCACTCACACTTTTTCTCCCCCTCTCTCTCCCTCTCTCTGGAGAGGCACAGATAGCCTTATTAGGTCATAGTGAAGGGCTAGTTGTAAAAATATTTCATCTTGTGCTTTCCTGCTCTAGATTTAGCTTTCAGCATGATGCAAATTGAAGCATTGTGCACTGAAAGTTAATGGGAACTTGGAGATGTTGTGCAGCTATAACACAATCCATATGTTAAGTTTTGAGAAACACAGGGACAATTAGTTAAACGTGTTCATTGAATGTTGCATCATGCAAAATTATTACAAATACAATTATGTTTGGCTAAATCCAGGAAGTCTCCTCATAATCAAACAAACTTTACAAGCTCTGTCCTCTTTTTCTCTTTTATGGCTGTGGTGACCAGTGTCTTGATCCAAGTCTCATGGAGGTCTTATTGATTGTGGTTACTGGCCTATTTATATCATTTTGAAAGTGGGAGAGACTCGCTCCACCTCTGGAATGCGAGCGTTTGAGCCCAAGTTTCTGCTTATGCAAGAACAGCGTTCTCTCTCCCGCCTGTATGTCCGCCTAAGGGGGAAGCCAAGCCCCCCCTAATCCAACTGCAGCAGGGGAAGATAAAAGCAAAAAACACCTGCAGGCAGGGTGTGGTGAACACCTGAATGTAGCTATAGAGATGAGGAAATAAAACAATTTAAAAAGACAAACAGACTATTTGTTGACTTATGAAACTCCAAAGACTTCACCCAAAAGTCTTTCAGTTTTTGTCTGGCTTGTTTAGTAGTGGACAATTGTATATGAAACACTTGGCCGAAGTGGCTTGAAAAAGCTTTTTTGGCTCTTCTGAAGAAGAGAAGTTGTGTTTGTTTAATGAGCTGAGGATTGCTCAGATCCTATCATTCTTAGAAACAAACCCAGGCAACCCCAAGGGGGGGGGGGGGGGCATACTTTAATGAAGGAGCATTAACGTAAACAAGACAAGGATTGTCCAAGAATGTTTGTGTGGGTCTGTCAGGCATGTTTGTTGGAAATGTTAAAGCTCTGGGAACATTTTCCCCCTGTGTCCACCACAGTCCCAACCATCCTAACTATGATGCAGGAAAGATCAGCAGACCACAAGAACCCCATGGGTGGCTTAACACACATTCCCTTAGACGCTGACCAGACATGCCTTGACTGCTGTGCAAATGCTTAGAAAATGAAGCCCAGCAAACCAAATCCCTTTCTGCAAGTAATGGGCCAAAATAATTAAGACAAAGAGGGAAATCTCAACTATCGTACCCTCAAAGCGGATTTCCCTGCAAATAAACAAGGTAGGTGCCATAGCAACACATGCACAACATTGTTTTGCCAGCTTTAACATACAGCACTATGACTGTAATGGCAACTGTAAAAGCAGGGGTGTTTTCACACTGGTTCATCGAAGGAAATTTACTTTCCCGTCTTAGTTTAAACACACTCTTCGCACAGAGATGGAAAGTTGACTTTCTTAAAATGCATTTCACTAGGCCCTCTCTCATTCTCTACATCATGTACTTCTAACCACACAGCTGGGAAGAGAGAGGGGAAAATGGAAGGCCTCTCTCAGCGCTCTCTGACTTCGGAATCACTGAGTCATTCGGTTGATTGCAGGTCTTGCAGTAAACAGCAGCTAGCCGGTGTAGCATAGCACATTTCAGCACGGGTCTTCTGACAACAGGATACACATTACGCTGCACTGTAGCTGATCTCTGGACACACCTTCTATTCAAGGCTATTGTGCTTTAAATAATAGCTTTTGGCTAAGCTTCAAAACAAGCCTCCCCTATTGAGTGTCTCTCGAGCGCTCTAGCTCTCTCTTGATTTGGAGTCCTGCTGATTTTTCTTTCTGAGATATAGGGATATCTGAAATTTTACCTGGGTATTTGAGATTAATACTTTAATTCAAGTACAAAACTTGGCTAGGACTTATGCTTTCAGGTGCTCAAACATCCACAAATAAAGCCATTGATTTGACCGTCCCAAAAACACTCGACAGTTTGGGTAGTATTAAGCCTGAGCTGAGTCTGAGCTTTTGACCCCAAAGCAATATCCTTTAGAACCAGAAATAAGAGGGAACCACCTAGATATTTCTTTCATTCCACCCCACCTCACAATGACCTTAAGGCCACGTACACACTGCAAGTTTCAGGAGTGACAACCACTTTTAAATGCGAGAGTGAGTCCCGTAAATTATCATTACATGTGTGTACAGAACAGCACTCACTCCCGCATTTGTAACCACAGCAACATCTGTCGTCTTGCAGGAGTGAATAAAAGTTTAGCCGTTCGTTATGTGCCATTTTTTGACTAAAGACTGTTTTTGTCCAGCGATTTTCGCTAAACTACCACTAATAGACGTGCAGTGTTGTGTTTATGCTCGGGAGGCTGCTTTAAGCCCCCTTCACACTACAAGAGACACTCAGTGACAAAGCAACACAATCCCATTCATTTCAACGGAGAGCTGGTGATTTCCGGCGACACAAGCGACAGCGAGCAAAACCGTTGGCGACCGGATGGGGCGTGTCCAGCGATGCGACAAAGTTCAGAATCCTTCAACTTTATGCAAACGAATAGCGACTTTCTGGAGCGACAGCCAATAGGAAAGAAGACGGTTGAGCTCACGTGATCGTTCTCCTCTTAGCCGTAGATAAACATTCTCAATGGAAAAAAGTAGGCTCTGTTTCTCATTCATTTTTGTTTGTATGTACGGACTTAATTCATATTTATATTATATTTAGTATTTTGCCTCCAAAAGGTTTGTATGTAGCGGCAATAAACCTAATTTGCTGTCAAGGCAACCAGTAGCGAGAACACCCACTAGCGACCTCATCACTCCCGTATTTTAGTGAATCGTGTGTGTACAGAACGCGATTAAGGCATAAAAGGTGAACTGACAACCAAATTTAGCTGCAGTATGTACGTGGCCTAAGTGACATAACACTCTCTTAAGCATTGCTTTCATCTTTACCCTATTACCCTTCTCCCCTTCTTCAGAAATGGACCCACCCTAAGGGAGGCATGTGACCTGTTCTTTTAATTTAGTCAAATGACATTTAGATTCATTAGACTCTACTCAGCTGTGGAAGACAGCAATATCCCTTATTGTTATCAGAGTTGGAGACAGTTGAATTTGGTTCAGCGCACACCGACATGCAGCAACGATCACCCGCACAATGCAATCATTCAGCGTCCTCATCTGAGCACATCAAATACCCCACCGCCAATTGCTCCCCCTTACACACACTGTACATTTACCTGGAAGATGAGCACTTTGAAGTTGTTTCTCTTGATCAGCTGAACATGATTAGCCTCCAATTTCTTCACCTGGACGGCCTGCTTATCCATCTTGTCCTTGACCTCCTTCATGTGGACGCTGACCTTGCGACTCTTCTCCATGAGTTTGCTGACCGTGTTGGAGGTGGAAGTGTGACTCTTGGATAGCTTGATCATGTCATTCTGGATGCCTCTCACCGCCCCCTCTATATCGACCTGTCTCATCTCCATCTTATGTTGGTTCTCTTGCACCGTGTCCAGCATGTTCACCAGCTTATCTAGAAGTGTCAAGACAGTGATGGCATTCACTTGACCTGTAGGTGAAGCTCCATCTCTGGGGAGTGTGCCTGTGGTGCCCCCAGCTAGAGGCCCAGGGCTGCTAGGTTCTCCACTAGGGGCGTTGGTTGCGACGGTGCCCAGCTGTAAGAGGCTATGTGTGGGTGAAGACTGAGTGGGGCTGGGGCTTGGCACCATCAGCTCCTGGTTCTCATGTGTGCTGGCCATGCTGCTCCTCTCTGCTTGCACTGCATCTTCTCCCATTTTGAGGCTGCTCTTGGTCTCGACAGATAACTTTACTTAGGTAAATGGTCTCGTTCTTTAACTTTCTTCACCTTTAAGCGTGCTCGTCTTGCTGTACGGGTCCTCTGAGTTGGTTTTAGTGCCACCACGTTCTTACAGCTTTGATTCTTGTTTACAGGCTTGGGAAGAACTTTTCAGCTTCCAGGTTCAATGTTGCCACCCCTTTTTGAAGATAGCCACACTCTCACTCTTTCCTCTCTCTCTCTGTCTCTCCCTTCTTCTCTGGTGCGATTGGAAGAGCCGCGCAGAGGCTTTCCCACAGCTTAAAAAGCCTGTCCACACCCTATGGGGGTGGAGCTTGGTTTCCATAGCAGCTAGCCTAGCCCATTGGAGGGAGTTATGTGTTTGCATGTATCAAGTGCGAGTATGTGGGTGTGTATGCTGGAACATGAGCAACTCTCTCCACATGTAGAACCTCCCCCTAACTCTCTCTCTGGCTCCCTAGGTTTTGTTCTGTTTATATTGAAGAGAGAAATAGTATACTAAGAGTCATGTTTGAAGAATGAGCTCATCTGTTAATAAAGACCGCGAGTGAAAGAGATAGAGAAAGAGAGATAGAACAAAGGTTTGTGTTTTCCCCTAAAATAAAGATTGGCTAAGCAACACTAGAGGAGTTTTCTATGTGGTAGATGTGCAGAAGAATGTGTGTATATGTTTGCCTGTATTTATTTTGTTAAGAGTCTTTTTTACAGTTGTAGCCATTTTAAGTTTGTTCTGGAAAAAAATTCTCACAAACATTTCTCAGGCCGTGTGAGTGGAGTCATTTTTCCTGCCTTCAGCTGTAGCAGGAGCATGCAAACTTTGCGTTTACATTTCACTATGCAGCGAATTATAGTAAATAATAAAACCACTGCTTGCGTGAAATCAAATATTAACTCGTAAACAATTGTGTGAAACCTCCTTGTCATTTTCTTGGGTGTTTGCCTCTTACATACGCAAACACAGAATGTCTTAATTGCTCCCGTTTCCTTCTTTCTGCATTGTTATACGTGCCTCCATGATGTCATTTTCCCTCCTTTTTCCTTTGCAGGGTAATGGCTGTGGAAACAGGTTTCTGAGAGCGGAAAGAGTCCATTCATGGACCTCTGACCTCTACTCAGGTAATACTTTACATGCTCAGATTCATTGCATAACACATTATCATAGCATACATGAATTTTGGCACAAGTTCATATTGTGTGTTCTAAATGCAAAAGAGTCGACAGGCATGTGTGTGCTTGTATAGCGCCAGGCTCACGCAGTAGTAAATAACATGGTGAGTTAGAACTTTCCTCAGTTAGCAAATAGTAGTTAAACATGCATTTAAATGACAGCATAAAGAGGAATTAAGAGACTGAATGAGAGAAAGGGTGAGAAATGTAATCCTTTAATGTAATCATGCCTGTTATGATTACATTAAAAGGGTGGGGATTCCTGCCTTATCAACTTTTTATCTCCATTGTTCTCATTCTGGGGAACTCGCATCCTGGTCTCTTGTTTTCTATGGGAAATATCTCAAAAGACTTGAAGGCATATGGCTCAGGTTGCATATCTTTTAGAAATGACTTGTCGCCCCCTGGATAAAACCCTATGTAATTGCAACATCAAGTTCAGCACAAACAAGTCCATATTGTCTGGAATACCACAGCTGCTTCCTTGGAAACTCTTACAGTGAAGTGACACAAGTTCAGTAGCCTTTATATGAACTCCCCTTTTACTCAGTCAAAGAGTATGTATGTGTTCTTGAAGCATTTAGGAAGATACTTTGAAATCATCCCAAAATGAAATGCCAAATTGTGATGTAATTTAATAATGTGGCATTGTGCAAAAACCGGGAGCTGAGGAAGTAAACAACATAAAGTTACCTAACTTATGTGTGAAGAGAGGCTGGTGTTGTGTATCACCAGCTGGAGTCAGTAGTATTATTAACCAAATAACCCACAAACTATAACAGATGTAAAATTTAAGAAATGTTCCTGGTTAAATACAAAGTTTATCAAAAGTGTATTGTTTATTGAAAGCACTGAAACTAAATTTGCACAGAAATGATGCTAGAAATGTGTACTGGGTACTGGTTTGGCTCAATTAGGATTGTTGTGGCCATGCCATATGAAACATTCCACAACACTTGTGGAAGCATGATAACATTTTGTGGCAACAGTAGATTATTTTGATAATTTAAAATAATAAAATGCCAGACAATGTGGCATTAGTTACAGCATATGATATTAAATTATATTGCACACTAAGTATTAATACTGTTTCATGATTCAATGTTTGTTTTTGAATAAGGGGTGAACGATCTCAGCCCAAAGTTTATTTTTAATCGATTCACTGCTCATTTCGTTTTTATATTTGTATATTATAAATGTATTGTTTATATTGTTTGTGTATATGTATGTTTTAACTTTTTTAATGTTTGCTAATGTCCTTCTCAACCATCAAATAAACCGTAATAAGCATCTTAAAAAACATTAAAAAATAATCCTATTAATTATTCCTGGTGCACCAATTTGGCAGCACTATGCAAAATTATTATGACCAGTGTTTGCTATTTTTCTTTTATTATGTTTTGCAGAACATAATGCATAATCTGTTTGATCTGTCTGTAGACCTTCAAAGCCAAGGCTCCATTTACCATTTTATGGAAATTCAGAGTTTGCCCACTGCCAATGAAACCATTAGCTGTCAATTAACATTCAAACAGTTTCTAATGCATAACGCTTTTTGTAATTCTTATACTTTTGAGGCACCTAAAGCTCATGTTAACTACTCTGTCACTGATGCCCTGCGAATTGCCAAAGCTGATTCCAAATCATCAATCCTCATTCTGCTGGATCTATCTGCTGCTTTTGACACTGTTAACCATCAGATCCTCCTGTCCACCCTCTCATCACTGGACATCACTGGGATTCCACTTCACTGGTTTGAATCCTATCTCACTGGTAGGTCTTTCAAGGTGGCCTGGGGAGGGGAGGTATCCAGAGCACATAAACTGGTCACTGGGTTCCTCAGGGATCAGTTCTTGGACCCCTCCTCTTCTCCACATACACTACATCACTGGGTCCCATCATACAAGCACATGGTTTCTCATACCATTGCTATGCTGATGACACACAGCTCTATCTCTCATTTCGACCAGATGATCCAATGGTAGCTGCACGGATCTCAGGCTGCCTGGCGGACATCTCGGCATGGATGAAAGAACATCACCTACAGCTCAACCTGGCAAAGACTGAGCTTCTTGTCTTCCCTGCCACTCCAACTCTACAGCATGATTTCACGATTCAGTTAGGTTCATCAACAATTACCCCATCAGCTTCGGTCAGAAATCTCGGTGTAATCTTTGATGATCAGCTGACCTTCAAAGAGCACATTGCAAAGACTGCTCGATCTTGCAGGTTTGCACTACACAACATCAGAAAGATCAGGCCCTTTCTGACAGAGCATGCTGCACAACTTCTTGTCCAGGCCCTTGTCATTTCTAGGCTGGACTACTGCAATGCTCTTCTGGATGGACTTCCATCAAGCACAATCAAACCTCTACAAATGATTCAGAATGCAGCGGCACGACTGGTCTTCGGCGAACCCAAAAGGAAACATGATTAATGTTGCATGTCCATTACGTCCTTATGTCTTTAGTGTGACAGTTTACTTATTGCCATGGCTGCTTTCCATAGGTGACAATATATTTTCTGCTGGTGTTTTCTGCCAATAACACAAAATCCCCAATTTTTTTTTGATTGGTTAAAGTTAAAGGTGGGGTAAGTGTTTTCTGGTAGCCAATGTTGACATTTGAAATCACCAAAACAAACACGCCCCTACTCCAAAAGCGTCTTGCCCCTATTTTGATAGCTCTGCCCCACACATGCTTACGGCAACAATTAGTTCTGTGAAACAAAGCAAAACCAGCGTTACTCACCTATCGTGCACGACCACCGCATGTAACTTTTAACAAGATTCACTTGTTTGAAACACACTAAACTATATTAACATTTACTATATAACCATTATTTTGCCAATAAACATCTAAATAAATACATCTCTATCGAAATTAATTATTTATTATCTCCGCAAGCGATCGCAGTTTGAGTATAGTTCTGTGTAAATGCATAGATAAACCGCTCTGTCAGCAGTTTTCATAATTTAGAATGACAAAAACATTTTAATAATTCTGATAAAACATGCCAGTTGAGAAATGCAATAAAATACGATTTTATTTGTTTGTTATAGCTTATTTCAATATTCCACAGAATATTATTCAGTGAATTAACATTATCCAGTGAATTATTCTTCACTCTTTTGTCTATTAAACAGCTTATAAACCTACTAAAACTGTAGTTTAAAATGAAGTTGATATGACTTCTGTCCTTTATTTTCTCCATTTGAAAACATTAGACATTCTTTTGCTTATTGTCAATATCAGTGTTGTTGATGATGATTTTTATAAATAAAATATTTTTATTGTTGTAATTTGAAGATTAAATTTAACATGAAAGAATGTTAATTTAAAAAAAAAAATTGTTGTTGTTGAGATGACTGAAAGGAGGAAAAGCCAAAGTGAAGAATGGACTTACTTCACTCAGTTATTTATTTACTTTATAACAGTAAATAAATATCGGTTCCGCATATCGGTTATCGGGTACATAAACATGCAAATAATTGGTATCGGTATCGTTCATAAAAAAATCAATATTGGTTGATCACTAGTAGACAGACCGCGAATGCAGTGAGACGCTCTTGCTTCCTCCCCCCACCCTACAGACATTCAGACATTGCCCCTCCCCGACCACTCGCCTCCGTTCGCTTTGAACCCGCCAGCCTGAAGGGCGGGTCTGTGACTGGCGCCGAAACAAAATGGCTGCTGGACCGGATGGCTGCTTGCCGAGCTGGATTTGTTTTCCCCTGTTGCAAGAGTCGTGTGTTTATGGTGTATGTGCTTTTTTTGTGCTGAGGTGTTTTTTTTCTGTTCTCACACTGTACTCCCTAAGGAGCATAGTCTGGGGGTTATTTTTTTTCTCTCCTCACTTTCCTCATGTAAATGCTGTATTTTCTTCAATTCCCTGTCATCCTGTTCTGTCTACCCCCTTGTCATATGTATGTTGTGTATGTATGGACAGGTTGATGGCTAATTTCGCTGGTACTTGTGACTAGTGACAATAAAGGGCTACTACTACTACTACTACTACAGGACAAATGTCGAGTCCGTTGTATGCCTTCCTTTGTTCCGTTTTCCTTTTTTGTTTTTTATCAGACATCTCTATCTTTCTGTCGTCGCTTGGCTCGGCTAATGTCCATCATGTGCACTGAGAGCTTTCTCCTATGCATCATAAGTAGACACGCCCCTTACAGCTGATTGGCTACTAGTTTGTTCTGGTACTGGCCAGACTTAGTTTTCTACAGCGTTTTTAAAAAAAAAATGCATACCCCACATTTAACAGAGAATATCTTGTAAATATCTTGTCAGCGCCTATACTCCAGGTTGAGGAAAGAAACATCAACCAACATTCGACTGTACGAAAGGCTAATTGGCCATGCCAACCATAACAACGTTCACCCTTGCAATATTTATTTATTTATTGGAATTATTTATAACTGGGCTGCTGTATTCCAGGTCATACTGGTGTGTTAAATATTATGTGCACAGATTTTGATGGGTTTTTAACAGATCTAGTCATATAAACACTGATTAGCCTTTCTTCACATCGGCGAGAATTGCAAGATGTTAATAGGGCTACAGATAAGTTCACAGACATTAGATCCAGAAGGTGCTCACGGTTGCACTTTAGATGAAGAGTTCACATAAGAGGAGGAGGAAGAGGAAAGCATAACCCAGACCAGAGACTAGATGCTAAGACAGAATATACTGTTTAGTACCAGGCAAAAAAACAACAACAACAACAAAAAACACACACAAACAACAAATCTGAATTTACATGAATAAAAAGAATCACATTTTCTGGGCGAAGTGGTACGGTAAAACAAATTAACTGGATAAACACATACTTAATCACATACTAAATTCCCAAAATTATACCTACAGCATAAATCTCATTAGTAATTTTTTTTTTTATAGTTTTGTAAATAGCCATCAAAACCAAACAATGGATACACATTGAGTAGTTTTGTAACAGAAGTTGTATTGCTAGTGTTTCTACAAATTGTAGATTGTTTATAGTTTACAAAAAATGTTTCATGAAATGTCTTTTACGCCATGGGAACTTTGTATATGTGCATGTAGTCTATAATCTACAATAAAGTAACAATATGAAAATGCCTGTATCCTATTTTATATCTCTCCCTTTTTAGGACACAGTCAATAACATATGATACAATAAAGTGCCCCTTCAAACCTTTTGACTCCTGACTCGACCATTTTATTATTCATTTTTTCTCTCTCTTTTGATCAAGCCTTGTGTCTAAAGTTAAGCTTTGCATTATTGATCTATCATAAAATGACTTTGTTCTGTTTGCCTTGGATTTCATTATTAACAGCATTCCATCCTCACTCTTTTTCTCTCTTTCTGACCTCAACCCCACGATTATCCCTTTACAGTTGTTCTTTCTTGAAGTCCAAACCCACCCCTTTCTCGTCTTATATTAACCCCCAGAAGCAGACCCCGCTGCTGTCTCTGTCTGTTGAGCATCTGCTGTACTTGTTATTGAGATTCCCTGCTGACAGCCCGACTCTGGGAAACATGTGGAGAGGGAGGGATCCTGGTGTACCTGGCACTGCCATGAGGGAGGGAGGTGGGGATAAGTACTTACAATAAGTCATGGAAGTAATTGATTGCCTTACAACCGCAAACTCGCCTCAAACACTTATCGTTCCACAGCCACACACAGCCCTGGTGTAGATTATTCATAACTGTGAGAGAAAAGCGCCTGTGGTAGCCAGGCTGATTTATAAGCCTTCACACTCCTTCACAGATACAAATTTGCTCATTAATGGAGGCTCATGGCAGTCTTTCTTTTGCGTTTTTATAAGAATATAGAAGCCTGAAAAGTGTTTTACTAAAGCCATACTTAAAATGATCTGAATATCACAGCATTAGATTATAAAATATTAAAGAAAGTAGGCTTTATTTTAAAGAAAGACAGCACAAGCACACTTTTCAAGCAAACCTTTTCACAAAAAATAAGTTTTCATAGTTTTAAAGTATACAGCAGACAGTGTCCTCCAAATATGTTCAAAATGAACGTCACAAAAACTTTTAAACAAAGTTAGATATGTATATTAAAATCTGGTTATTAAACAGGGCTATTCATACTATTTTAAGATGCAGAGGGATCCCTAGTTTGTATAGTTTGTATTTTTTATCTTTAGTTGTATAGATAAAACAATATATATAGTATACTTAGTCAAAATCTGTCAGTAGGTTAGTTGTTTATAGTGTTTTACATCATTGTTGCATGTCTGTATTTATGTCTGTATTTATGTAGCACCGTGGACCCATGAGGCACGACATTTCGTTCCACTGTATGTCCCCACATGTAGCGGAATGACAATAAAGCTCAACTTGACTTGACTTGGATATCATCTGTGTATGGCAATGTAATTATTAGAAAGATTAAACTTCAAAATCAAATTTAAATATCATTGTCCTCAAAAAATAAATAGAATGCTAAAATGCTATTCCCAATTCTGCCAATTTGCATCAATAAGCAGCCACACCCACAGTGAAATCTCATTGGCCAAATATCTAAATCCTGATTAAAACGAAAATATTTTGATTGACTGATTTGTGCAACATCGCTTGTGCAACAATTGTGTTGTGTGGTGCATTAACATGAAAATATCATGTAAAGGAGTATCATTTAAGTTCACTAAATGCAAAAATGACATGCATTCAAATGTTGTGCACAAATATTACAATTATGTTTTGATACTGTCTTTATAGACATTAGTGCATAGGCTATAGCTATTTAGATCTTAAGCTTCAGAGGTGCACAGATGCCTTTTGAATTCTTAAGAACTTACCTTCAGGCTGTGGAAATACAAATGGAAGACAATGAGCGCAACGCTGAAAAGGGGAGCAGGTCTATGGAGCTTGGGAAACTATGTCTTTACGCATTGCATTCTGGGTAGTGGCCGTCATGTTTTAAGACACACTAAGGCCACGTACACACTGCAAGTTTCAGGAGTGACAACCGCATTTAAATGCGGGAGTGAGTCCCGTAATTTATCGATCCATGTGTGTACAGAACAGCACTCACTCCCGCATTTGTAACCACAGCAACATCTGTCGTCTTGCAACAGTGAATAAACGTTTAGCCGTCCGTTATGTGCCATTTCTTTTGACTAAAGACTGTTTTTGTCCGTCGATTTGAACTAAACTACCACTAATAGACATGCGGTGTTGTGTTTATGAGTGGGAGGCTGCTTCTGTCTTGCAGTGTTGCCATATCCTCATATTTACAAGCGCTTTCAGGCATGTTGTTTAGTCTTAGCTCATAAAGACAGGCACTTTATGATGGAGTTAATAAAGTGGTCTGTCGCGGATATGAGATATATAAATGTTTATTTTGGTGTTATAAAACAAAGCATTTTCATGTTTTAGTGTTTTTTGGTGTGCTTGTCCTTGTTGTTGATTTTTTGTTAAGATCTGGCAACATTGACACTTTACCGCACGGCTCATGAGCGCGGGATGCACTTTTTACCAGGGGTTTCAGAACAGCGTAATCGAAACTGCGTCATCAGATAGGCGTGGCCTATTTGAGAATCGCATAGGTCACCGATCATGCGCAGTTTGGGAAAAGCCATTTACTTCAGATACCTGTCCTGATCTCAGGGGTTTCGTGTCAAATACCTTTTATATTATATACAGTACCTTGAGATACCTGTCCTGATCTCAGGTGTTTCGTGTCACATAACTTTTATATTATATACAGTACCTTGAGATACCTGTAGGGGTTGAAATCCTGATCTGTATCTGTAGGTTCTGGATTTAGGTGTTCGTGTCAAATTACATTCCTATACTGTTTATATAATGCCTCAGATACCTGTCCTGATCTCAGGTGTTTCGTGTCACATACCTAGGGGTTTTTATATTATATACAGTAACTTCAGATACCTGTCCTGATCTCAGGTGTTTCGTGTTATAATTCAGATTACATTCATACTGTTGTTATAAACTTCAGATACCATGTCCTGATCTCAGGTGTTTATGTAAGTTACATATGTCACATACCTTTTATATTATATACAGTACCTTGAGATACATAACTGTTATCCTGATCTCAGGTGTTTTTTCATTGTTAAGTTGTTATATTAATATATGAAAGTATTTGAGTGTAATACTTGTAATAGGTCCATGGATGTTAAGTTCGTGTTATATTAGATATATTATCAGATACTTATTTTGTTAGTATGTCAATGGTAACTTAGAGATACTGATCTGGTTTTGTGTCGTATGTTATATTTATGGTCTTAGATAATTTCAGGTGTTTCGTGTCAAATACCTTTTATATTATGGGTTAGGGTACAAGGTGTTTTATGTTATAGTATATATTAACTGTAGATTCAGATACCTGTCCTGATCTCAGGTGTTTCATGTCAAATGGTTTATTTCCTTTTATATTATATACAGTACCTTGAGATACCTGTCCTGATCTCAGGTGTTTCGTGTCAAATACCTTTTATATTATATACAGTAACTTCAGATACCTGTCCTGATCTCAGGTGTTTCGTGTCAAATACCTTTTATATTATATACAGTAACTTCAGATACCTGTCCTGATCTCAGGTGTTTCGTGTCAAATACCTTTTATATTATATACAGTACTTCAGATACCTGTCCTGATCTCAGGTGTTTCGTGTCAAATACCTTTTATATTATATACAGTACCTTGAGATACCTGTCCTGATCACAGGTGTTTCGTGTCACATACCTTTTATATTATATACACTAACTTCAGATACCTGTCCTGATCTCAGGTGTTTCGTGTCAAATACCTTTTATATTATATACAGTACCTTGAGATACCTGTCCTGATCTCAGGTGTTTCATGTTATCAATTACATTTATATATATACAGTACCTTGAGATACCTGTCCTGATCTCAGGTGTTTCGTGTCAGATTACATTCATACTGTTATAACTTCAGATACCTGTCCTGATCTCAGGTGTTTCGTGTCAGATTACATTCATACTGTTATAACTTCAGATACCTGTCCTGATCTCAGGTGTTTCGTGTCACATACCTTTTATATTATATACAGTACCTTGAGATACCTGTCCTGATCTCAGGTGTTTCATGTCAATTACATTTTATATTATATACAGTACCTTGAGATACCTGTCCTGATCTCAGGTGTTTCATGTCAAATACATTTTATATTATATACAGTACCTTGAGATACCTGTCCTGATCTCAGGTGTTTCGTGTCACATACCTTTTATATTATATACAGTACCTTGAGATACCTGTCCTGATCACAGGTGTTTCGTGTCAATTACATTTTATATTATATAGGGTATTATACACCTATTTCACTTTAATAAGCTTACTGACTTCACATCAATTCTATCATAACTGAGTTCTAATTTTCTCAGTTTGAATTTAAACAAAACAGAAATTTTAATTACTGGCAGTGGCCCCCCTTCACTAATAAAAATATTATAAATGCTTCCAGTTTCAACCTTGATGCTACAACAGTTTTTTCCATCTGCTACTGTCAGAAATTTAGGCATTACTCTTGATCCTGCACTGACTCTGGATGCTTACATTAGTAAACTATCCAAAGCTGCATTTTTTCCATCTTTGTCGTTTAGCCCAACTTCGAGCATGTTTCTCCAAAAGTTGCTCAATCATTAGTGCATGCTTATTGTGTATTTTTTTGTTGCATTTTCTATTCTTTGTTTTTATTTATTGACATTATCTTATTTAAAATTTTTTCTATTGTTACTTATACTATGTCTGTATCTCTGTTTTCTGTACATAATTGCACCATGATATGCAACTGCAATCATGTCTATCCCCGGACTGGGCAACTGTCTACTGTCCACTTAACTGATTATTTGATTGTGAAAGGACTGTTACGATTATGTGAATCGACTGTCTATTGTGTTTCTGCTTTTGTACAGCGTCCTTGAGCTTGGGAAAAGCGATATTTTGAAAATAATTTTTTCCACAGCTCTTGCCTGTAAAAAAATAACCTTATAATTATCCATAATTCCATACTCAATTTAATTTACGCAGAAAGAACATGACATGAAGATATTTGAAGAACTGGTTAATTCAAGGCTTACAGGATCTTCTCATGTATAATCTCCCAAATCATCACTTTCCTGAACAGTGGAATGTCACACTACAGAGAAACAGAGACGAATCAGAAATGAAAAGTATAATAAAATGTTTGAGAATTAATGTTGTTAACATAACTACTGTTGCTTGATCATGTACCTGTCTGAAAGTGAGTGGCTTTCCTTGAGAAAGGAAGTCTGCATATTTACAGCCAAAAACACCACAGTCATCTCCATTCACCTGTTTAGGAATTGCCTAGACACAATTTTAAGCAGAACAAGTAGCCTTAAAATGACACTTAATTCAGAGAAGATCCATATAAATCATTAAACGGTGTCATACATTAGTTCTCATTCGGCCTACGGTCCACCTGGAAGCCTCCAAGACACAGCCTTTCTTGACCCTGTACTCCTTTGTGAGGTACTTTCTGTTAAATAAAACAGATGCACATCCAGATATTCAAAAATGATGAACAATCAAACCACAAAACAACTGCAAAATTATGGAGACACTCACAACAACACGTGACAGATCTCATCATGTCTTTGAATAGTGGGTCTCATTCACTAAGCATGTGCACGCACAAATTTGTGCATGAAATCCCTGTATTTTCACAAATAAATCATGATTTATCAATAACTTTCAATCTAAAATGTACAGAAAAATGTAGGAACAAATACAAATCTAAAATCAAATACATTTGTTGGCCTTATGAACATGTTAAGATGAAAATTTTAAAGCATAAGAAAAGGTACGTTATAGCTCAAGCTGTGAGGCAACTCTGCAAAAAGACAAACATGTGTTTGTACAGCTGACTAATCAGAGGTCTGTAATATCTGCATAGTCGTGTTTACTGTGTTTGAAGGATGGCGTTTGTGGCATCTTGCTGTGCGTGCTCTCAGGCGAAAACAAGGTTTTAGTGAGTGTCATGTTTGCTGAGAGTTACGAAAGAAAATGTGTGCTAAATGCCCTCATATGGACATGGTTTGGGTGTGTTTTATGTAAATTACTTACCTCAGGCACACAGTTGCTTATTTATAATACTCCAAATTCATCAACATTAGAACGAGGTTAAGAATAAATTCATGTACATAAGCACATGTTGTGAATTAGACAGTTTTTGAGAGAAATTCAAATGTGCAAATAAATATGAATAGTGTACACAATTATTAGTGAATGAGACCCACTATTCCCACTATTTTAAAGCTATATGGAGCTATTTGTATTCAAAAGATTAATAAATATGGAGTATTTTTTTTAAAGAAGAGAAACTACCTTTTATTTCACCTAACATTTTTGCATATCTGCATTCCTTTTAAATATGTTTTCCTGTCTATATGTATACTGTATATAAAGCCATGTTAATGTAATGCTTACCTTACTACATATCGGACGTAAAGTTTTGCTGGGCAATCCACTTTCTTGCTGTTTTGAATATGGAACCTTTTTCTTCTTGTATATTCATGTTCAGTATGCTGCAGAACAAAAGAAAATAAAGCTTTAATTACATATTTTCAGGGCCAGGCACTAGCATTTATTTGTGAGTGAACAAACAATTTTCATATGGCATATATCAATTTATAATGTGGACATGCTTCTCGTTCTGCAGAATGAAAATGCAAAACCTTTTTACTACTTTAGCATAACATAAACTAAATCAGGGAAGTCCAAACCTGCACCTGCAGGGTCACCTTACAGAAGTTTATTTACAGCCCTAAGCTGTTATTGCTAATATCAGCTAATAAAGGTATTCAAAATCACTAAAATCTGTGCAGAGTGGCCCTCCAGGAACAGAATTAGACACCTCCACACTGAATTCATCACCATGTGGTGAACAAATGTGTTGCGGTACATACCAAATCATCTGTTGTGGGAGTCTTCTTGTAGTTCTTTCTTTACGTGCTGACAAGCATATATCACTCTTCTTTTCACAGAGAGTGGGACGTGTTCTGAATAGTCTTCCACTCGCCATAGACATTGTGGTGTCACTTTCTGTTTTTTGTTACTGTCATCAGACCTGTTATAAGGAAAAAGACAATTAACGTTAAAAATTAAAGAAAAACTGAAAATTATAGGACAAGCACAGCATTAATAAATAATATAAATATTAATATAAATAAATACTGTAGTAATTAATTTATTGCTCACTGTAAGCTCATGTTAATTAATGCTTTAACTAATGTTATTAAATGAGGCGTTGCTGTAAAGTGTTACCCTCTGCTACATATTATCTTCTTACATTGCATATTTTTCTATACAGTCATACTGTATTTGTGTTAATGTGTTTTCTGTAGTGAATCTGAAACAAGACAAATTCCTTATATCATGGCAAATAAAATTCACTAGATATTTCCATAATACAGTAATAGGTACAGAAATATTTGCCATAAGGAGAAAACATGCAGTAAATATATGAATGTTAAATTACCAAACAGTGTAAGATGTGCCAGATGCACGCTTGTGGCTTTCCAGTAGATGTCTCAGTTCTTCTTCTGAAGAAACAATTCCTGTGATGTATTCTTTTGATGATGTACATATTTTGAAATTTGATGGGAGCCAGTCTGACAAAAACAAAGTATATTAATTTGAAGAGGTAGAGGTAAGTTAGAGGTAGAGGTTGAAGATACGTTCGACTACACAATCTTTTTATTCACTCAGTATAATTGTGGAAAGATATATATATAAACACCAATTAATTAATTAAGATTGGGTCAGTACTACAATTAATCATGGTTTATTATAGTAAAAGGGTGGTAACCATGTATTTTTTTTTACCGGATTTATTACCACTGTATACGTTAACCAGTTTTACTACAAATAACACGTTTAAACTAGGTTAGTTTACCACATCCATTATTATTTTGTGGTTACCATGGAAGTACAAAAACCCTGGGTTTTTGTTTATGGTTGTTGTTGTAAAACCATGGTTAATTTTCGTAAGGAGTCTGGCTAACGTACAACTTAACGTTACAGTAAAACTTAATTACGCTATTGACGGTTACTGCACGTTTTACATTTCTTCTGGTTGTTTGTTTTCGAAAATCGTTTAAATGTAAGGTTATAAAACATAAAAAATAACCTGTATGACTGTTTTGTTCTTCATTATCCATCGTAGGTATGCTTTTCTCCTTCATTATCCATCTGAGCTGATCCTGGGATTGGAAATGCCCGCGCAAAAAAAACAGCATTCTGCGCATGATCGGTGACCTCTTATTTTTATTTTTTTGGAAAGGGGGCGTTTTCCCAACACCTCCAGAAACGCCCATTTTACGTCGTGGTAATGAAACCCCTGGAATTTAGTGAATCCCAAGTTAATACTTCTTTTGTTGTTGTTTTCTTGCATCTCACATACAGACGAATACACTGATGCATGGTCAAATACGTCACTAACAACTAGTTGTTCAGTTCGGTTCCGTACACACTGCGTAGAATTTCTGTAAATGCGGTTGTCACTACCTGCATTTTTCGGGAGTTAATTCGGTTGTTGAATGCGGTTGTCACTCCCGTATTTTAGTGAATTGTGTGTGTACAGAACGCGATTAAGGAGTAAAAGGTGAACTGACAACCGAATTTAGCTGCAGTGTGTACGTGGCCTAAATAATGTACAATGAAAATAAATACAAATCACCAAAGAAAAAAACTACTGTATTTACGTAACATTTTTAAAGAGTTGATTGCGCTTGCTTAGAATAAATGGACTATTATTTGAATCCATTGTGTTCATTCGAGCGCTCAGCTGTGTGGCCAGGACACGGCACATAGAAATCATACGGCTACTTTCTATTGAACCACACACACAGGACCAAAGAGATTGTAGTTTTTAATAAGATAGATAAAACAATAAACACATTATAACTTGATCTCAGCTGGTTGATCGTGTATTTAATCAACACATTATCATATCGCCCTAATCGTGATCGTAACAAGCTTTATACAACAGTTCTTTCTGGTCCTCAAATCTGAGTGTGATATTAGAGTCCAACAGAACTCCAACAGCCGTTTCACCGTTTGTATCACTCCTATCGAGAAAACCTCATGTTTCTCCTGCACATTAGTATCGTTCATATCGCACAGACCCAGGACACCTACTCATTAGGCAAATGTAGGTGATTGCCTTGGGCCCCCAAAAGCCAAGGGCCCCCAAAAATGGTTTTCATATACGAGATACGCATTAAGCGCGGACACGCGGACGTTTATTACCATGATCACCGTCTGCGTGTCCGAGTTGAATGTGCTTCTTGTGTATCCTGCATGTAGCAAATTAAAATATTATGCATCTGAAGCTGACGGCCACATGAGTGCGAGGTCTCTTTCCCGGCGCGCGCACACCCCCCTCTCTCTCTCTGCGTCTATTCTGCTCAGTGTGCCACACACCTCTTTACATTAGCGGCTGAAAGGAGTTGCGCTTTATTCAGTTAAAACACAGATATAATTTTACATGCAAGTATAGCTGAAATCATAGCTCAGCTAATGTCTTTTTCTTATGTGTAGCCTATTTGGTTTTATCGGACGACGGCACGATTATAAATACGGATTTGTGTGCAGATTAACATTTCGGAAGGGAGAGCTTGTTATGCAGTCTTAATGGGTCGCGTTTGAGTCATTATTTCATATCCATCCCGTTGTCTGACAACAGAAACAATAAAATATATAAATGAAAACAGTTTTATTTAGAGAATTTAGCTGCATCAAAATAAGCTACTACCGTACGTGGCACAGAGAGGCACACAAATGTAATAATAAATAATAAATGCACATTTTGCATGTTCAGAAGAAGTGAGCTGCCCTGGTGTGCAAAAATTTAAACAGGTTTGTGTCAGTAAATTGCTCAGGGCAAATAAAGAGAAGTAATAGGAACCTGGAATTTCTGTTCTTTTTTTCATGTGTCTAATAGAAATGACCAAGTTCTTTGAAAAACATCTATGACCTTAGAAACATGTCTACTTTTCATGCTCTATGTTAACTATGGTTTCACTAATAATAAGCATATATTGCATAAAGCATCCATATTTGTCCATGCTCATGTTGATTAGAGTATTAAAAACTTGAAAATGATTAAATTAAGGTACATTTAGAATAGATAAAAATGTGCGATTAAGTTGCGATTATTCACTAGTTAACTCATGACAATCATGTGATTAGTTGTGATTAAATATTTTAATTGATTGACAGCCCTAAATTATAATTACTCAAATTAAATGTAGGCTTATTCTGGTAACTCATCAGTGGACTTTCCTCGTCAATATAGGCTATATTTTTCACACTTCTCATTCTCTCCAATTCAGGTTTTTATATGAATGAACCTCTGAAGGGAACCGATAGTTTTCAGAAAAGTTTCGATGGGATTTTCATTTTACCTGATAAAGTATAACTTATGAGCTGAGCGCTGCTTTATTAACAGCCGTTTCTGGGGAAATGCTCCAAAAGCACCTCCTACTGGCAGAGAATGAATGTGCTTTTTCAATAATCCAGTCTGCCGTCTATTTTCAGACCAATGTGAAAAATCCACCCAATAAATGTTCAGTTCAATTGTGAGATTAATCATTATTTATTTATTTTTGTTAAAACTTCTATCTCAACGATAAATCAATTGCTATTTCGTGGTCTACAACATGAATGAATAAAAGTGTCTGCTATATGAAGAAATGTAAATGAAAGAATCCCATTATAACATGTACATGAAAAATGTAGAAACATTAGACACAACTATGGGGCACCATTGTGCAGCAGCAAGCATCATGACAAAAATGAACCTCAAGGTTGATCTCTAGGTAAATGTGTGCAAATGTATAGGGCCCCATTCCTATATTTGCCTGGGGCAAATATGACTGCTGTATTATTCACACCTGCCCAAAAGATCCGCACCAAAGCGGGAAACGAACATGAATTTTATTCAGTCGAACCAAACAAGCCAGGTGTGAATACACCCCTATAGTAAAAAACTGAAACAGAAGTTATTTTTACTTTTAACAACAGCTTGTAAGATGCAACCAACAAATGCACTGAGTAGTGCTGTTAACAAATGAAAGGATAGTACAATAAAGAGACTATCGTTTTTTTCAGCGGACATTCAAAATAATGTTTTATTGTGAATATGAGATTGGGCTGAAGAATGAAAGCTGTATCAGATGCAGGTAATCCCAATTGCTCAGTCAATAGCTACGTTTACATGGGCACTTTTTGCTTCCATCGGAATGAGTTCATTCTGATTGTCAAATAAATGATAATAAAGTGATCGGGTTGATGTGAGCGTTTATATGTCACAAGATTCTGATCGGATTTAATCTTTTGACATGCACACGCTGCATGAATATTCAGAGTTTCCTGCTGTTGTCGCGTATTGTTTTAAAAAGCACACTTGGTATTTATTTACTTCGGGTCATAATTAGGTGACGACCAGCACTTAACTATTGTTCAAGGTTCAAGGGTTTTGTTGCTTACTTTAAAAAGCAGTAAAAGTGCCCCTCCTGTGCCAAAAACCAGTCGTTTGTGGATGAGAGTCTTAAACAAGGACTGGTGGAATGTTGTCCTGCTCCACTTCACATACGCTGAGTGAAAGCAGCATTTTAGAATGACTGGACACTCATTTATGACACTTTTATTCACCAGGAAGAACAGCTCGTTTCGCGCGTCATATGTTATTATGCTATTTTTACATCACTGCACATGCGCAGTACTTTCCAGTTTCGGTTTTCAATCAGATCAAGTGTTTACACGTCCTCTAATTTGGATTACAAAAGGAGTAAACCACCCCTTATAATCCCATTGAAATTTGAATCAGATCTGGCCAATTCAATCCAATTGACCTGGTTACATGTAACTTTTTTTATTCCGAATGTGCTTCTAGTCTTATTACGATTGGATTATTAGGGTCCATGTAAACGCAGCTAATCTCTCTCATAATACTCTCCTACACACAATGCACTGTTTTTAAAACAGTAATACAATACGCTTATCATGAAGCAACTCAATGTTCCTTCATTACTAGTTCTAAAGTGACGTTTTGGAATTAGTAACAGTAGCTTGGGCTCAGCTGTTAAACTGTCAACTTTAGATTTGAATCCATGGCGGAAAAGAGGGCTTTTAAAGACACTTCGTTGTTCTTCCTAATTTATTTACACACTCTTGTCGTCAAACTGTTGTATAAATGCAATATCACACAAGTAGACGTGAGATATGGCTTTATATCGGCATGCTCTGATTGCATGCGCCTCGTGTCTTCACCAGCAAGCATTCACAATTCTAATTAGTTTTTAACTGTGTAATAGGCTATACATTTCAACATCTACCGCCACTATTTCCCAGTATCTACTGTAGCCCCATGTCCTAAATTCCCAGAATTCATTGCGCTTTGACGACACATTCCAGAGCTCTATGCAGCATTTTGACATGTCTATGCACTTCAAACCATATTTAAACTATTTTTTAATAATGAAATAGTGCTAGCAAACGTCTGCTATGACAAAGTGTGTTTATTTTATCTTTCACACCAAGTAACATTGTATGAAGTCCTCTTTCATTTAAATTATCTTCGAGTTTTGTAACGCTGGTAAACTGTCATTTCAAATGTCACTATGAAGAGGAAATTACATCATTTGAAATCTCAGATGTTTTTCTGAATTTTTGAAACAGGCTTATAACTACAGGAAAAACGGCTTTTTTTCTCATGGTATTTCTAGAGAAGTCACACGGAAGTCTTTAAGGCTATAACCGTAGCGCCATTTTGGTTTGAATTTTTTCCACCCCATTACATTCCCACTTCACAAGCTTGAATTCCTTGATATTTTTGTTAATTTAGCTTCGGATGTGTCACGGTGCACACACGAGGAGGATACAGGAACACGCAGACGAGGATATAAACTCAAATGATAATATTTAATAAGGACATCAAGGCAGGACACACCGGGAATAACAAGTAGACCAGACGCAATCAAACTCAAAAGACAGGACTAATATACACAGGGTAATTAACACATAACGAGACAAACACAGCTGGACGAGAATTAACTGATAATCACATTAAACAAGGACAGGAAACAAACCAAATATGGACACAAGAGGCAGGAACACATGACACACATGACAGAGGACTGACATAACTCCCCCCTCCCGAAAGGCTCGTCCCGAGCCTTAACAGTTCCATCAGGGGGGGGGGGGGGGTGGCGCTCTGGAGGCCCCTCAGGACAGACACAGACAGGAACGCAGGACGGGGACCTCCAGAGCAGAACAGACAGACAGGGACCATGGTGGAGCTGGGAGCTCTGGAAGCCATGGCGGTGCAGGGAGCTCTGGAGGCCATGGCGGAGCTGGGAGCTCTGGAGGCCATGGCAGATGGTCTTCGGGGCCCTTGGCCTCGGCCCGGCCCCTACAGCCGGAACCCTTACTACCCCCCCCCCCCCAAAAAAAAAATTCCTTGGGGAAGTGAGGGGGTATCAGGAGCCCTCCGGGGCTAAACAGACAGGACAGTACAAAACACGACAGGACAGCCCTCCAGGGCCAGACAGACAGGATAGGACAGAACACCAGGGCCAGACAGACAGGACATCCCACACGGGCCAGACAGACAAGACAGGACATCCCACAGGGGCCAGACAGACAAGACAGGACATCCCACAGGAACCAGAAGCCCTCCTGGGCTGGCTCGGAGGCTGAGGCTTCTTCTGGGCATGACCAGGAGTCAGGGGCCCTCACAGGGTCCCTCAGCGACCGCCTCCACTTCAGCAACAAGGGGGCAGGCGGCTAGAATGGCCTCCATGGCCACAACACGAGGAGCCGCCTGCCCCAGACGAGTCTCCATGGACAAGACAAGACATGGTAGATTAAAATGTTCCTGTGGGCACGACAAGACAGACACACGGCACTCCTGGCCGTGACATGTGGACTCGATCCACGGGGCTAGGGTTGGTGGCGGCCAGCGGGCATGAGTCAGCGCCGATCCGGTGGGCTTGAGTCAGCGGCAATCCGGCGGGCATGAGTCGGCGGCGATCCGGCGGGCATGAGTCAGCGGCGATCCGGCGGGCTTGAGTCAGCGGCGATCCGGCGGGCATTGAGTCAGAGGCGAGCCGGCGGGCATTGAGTCAGAGGCGGGCCGGCGGGCATTGAGTCAGCGGCGATCCGGCGGGCATTGAGTCAGCGGCGATCCGGTGGCGTGAATCTCCCGCGAACGGCGCGCCTGGGGGAGCGGCAACCCGGGAACTAGGCAAGCTGCCGGCGGGCTTGGGAGAGCCACCGCCGGCGGCGGATATCTCCCGCGATCGGCGGGCATGAGGGCTCGCAGCCAGTGGACTCGCGGCGATCCTGCCGAACTCCCACGCTGACTTGCAGTGGGCTATGGCGGGAATGACGAGCGGCGACTTCCATGCCGCGGGACAAACAGACAGGAACAAAATAAAAACTTTTCAAAAAACGAAAACAAAACGGGGTGAATGGGCACCGCTTACGGTTTTGGTCTGGTCTTCTGTCACGGTGCACACACGAGGAGGATACAGGAACACGCAGACGAGGATATAAACTCAAATGATAATATTTAATAAGGACATCAAGGCAGGACATGACAGGACAGGACAAGGCAGGACTCACAGACAGGATACACCGGGAATAACAAGTAGACCAGACGCAATCAAACTCAAAAGACAGGACTAATATACACAGGGTAATTAACACATAACGAGACAAACACAGCTGGATGAGAATTAACTGATAATCACATTAAACAAGGACAGGAAACAAACCAAATATGGACACAAGAGGCAGGAACACATGACACACATGACAGAGGACTGACAGAATTGCAGAAATTTTCTTAATTACCTTTTTAACATGGAGGCGACACCCTTTCACAGAACTACTGTTAATGACTTAGCATTATGAATGAAGGCATTAACAGTAAATTAGCCATTAGAGATACTCACTTGATTCAGCACTGCCATCGTGTGGCCATTTATCATAATGGCAACAAGAGACATGAGAATCAAAAAACATTGTCTTTCATGCATCATTTGTTGTTTTATATAACTAAGCTTGCTCACACATGCACACTCGCCATTCTGTCTCCCAAGGACTGTTGGATCTGGTTCCACAAGTTACCTCAGGTCACAGAGGGCATTGGTCTCAGTACAGCACACACACTACTTGTTGGCGGTGATTGTATTTGACAGCTCAGAGGCGTAGGAGAGAGCCGGACTGAGGTTGTGACAGCCTCTCTGCTGTCGGATCTTGTGGCAGCATTGATTTCTGGGTAATGGGTGCGGCTCACAGCCATCGACCGGCTGCTGGGCTTCATCCGCCTACAACTCCCTTTGGGCCAAAGTAGGCAGACAGACAGACTTTCCCTTCCTGCTCGTGTCAGATTGTGCAAAAAAAACAAGATGACGTGAAAGGATGTATCCTAAAGCTAATCAACAGAGTGCTGGGTAGGCCTACTTCTAAATCTGTGAGAGTATTGATATTTTTGACAAGTGTCAAGACTTTCAAACTTGGAAGGTTAAGGAGATTTGCAGGGAGGAACATCGTAGCAAAGTTAAGGACATTTTTGAAATACTAATTTGTTGAAAAGATTGTGAGAAGTTGTCATTTAGTAGCTTAGTGAGCAACATATATATATATATATATATATATATATATTCTGTATGTGTGTGTGTGTATAGATAGATTATATATATATATAGACTAAAAACTGAAATCATTCATTTATATCCATCATTCTAAAGTCAATTTAGCAATAATGTATAATGTACAGAATCAAAATGAATATTAATTTTGATATTTACTAAATAAAAATATTAGTGTTTTAAAGATCAACTTTAAGTGACCTTTAGATAATGGCTAAGATAATCTAAAAGTAAAAAAATTGCAAATTAGCATTCACAATTAAATATTTATTATCAACTGATAATATGGTACCAATATACTGTGCATCCCTACAATACCAATTAAGCAAATTAATTTTGATAACACTTTACAATCATTTTAATTTGTTAACATTATTAAATGCATTAACACAAACCAACAATGAGCAATGTATTTTTACAGCATTTATTAATCTTTGTTAATGATAGTTAATAAAGATGCAATAATATCAAATGGATAAAACTTTTTATTTAAAAAATATATAAGTAAATGTTGAGATTAACATTGACTAAGAGTTATAAGAAATGCTGTAGAAGTATAGTTCATTATAGTTATGTATAGTTTATGTTAACTAATGTAAGTAACTAATGAAACCTTATTATAAAGCGTTACCTGATTTTTTGAAGCGGATGTCAAAGTCGTACACAATGATGCATCAATTCACATGATATAAATTATTTATTTACATTACAGCAAATAAAAACAAAGAAAAAACATCACAAGTATGTTAACCTATTGGAAACATATAATACATTACAAAGAGAGCCCTGGAGAGCTCGTTTCTTCGATGGTGTCATTGACAACAAATACAAGGCAACATGTGGCACACCACTCCAGTCATCCATCCATCCATCCATCATCCATCCATCCACAAGAACTTCTCTTATCCAGATTGTTGCAACCCCAGGGAAGGGCTGTTTTTGGCTGTATGCTCTGCCGAAGCAGACTGTTCTCTTTCCCATTGAGTCTGAAAAACCCACTGCAGGCCCATCCCGTGAGGCTGTCCCCTGTTTACGTCCGACGGGAATCCAGAGACGATAAGGTTTGCACACTGCCAGGAGTCCCGCCTCAGTTCTTACACACACCCAGCAACACCTGTCTGGAGGGGTGTGTGTTCCCACAATTCCCTGGGGCCTTTTTCTCTGCTGTCTTTAGCACATGTCACTAAGTTTAAGGGTTCATCAGATGAGTCTGGTGGAGGCCCGCAGGGTGTTTTCCGAGTTGAAGTGTGGAACGTTTTGTTTCTGCCGTGCTATCCGATTCCCACGTGGACACCTTCTGGAAACACACAAAGGAGGAAGTTTATATTCCTCATTCTTTGATTTAATAGGGCTGCACAATTAATTACAGTGGTCCTATCATGCTCTTTTACAAAGTCTTTATTTTGTTTTGGGGGTGTACTAGAACATGCTCTCATGCTTGGTGGTTCGAAAAACGCATTATTCTTTCACAGAATTTACATTATTACAATACCTCTCTCCCAGCCAGGCACAAGTGGCTCGATTAGATCCGGGTTTGATGAAAAACGAAATGTGTTGTGATTGGTTAGCTGTCCCAGTGCATTGTGATTGGCGAACAGCTTAAACTGTGTTTCGGTACTGCCACATTCCTTGCCAAAGCAGCAAGTTCATCAATATTGCCATAGTCTCGCGTAGCCAGACTTTCAGACCGATGGCTGCAGGTCTGGAATCTATGGCAGGTTTTATTGGTCAAGGCCCACCCATGAGGCCGTTTGACTGACATGTCAAACAACCAACTACAGTTCGTTTCGTTCAGCATCACGTTTCGGGGAAAGGAAATGTCAGCACAATAACAGACTGGTGTGTAAAACTCTCGGATGTATTTTAAAGATTCTATGCCGCAAACTTGAAAATCCAGCGTTTATTTGATCCTGATAAGCGTTTGTCGTCACAGTTGTAAACACGACGGCTTTCTTCTTTCGTGAGCGGGTTAATGAACGTGAACCACACGTCTCCCGGAAATCCTGTATAATTCAACCAATCCGAAGACGACTTCGAAACTCCTGAAGTGTTTCCACTTTTGTGTGGCATATGCATAAGACGTTTAGCCAACGTTCCGTGGGCGTGACGTCTGAGGCTGAGACTAATATTGCCATATCAATTCAGACCCCGAGAATATTGAGCAAGAGGATCGCGCAGAATCTTTGCACGCATGGATATTGCAAGACATATTAAAGTGGTAACGTTATTGTTTTTTTTTTGGTAAATAATGTTTTAGATAGGATGTCAACAAAAGCTAAAAAATAAATGCATTTTCTATGTACAGATAAGTGCAACGCTAATATGTATTATGTTTATTGTTCTTTAAATCTAACATTATAAAATAAATAGCAGTGAAACTGTTATAAAGTCAGGGCCGGATTATCCATAGACGGGATTGGGAGAGTGCCCTGGGGCACCAGCCAATAGGGGGGCACCAAGTGATTAAGATAATGACTAGACCTTTAAAATACTTTTCATGTTTTGTATATATATATGTGTGTGTGTGTATATATCTATATATTATTTTGAAGAGATGCAGATGCATAGAAAATGAGCAGTTAATGATACAATATATACAGAGAGAATATAAAATATATGCAGGCATATAAAGAATTGCGAGTGGGTCAGGTCACAGTATTTGCCCCCTCCCCCAGTCAGAGTCGAGCATATTTATTCACAAATGGATAGGCAGCATCATATTAGCGGTTGTGCGAAACGTAAATAAAAAAAGAGAAAATATCACAACACATAGCCAGGGTGCGACTGAAAAGTACTGCGTGCGACTATCAAATAATATTTAGGAGCACCAGTGCGACTAACCCGATCAGCATAGGCTATTTGTGTTTGCGCTGAGGGGAGCTTCAAAGGTTTCTACTTGCGTGTTTTTGCAGTGTTAAGTTATCGCAGACATATGTTGATTCCTTGATTGCAATGTTAATCAGAATCCACTCACTGCTCAAAATACTGGAGTTTTGTTCATTGCTGAGTTATGCATAAAGTGTAGACAGGGTGTAAATAAGAGACTCGTTGTGCAGTGTAGGGAGATTCATTGATTATAATGGAGCTTTGTGAGATCGCAATGAAGTGAAGTGAGTGACTGCTTTTAAAGATTATTAAGGGAGTTTGCAAATGTGATATTAAATTAACCCTAACCCTTACAGTTCAATAAACAATAAGTTAATATTAAGTGATGTACATTGTATGACTTTAACAATATTGCCTGATTTTGCTCTATTTCTTCAAGGAAAATAGTTTCAAACAGTCACAGCCGAGCCGCTGCGCATCTCCATTAAATTCAAACACAGCGTTGTTTCGTTTATGATTGAACCTGCATTTTTAAATGAATCTAGTGAGTCAATGATTCCATTACCCATTCATAAAGACATTCCCTTGCTTCATTCCTGAATGAATCAGCCGTTCAAACAAATCAATTGAATGAATGATTCAGTGATAAAATCAGTGACTTGCCGCCACCTGCAAATGTGGTCACTCTAGGACACTACACTGTGTTAATCTGGGCTTGTATACAGTTGAATTTATTTATACCATAGTCCCACAGACTTACACTATTTGTGGCGGCATATATATGCAAATTTATTCTCTGCCAGACAGAGGCGCTGTGGGCGGCGCTGCCAGGCACTGTGGGCAGTCGTGGCCTAATGGTTATAGAGTCAGTACCGGCAGGGATTGTAAGTGGGGGGAGTGAATGTCCAGCGTTCTCTCCTTCAATACCACAACTGAGGTGCCCTTGAGCAGGGCACCAAACCCCCAACTGCTCCCCGGGCGCCGCAACATAAATGGCTGCCCACTGCTCCAGGTGTGTGTTAAACACAGAGCACACATTCCGAGTATGGGTAACCGTACTTGGCCACATGTCACGTCACGTTGGGAGTGGTAGAGATCGAGGTTTCCCTGGTAACGCTGTACACAAAGCAGCGCTCCGCTCACAAACGCTGCTTTATCAGACATTATATGCAAGATTAAATGAAAATGACATCCAAATTTTCTGAAGACAGTCGGTTTCCATCAGAAAACACCCACACCAGGTTTTGATTTTGAAATGTGCAGTGCTCAACCAAGCGTTCTCCCCACCCGCCAACCATTTGAATTTCCGTAGGCGGGATTTATTTTAATGATATTCTAATAGACTGCTTTGCGATAACAAACACCAGAAAGCAACGCTGTAGTCCAAACGAGCCGTTCGTTGTGGTTCTTGAAAAGGGATTTTTTTTTAACTAAAAATCTCCCTTTGGAGTGGACTTTGAGATTTGTAAATTTGTAGATCTTTTTATGCTCAAAAATACACACTACACACTGACTAAAATTCAAAAAGTGAAAAAGCATAATAGGACCCCTTTAAAATGAATTTGAAATCGCAATATGTTTTAGTCTCTTGTGAGCCAGTCTCAGAGTGCCTCAGTTTGCAGTAAGTGCTGCTCAACATGATTTCATGTCTGCATGTTCTTTAAGGTGTAAATCATAAAACTATTATTGTGTGTATATTGTAATATATTTATTTTGTACAGGGCAATATTACAATGGTAATAGTAATTCTTTATTACATTATATCATTTTTATTTAATAATAATAACAATAACAATAATAATAACTATCTGTTGTCAACAAAGGAGATGCTTAAAGGTTTAAAATAAAATTATTAATAAAATAATTAGCAATAGTAATATTTCTTATTTTTTTATTTCTATTTAGTAATAATGTATTATTATTATTATTATTACTACTACTTTCTGTTGTCAATAGAAGAGAGGCTTTAAGGTGTAAAATGTAAATTGATTACCAACATAATAATAATAATAATAATTGAATATTAACAAACCAGCACTGCAACCAGGAGCTTTTATTTTTATTCTTAACAGAGAGAGAGAAATAAATTAGATTGTAGACTATGGCTGTCAATTAAAAAAATATGCAATCAAATTAAATCACAACTACATGTATCAATATTTTCTGAAAAATCCCCTAAAACTATAAAGTTAGTGACGGGAATGTATTGACATTAGAAGTCAAAGACATTGAAGTAGACGGTAATGATTTATGACCAGACCAGATTTGTTCCTGTTTTAATTAGTTCCATCTTCTTGCTTACAAACATCAGGTTTTACACAGTAAAGACAACCTTTAAGTTCAACTTTAATTGGCTATACACGTTAAGAGAACAAATGACCTACCACGTTTAAAGCATAACATTAACAAAACTTTAACAGTCAATACAATGTTTTTTTCCTATCATTACAAAGCCTGCCACTGATCTACAGTCTAAATAGTGATCCACTTTGCAATTGCATTTTGTCAATCTGTCTGAGGTATGCTTTCACACAGGACTGTTTTTATTATATTATTGATTTATGTTCCTTACAGCGTTTACATAGGGTTCAGTGGGCATGATTAAATGCGTTAAATTTTTAACAGGTTGTTTTTTATATAATTAATTTTACTACATTAATACGCTAAACTGACAGCTCTAATCATAATGTATAAAATGCACAGAAAGAGGGAGATCAGATAGCGACAGACAGGCACTTGCTGTAGTTTAAATTGTCTCATTAACAGCTTCTCTCTCTTCCCTAGCAGAGGAAACTTTCCACCACAGGGAATCTTTATTATATTTTCCTCGTCGCTTTATTAAATGTCATGTTTTGCATAGGGCAGAGTGCGCCCCTGGCTCTTTAATCGGCTCGGAGGCAGCAGGGTACGCGGGGGACACTGATTCCTGACCAGACCAAAGCTGTTCCTGCTTTAATTAGTTCCATCTTGCTCGCAGAAGTTTTACACAGTGAAGAGATCCTTTAACTCACTGCCTGAACGGGTTGAGAAAACTAATCACCAAGTCTTAAAACATTAGCGTCACAGCCTCAAATTAACTTTTTGCCATGACGGGTGTATTAAGAAAATGAACAGCCATAAATATTCACAAGTTTTGTGCATTATTTTGTATTAAAAACTTTTGTTTTGCTATTTTTCCCTCATGACGGCCTGAACCAGTTTTTCCTGCTGAAAGATCAAAAGTTTGAAGTTGTTAAGATTTCTGAATGCAGTGACCCTGGGACCTGAAAACCCAGCTAAAGTCATTTCTTCTTAATTCACCTCTTTCTTTTTTTCATAAAATCATTCTACATAATCTAAAGCTCATTCTGTGAAAATATAAATGTACATTTATTAATTTAGCAGACACTTTTATCCAAAGCGACTTACAATTGAGGAATACAATAAGCGATACATTATAAAGAGGCAAACAGACACAGGAAGTGCTTGTAATACAAAGTACCAGGCATTGTTCAGAGCAAATACTAGCTAGACAGGCAGAGTTTAAGGAAAGAGAGCAAAGTTTTTTTTTTTTTTTTTTTTTTTAGATGATGTCAAGTGAAGACGGAAGAGATGAGTTTTCAGGTGTCGCTTGAAAATTGTCAGGGATTCAGCATTCTGTATGAGGGTGGGAAGTTCATTCCACCAGCCACGAACAGTGAATGAAAACGTTCTGGAGAGTGATTTTGTGCCTCTCTGTGATGGCACCACGAGGCGACGCTCGCTCGCAGATCTCAGACTTCTTGAGGGGATGTAGATTGTCATAAGGGAGTGGAAGTAGGCGGGTGCTGAGCCTGTGGTTGTTCTATATACAAGCATCAGTGTCTTGAACTTGATGCGAGCTGCAACTGGTAGCCAGTGCAAGGAGACAAAGAGAGGTGTAACATGGGCTCTTTTGGGTTCACTGAAGACCAGTCGTGCTGCTGCATTCTGAATCATCTGTAAAGGTTTGATTGTGCATGATGGAATATAACCTTGCTATCTTTAATATTGATTGAGCAAGGAATGTCAAACATTATGGCCCATATACCATATTAAAGCTGAGATCCATCCTTTTTTTCAGTGATATATATAGAAGATTGACATCTACGCTAATATTAGTCTGTTTCTTTCGTATTCCGAGGTCACCGTAGCCACCCGATCAGTCCTTATCCAGATCGGATGGTGGATCAGCACCTAGAGACGACCTCTACAGCCCTGAACGTCAGCGGAGACCAGGACACCTAGATGAGCCCCAGAGACAGATCTCCAGTGAGGACCTCGTCATCTAGCCAGCCATCGGGAAAAGACCAATGGAACCAGTGGAGCCCTTACAATCTGACTTTGCTGCAGTTGGAACAAACTTATGGTTCATCTGGCAAGAGGGGAAATGGCCCCCCGACTGAGCCTGGTTTCTCCCAAGGTTTTTTTCTCCATTCTGTCACCGATGGAGTTTTGGTTCTTGCCGTTGTCGCCTCTGGCTTGCTTAGTTGGGGACACTTCATTTCCAGCACAATCATCGACTTGATTGCACAGAATTATTTAAACTGAACTGAGCTGGACGATGCCATCACTGAATTCAATAATGAAATGCCTTTAACTGAAAAATGAGTGTTTAATCTTGTCATTTTACATTAGTGATACACTATTTTCCTATTTTGATATTGTGCAGTTGTTTTGAAATTTGTATTGTTAAAAGCGCTATATAAATAAAGGTGACTTGACTTGATATATAATACACTTATTGAAGAATTCTTAAAATTGTGTAAATAGATCTATTTATTATAAAGCACGTCAAATATAATTGCAATTCAAAATAACTATTTTCTAAAATAATATATTCCTGTCATGACAAAACTGAATTATTATGAATTAATTATTAATTACTAATATCCAGTAAGGAGGGTATGCATGGGTCCTCTCTGTGAAATAAGTCCCCCCAAAAATTACTCTTTAAATAATTTTCTCACCAATTTTTTTTTTTTGTTGTAATTTTCATGGACTTATGTTCAAGTGTTCATTTTTCGAATAAGTCTGGTTTTAGTTATTTGACACTATAATAATGGGGTGTGGCTCATTGTGAGCTTGTGATTGGCTCTGTGGGAGTTTGGGTTGGACTTACAATCACTACTGCACAGACTTTGGCTCCAAATGATGGCATCAGTGCAAAATTTTAAATTGAGATTTATACACCTGAAAACTGAATAAATAAACTTTACATTGATGTATGGTTTGTTAGGATAGGAAAATATTTAAGTTTTGATATTTATGGTAGGAAATTTACAAAATATCTTCATGGAAAATGATCTTTATTTAATATACTAATGATTTTTGGCATAAAAGAAAAATCACTAATTTTGACATATACAATGTATTGTTGGCTATTGCTACAACTATACTTGTGCTACTTATGACTGGTTTTGTGGTCCAGGGTCAAATTTTGGCTTCAATTTCCTACAGTGGAAGGACTTTGTCCGTCTTATTTGCACAAAGGACTGGCAGACAAAATTACGCCACTTTTAGTTTTGTTTCAAAACAAACTTTTACTAAGGGTTTGTTCTTCCTAATGGTATTACGACAGTTGTAGCACCCTCCCATTTTTGATGTCCATTTAGCCCAGTTGTACACCCTCTGAAACTACAACAGTGAAAGTTATTCCAAAAAAGCTGGACGTTACATCCCAGCAAAATATGTTTGCTGCATTGTTGTGTCTCTTTGGCAAATCTTTCACCATCTCTAATCAATAAACCCTCTCCTTTGGAATCCTACAGGGCTACTTTTGAAGAGTTATATTAAATAGATTGAAGTCGAAACCCATTTGTGCTGATTATACAAAAAATTGGTGGCAGTTTCCCCCTTGGGAGAAAACACTGAGGGCAACAGAGCCATTAAGAAAACATGGTCCATTCCCTGGGAGCCTTTACGGGACAAAGCAACAATCAAAACAAGAAACAATAAGGCCTGTACACACCAAGCCGACGCCGACGCTAGTGGCGACGATCAGACTGCGATCCGGCCGACATCGGCAGCGTCTGGTTCAAATTGCCCTGACACACCAAGCCGGTCAACACCCGACGGCCCAAGTATCACATCTGTTCTGCGTGCGTAGAAGAAATCCCTTTCCGTTCCAGCAGGGGCAATAGTCTGTGTTTGTTACTCAAAGCTGGAAACGGAAGACTAAAGGGATACAAAACATAAACAAAGGTGCCTGAAAAAGCAACAGAATAGCTCACCACAGACATTAATTTCGGAATGTCTGAACTTTGCATGGCACTCGTTGTCAGCCCTTGGTCTTCTGCTTGTGGAAGAGGAAAAGAAGAAGCGGCCGCGAAAAATACGGAGAAAAGCCCTAAATGTTAAACCACTTCCGTGGTTTTTTTCTCGCGACTGGTTCGCCTGAACAGCCAATGTTCAGATGGCCCGACACCGAAGCTCCACGCCGACAATGTTCGAATCGGCCGAAAACAAGCCGACGAGGACCAACTCAGCCGACGGTGCGGAACAACTGAGAAAACTTAGTCGGCCGACGAACAAAAAACTGCCCACGGCCACCGTCGCTTGGTGTTACCGGCCTTTAGAAGCCTCAGAAAGCCTGCTTACAGGTGGAGCATGGAGGAAAAAAGGACAATCAGTACTGAGCGTTGTACATTTTTAAAAGGTCAAAAGAGTCTGAATGATCGCTCTTTGTATTGTACTTTTGCTACCTCCCTTAAACTCTGCATGCAATGCGGCATCAGAGAATCCTTACAATCACCACATCACTACGCCGGCTCTGCACCCTTGCAGGAGTGTGTTTGATTAAACATGTGCTTCAGTCTGAGCATCTTTGATTAGCTCGACGGAAAGACACAGAGCGAAAGACGCCGACAGACAGAGGAGAGCGAGGGTGCGAGACAGTGAAAGACAAGACTTGGGAAAATGAAAGGGGAGAAAGCAAGAGGAGACAGATAAGAGAAAGACGTTTCTAAGTCACTGCTGCAGTTAGAAAGTATGTTGCTATAAAACCGGTTGCGGGCACTGCGGTGAACACTGTGCACTTCTGAAACACCTTTCACTTCATGACTATGCATGAATGCAGGTCAGGTTTTATTATGATCGTTATTCATAATTGTTAGTTAGTTCTCTGGATATTGCAAGGTGAGTTGTTCTGTTTTACAGAAATATAATTTATAAACTTGCTTGTCTGCAACTGCATGCCGTAATATTTATGTATGTAGGCTTCATATTTAGCTGAGAACTGTTACTGAATTAATTTGCTGCTTTATGCATCAGACAATCAAGGAAATCACACTGTCCTTCTCAGCCACAGGAAAAACAAAACTGTTGAATTTTGAATAAATTATACAGAGGAACTGTGCAATGTGACAATACTCAAACACTCCCATCCCATTATAATCAGCAAAGCTGTGAGCGCAGCTTTACATGTGTGTGTGTTTCTGTGTAAACGCAGTTCATACATAATATAGTCACCACAAAAAGTACTTGGACACTTAAAGTCTCACTTAAAATGATTAATGCAAATAAGGATGTTTTCACTTAAGTGTCAAGAGACTTTTGTAGTAACTGTGTATTATATATAATACTATAATATAATATAAAAAATAATAGTTTGTCCAAAATAATTTAAATATGACCATACCATTCAAAAGATAAAATGTAATTTATTCCTGTGACGCAAAGCTGAATTTTCAGCATCATTAATCCAGTCTTCAGTGTCACATAAAACTTCAGAAATCATTCTAATATGCTGAACTGGTGCTAAAAAAACATATATTACTCATGTTAAAAAACAGCTGCTTTGATATTTTTGCGGGAAACCATTATACATTTTTTAGGATTCTGGATAGAAAGTATTTTGTAAGAACAGTATTTTAAATAGAAATCTTTTTTAATTTTAGAAATGTCTTTACTATCAATTATGATCAATTTAAAACATCATTAAAGACTAAAATGTATATATTTCTTACAAACAAACAAATAAATAAATTGTTTCTATGAAAAATAAAGAGTAGAGTTAACTAGAATGTCCAGGCTGTTTGGTTCAATACAATGATAGATTATCACTATGGCTATCCATGTCAAAAAGATAAAAGTCCTGAACAACTTGTAAAATAATTTGACATTGAATTAACGTTTTATGAGAGAATAAAGAAAAAAAAAAAAAAAATAATATATATATAATATATATAATAAATATTATTTAATAGATAATACAGTTTAAATTTTTTATTCAGTTTATTTGTTAGTTTTCAAAAAAACGAAAACAACTATTTTCCAAGGATCACAAATACAAGGAAAAAATAATAACAATGTGTCCTTTTTGGGCTTCCATATGTTCTGCATGATTCCCATTAACTTGAAATCTCTGTGCAGTTTGCGGATTAATACTCTTGTGAAATAACAAATACAAATACAATTTTACAGCTTCAGTTTCATACTGAAAAAACTACGCACATGTGGATAGACTGTACATTTTGGATTTTATTTTCAGCTGCAGAGTGATTGTCATCAGAAGCATGTGACTGTGCATTAGGGGTGTCCCGGCTAAGGATTTTCATAGTTCGAATCGGAATTTTCGAATCTTGCCGATAGTCGAATCATATGTTTGGGGGCGGGGCAAAATACATTACCAAGATTCAAGCCAGACATTCGACAGTCATAAATACTGACGTTAACACACAGGGAAAATGTGTAACGGACACCTCGCAGATACAAACGGGGTAAATTATGTTTTATATTTTGATTAAAAGAGAGTTAACATTAAATGTCAGCGAAAATAAGAATTCACAATTTTTTTTTAGAACAGTGCTCTCAATATAACGATATGTAGCCGATATGACAGTTCTTAATGTTATGCATTTCTGTTTTGAGCTGTGCGCGCTGAATATGACCAGTAAAATGAAGCATCTGATAGCAGGTTTTTAATCAATAGGATTTAACTCATTTATCTCACATAGAATACGCTTCGCTATTTATTCAACATAACATTAATATTACGACTTGTAGGCTATCTGCACAAAATGCTTTGAATGCAGAAGTGAACTTGTCTGTGCGGCTCTGAATGAACTGCAGAATCACGGCAACTAAACTCTATAAACTCACAGCGTTTTATTATAATAGTGATCGCACTATAATGCTATGTATATGACAGTCCCAGTCACAGTTATTAATATTCTGCATTGTTGTTTGTACTACTCGCCCTGCGTGCTGAAGAGATAAGTAGTACTGCAATGAAGCGCTTTACTGCAGCGTAACTCAACCAAATACACCTTATATGAGATAAATAACATATACACGATATACACAAACCAGATGAAATGTTTTGAAATCACTTGTAACCTAACTGTTAAAGATTTAAATCCCTGACGCTTTTCTGTCGGTCACAGATCATGAAAAGTGAAACTTAAATCTATAGGGGTGGTTGGGTTCAAATATTTATTTAAAGCTTCTTTATTTTCAGATTCTTATTTAAAGCATTTTCATATTATGCTGTAGATTAACTTATTGGGAGAAAACCGGTAGTTCTGTGTGAAATCAGACGCTGAGCACCCCCATATAGCCAAAATGGAACGATCATAAACCCCGCGAATATTCGACTGCGAGATTGGGAGTCGAATCAGGCTCCTCCTATCAAAGCATCGAATCGTCGACTATTTGGGGTCAACCCTACTGTGCATGCGTGAAGTTAGAGAAACCTTTGCCACATGTCTGAGTGATTGTGTGTTTAAGCTCACCGTGTAATGCAAAGCACTACGAGGCAGATAATGGCCACTTGCAGAGCTCCAATGATGGATGCGATCAGAGCGTAACGCAGTTTTCCTGAACCAGGTACCACGTACATCACGTTATCGTCCTTCCTGTCACACTGCGGCCCAATGAAGCCCGAATGACAACTGAAAAACACACACACGGACGAGATAAAACAATGCTAGAGTTTAAAGCAAAGAGTTTAAGACCATAATCAATAACTACTTTCAGCAGGTGATGATAGAGTGCAGTGTGCATAATCACATGGCAGTAGGATGTTGATGCCACTGTTTGTGGATAATTACTAGGCATTCAGTGTTTATAGGTGCAAAAAAGCAGTGGAAGTGTGTGTGTGTGGGAGTGAGTGTGCAGCGGGGAGCCGGTGCACACTGGGAAAAACATAGTCTTGTTTAATTAGAGCCTCGACCTCTCAGAGGAGGCAGTTAAAGGGACACCTGCCAGCCGGCACACACACACGCACACGCACGCGCACGCGCACGCACACGCACACACGCACACGCACACGCACACACGCACACGCACACGCGCACACGCACACGCACACACACACACACAACACACACACACACACCACACACACACACACACACACACACACACCCACACACACACACACACACACACACACACACACACACACACACACACATGCACAGCTGGTAGGAATGAGTCATCTTTTAGGGGGCACACACACAATTTATCTTCTCTTTTTCTCTTTCCTTCACACTTTTTCTTGCACATCTTTCATCACTTCTCATCTCCTCTCATTTCTCGTTCTCTCCCCTGCTTTTGTCTTCTCAGCACTTCTCCAAAATCAATCTCACACTGTCCTTTAGAGAGTCTGTGGACGCGTGGGTGATGGAGAAGGAAGAGTTTGATATGTTGTCTGTGTCGTGTGGTGCGGTTACCTGCAGGTGGGGGGCGAGAGGTTGCTAGGATACTCGCACTCTCCATGGAGACAGTAGTTCTTGTAACGCTCCGGACACGGGATGTAAAGACCCCACGGTACCTCGTTCACCCTGTCTTTCTCCTCTAAACACACCCCAAACAAGACATAGAGAGAGACTGTAATTCCACACAGGTTTATGTTGTCAGGTTAGTTGTTTTGAAGGGACAGTTTGTGATGAAATTGTGAAAGTGGCATAAAATTGTGTACAGTGTCATCACGTAAATAAATAAAATAAAAAACAATCCACAGATCCACTGCAAACATCACAAGTGGTTTGCATGGTGGCCAAATGCAGGTGTTTGTTTGCAGTCTATCAGCCAGCTTGGCAAGTGACTTGGTCAAATTGTATTCTTATAACGACTCGCTCTTGTTAAAGCAACTCATTTGATTATGTTTTTGAGAAAAAAAAGCTTGCTTCAAAGGGTCATAAGAATTAGAGACTCAAAATGTTCTTGACACATTTAAGAGGTTACTCTGCAATAAAAACACACTGCCCCAGTTTAACATATGAATAATTATTTTCAACCCTTATAAAATGCCAGGATTTGAAATCGTAAGAATTGCGACATCACGATTTCCCTTCGACGCGCCCCGTAACATGCTTCATCATTGAGTGTAATCAAGGTTTGTTCTGAACAAGTCATGTCTCTCTCCATCAATCGCAAGTGCTAAACTGCTGTTAGGTAAAGACCTTTTCTGGTACAAGTTGGCTTTGTAAACTTTATAAACTTGAGAAACATAAAATACAATTCTGAAATAGGGCTGTCACGATTCCTTGATTAAAAAATCCCCGAAGGCATTTTGACCATGTCAGAATACAGGAAGTGGCGCATTCCACACACAAGAATCCATGAAAACTATTATTAAACCGTTTTCTAAGCCTGCGCAAAATAATAAAACCATCCTAATAAAGCATAGTGCTATTGTGAATCCACAAAGGCTGCGATTCAATTAAATACATATATGTGCTGTGGGTTTAATATGTGCTTTATTTATATGTGTGTAGGTTATGCGCATCTCAGAGCGGCTCTGTTCACAGTAAATGCTGCTCCACACAAATACTTATCATTTCCATGCACGGACCATCCTCACTCACAATCTGCAGAATCTGTGAAAAACTTGTAGAGTTAAATCCAGGGGCGGCGCTAGGGTGGGCTAAGGGGGCTGAAGCCCCGAATGTTCAGAAAAGCCCCAATGAAGCCCTGTATGCAACATCATCTGAGTTTAAAGCATAGTGCTATTTGACGAACCGCAGTATTACTCCAATCAGGGCTCACTGAAGCTCGTACTTCCTGACTGACAATAATACTATGTGCTGTGGGTCAAATTTAAACATATGTCATCTTTATAAACAATAACGGTAGGTGGATCTTTGCGCTTAGCCCTCGGCGGCTCTGTTCACAGTAAATGCTGCTCCACACAAATACTTATCATTTCCATGCACGAGACCGTCTCAAACTCCATCTCTGCATATGCTGTGAGTCTTGTGGAGTTAAATCTATCAGATTTATAATGATTTAAATCATTTATAAATCTACACTAACTCGGGAGAATATATCATTATCTTTGTTAATATGCTAACTGTTTATCGCGACTTCAAAATAAAAGTTTAAACCCTTCCTCTGAGTTTACATGTTTTGATGTCCTGCATTTTTATCATAAAGAAGAAACCAAAAATTAAAGATTAATTGGATATTTGAATTAAATGTTTTTTAGCAATTTTAATAATAATAAATAATAATTAGACAATTTTATATAGTGCTTTTCTAGACACTCAAAGCGCTTTAAAAGGGGCTATTTAATCCACCCATGTGCTCAGCACCACCTGATGATGCGACGGCAGCCATAGTGCGCCAGAACGCCCACCACACACCAGCTTACTGGTGAGGAGGAGACAGAGTTGAAGCCAACAGTGTATGGGGATGTAGGAGGACATTTCAGAGGAGTGGGCTGTCCAGGATGCCGGGGTTACACCCACTCTTTTTCGAAAGACATCTGGGATTTTTATGACCACAGAGATAAACCTCGGTTTAACGTCTCACCAACGGTGCTTTTTCCAAAGTGTCCCCTTCAAACTGGGGATAGGACCCACACAGACCACAGGATAACCCCCTTGGTCTCATAACATTTCCAGCAGACCTAGTTTTCTCAGGAGGGTCTCCCATCCAGGTATGACCAGCTCAACCCTTTTTGGGGCAACCGGTCTTGGTGCAGGGTGATATGGCAATTTTAAACAATGATTAGATGTAAAAACAATCATCATGCTGTTGACGCCCTCTGTAGTCATTTGATATAATATATAATGTACATTAAGTATTATACATTAAATATGATTACTTGCTTTTGATATTTTACTTGAACCAATTATTATTGCATCATTGCTATATATGCATTTCAAATCATTTTAAAGTCCATTGTTCGCTTAGGCCTATTTTTATTACAAAAATTATCTGATTACTCGATTAATCGTCAGAATAATCATTAAGATGACTCAATTGACAAAATAATCGTTAGTGACAGCCCTTATGTGAAACTGCATTGCATGACTATCATGACCTGTAATCAGTGTAATATGTAAGGGTTCATGTAGAGTTGTTCACAAATGGTTTACTGTTGATTATGCATCAGTGAATCAAGCCAGTGATAAACGATCAACTTCACACTGTTGTTAGCAGTTAGTAAACCATCTGTTATATATATTGTGATTATTTTATATACAGAAAGTGCTCAAAGTGATTTGATTTCAGCATCTTTGCCAAAACTCCTAATCATAATCAATGACACGGTTTACGCTGCTCAACGTGCCTCTTATTCTTTACTTCCAATGGACTGTTCAAATCAGAGGCTAAATTCAGGGTAGAAATGACCATTTGTATCTACATTTTTGACGATTTTTTTAATGAAGAAAAAAAAACTCTGAGATTATAAGTGCACCTCAGGAACATTATAAAAATAAAATTAGCTGTCTTTTTAAAATCACCATGTTGTAAAATAACATGTGAAAATATCTCGAGCTTCTTTTACGCACCACATTTCAGGCATTTATACAAAAAACATTGATTTTGGGACTTTTGGGACGTTAAAAAATGCTAACTTGTTTCCAGGTTTTAGGACTAATGCAGGACTCTATATGTGAATGTGAATGAAATTCGAGTTCTGTGGGGAAAAGAACATTTCAGCAAACGATTTGGTCTTCAATTTCTGTCTGTTCCTCACAGACCGTTCTGAAATTATATGGACTTTACACAACGAGGGTGAGTAAATGATGACAGATTTGTAATTTTTCGATGAACTAGCCCTTTAAAAGACTATTTTAGGATAGAGTGCAGCGTTTCGTCTCTAAACGGTGAGGAGAAAGTGTGTGTGTGTGTGTGTGTGTGTGTGTGTGTAAGAGCACATTTGAAGGGTATCTGTGTTAAGTCAATGGAGGGATCAATGCTACAGCAGTGCCACCACACCCTCCTCTGTTTACTCAATTAATCACAATCTTTATTTCTTTCTTTTCTTCTCTGTCTCTCTCACTTTTACACTCTCTCCTGACACTGTCTGTGAAGCAGGTCACAGCACTCAGTCAAACTGTCACACACACTGGGAGGTATCAGGGTATGGTGGCCTGTTGAGGACACATAAAGCAGGCTAGTTCTCCAGAGACTCACTGGTTTCGATATGCTCCTTCACACCGCTCTGTTTATCACAGGAAAGGAGCGACACTTTGTTTTTAGAGCTGTTAACATTTATGTTTGGTGCCATTTTATTTAATGCAATTATCACTTTTAATGAATGTGAAAACAAATTGACCTACTACTGTTCAAAAGATTTTTATTGTTCATGAAAGAAGTCTCTTATGCTCACCAAGGCTGCATTTATTTGGTCAAAAATAGAGTAAAAACAGTAATATTGTGAAATATTATTACAATTTAAAATAACTGTTTTCTATTTGAATATATTTTAAAATATAATTTATTCCTGTGAGGACAAAGCTGAAATTCTGGCATCATTCCTCCAGTCTTCAGTGTCACATGATCCTTGCCATCCTCCTAATATGCTGATTTGGTCCTCAATAAACATTTCTTATAATTATCAATGCTAAAAACAGTTGTTCTAGTCTTAGTATAATCTTCTATCACGCTACAATCCAACCCGCTCCCTAAGGTCGCAAAACTCTGGACTCTTGGTAGTACCTAGGATAGCAAAGTCCACTAAAGGAGGTAGAACTTTTTCATATTTGGCTCCCAAACTCTGGAATAGGCTTCCTGATAATGTTCGGGATTCAGACACACTCTCTCTCTTTTAAATCTAGATTAAAGACACATCTCTTTAGCCAAGCATTCATATAATGCATCTCATAATCTTGTACTGCAGTTTATATCTGATCAAACATGCACATTATTATGCTTTAGCTTGAGTTGAACAAATCATTTTGCTTGGATGGAAAAAACAACAGCTATGCTAATTATGTCTCTGTTTGTTTCTCTGTTTTCTGGATTAACATCCCGTGGTAACTAGGAATTACACAAGCTTCAGTCTGGATCCAACCCTTAAATTGATCAAGATGACCGAACACCTGAGAAGAGATGATGCCAACCCCTCAGACAATATACAAAATTAACCAAATTTTGCCATAAATTAAATATGTTAAGTTTCTATAATATATAAATATATTGTGGAAACTTAATTTCCTGTAAAGCTGCTTTGCAACGATTGTATCGTAAAAGGCCCTATACAAATAATCGTGAATTTAATTGAATTCAATTGTTCTGCTCAATAATTTTGTGGAAAGCATGTTATTTTTTTCATAATTAATTAATAAATAGAAAGTTTAAAAGAACAGTGTTTATTTTAAATATGATTATAGTTTTGGTAACAATGTAATACAGTCAGTTTTTATCATTTGAATGTGTCCTTTCTGAATAAACACGTCTCTTCAAATGAAAGCTATTTTAAGATTTCTTCATTTATTTCAAATTGAGCTAAACTGCATCAAAACGTGTTGTGTGGGTTTGGATGGAAGGGGACAAAAATATTAGAAACAAAAATTATGATCAGGAGTTCTTAATTTATGACTATGATTAGGGCTGGGTCAAATTGTCAAAAGTTATTTGAATCTACTAACATTTATGTTGCACTATTACGTTGACTACAGTATATAGTTACACTTATTAAAAACAATCAGTAAAACGTAGTAAGTGTTTGTGCATGTGTGTGTGAGAGAGAGATGTGTGTGAGCGTGAACCTTCCTCATTACCTCCTCAGATCGTGAGCAGAATGAACGTGATTAGATTCTCAGGCTGGAGCAGAGGTGCATACATTTGTGATAAATAAATTGAGAGTTGAGACTGACCCTTACAATGTCCGAGGTATTTGACCTCAATCCTCTCCTGCTTCTGACACGACACCTCTTTCACCTGGCAGGGGTTGTCATAGGAACGGCTGTCTGATGCACAGACTGGATTAAAACTGATGTGGGAGCAATCGATGTTGCACACACACCTGCAGAGTGAGAAAGAGAGAGAGTCAACTTTACTGTTCATACTAAATGGGGATTCGTGTCTGGGTTTTGCTCACAGAAAGAAGGGTCAGGCAATAAATTCCATTTACAAGTTTTTTTATTTTTTTAACAATGAGCATGTTCATGTCCCAGGGCTTGGTTTATATATATATATATATAAACAGTCACATTTAAACAGTCTTCAAATGCCTTCATTTTTTGACTAATTTTCACATACAAACCGATTTCCAAAAATTTGGACACTGTAAAAAATGGTGAATAAAAACAAAATTGCAATGATGTGGAAGTTTTCAATTATCTATATTTTATTCAGAATACAACATAGATGAAATATCAAAGTAAAAGAGAAAATGTATCATTTTAAGGGAAAATATGTTGATTTAAATTTCATGGCATCAACACATCTCAAAAAAGTTGGGACCAGGCCATGTTTTACCACTGTGTGGCATCCCCTCTTCTTTTTTTATAACAAGCTGCAAACGTCTGGGGCTGATGAGACAAGTTGCTCAAGTTTAGGAATAGGGATGTTGTCCCATTCTTGTCTAATACAGGCTTCTAGTTGCTCAACTGTCTCAAAATCTTCTACGCAGCCATGATGTTGTAATTTGATGCATATGTGTCTGGCATTGGTCATGTTGGAAAAAGAAGGTCTTCCCTGAAGAGCCGACGTCTGATGGGAACATATGTTGTTCTAGAACTTGGGTATACCTTTTCAGCATTGATGGAGCCTTTTCCAGATGTGTAAGCTGCCCATGCCACACACACACTCATGCACCCCATACCATCAATATTTCAGATTCTGAACTGAGCGCTGATAACAACTTGAGTGTCCCTTGTCCTACTTTAGTCCGGATGACATGCCGTCCCAGTTTTCCAAAAAGAACTTCAAATTTTGATTTGTCAGACCACAGAACAGTTTTCCACTTTGCCACAGTCATTAAAAATGACCTTGGCCCAGAGAAAACTCCTGCGCATCTGGATCATGATTAGATATGGCTGGCTGTTTTTTGACCTATAGAGTTTTAGCCGCAACGGCGAATGCACGGTGGATTGTGTTCATAAGACAATGTTTTCTGGAAGTATTCCTAGCCCATGTTGTGATTTCCATTACAGTAGCATTCCTGTATGTGATGCCAGTGCCGTCTAAGGGCCCGAAGATCACGGTGCTTCAGTATGGTTTTCCGCCTTGACTCCTTACGCACAGAGAAATGTTCCAGATTCCTCAGAATTCTTTGGATATATTATGGATGCACTGTAGATGATGATAACTAAAACTCTTTGCAATTTTCTCTGAGAAACTCCTTCTGATATTGCTCCACTATTTTTTTACGCCGCAGTTTGGGGGGAATTGGTTATCCTCTTCCCATCTTGACTTCTGAGAGACACTGCCACTCTGGAGAGGCTCTTTTTATACCCAAAGTCAAGCTGCCAATTGACCTGGGAATATAGGTTGTGCAAATATGGTAGCCTCCATCGGTGTTCTTATATGTACATTTGAGAGACTTTTCCGGCCTCTAATATGCTACCTGTCCCAACTTTTTTGAATGTGTAGCTCTCATGAAATCCAAAATGTGAGCCAATATTTGGCATGACATTCAAAATGTACTCATCTTTCAACATTTGACATGTTATCTATATTCTATTGTAATAAAATATAAGATTAAGGATGGATTTGTAAAATCTATGTGCGAGTTCCTTTTTTATATACACAATAATCAGTCTGTGATCAGTGAATCCTCACTTTTTGGATAATTCGGGTTATGATACAAATTTTTTGTTATGAGGTCAGTGTTGACATTTGAGTGATACTACATTCATTGAGATATATACGAGATAATATATATATATTAGCAATCAAGGTTTTATTTGGAGATTTAATCTATCTTTCGATATTTACTTACATCAGTTTTTTAAGAATAATTCAATAGATTATAAATTCTACTTGAATTATTATTTATCTATAAAGTTATGTCGAATTGTTTGATTGAGATTTTCAATATATACAGACTTCATTTTTAAAATAAGAAAATCTATGAAAAACATTAATTTTGAAACTATAATCATCTAAACAAATAGGTAAATAAACAATTTTAATACGTATTGTGTGAAAATGATTTATTTAAATGTTTAAAGTGTGTCAGTGTGCAAACTTGGTCTGAAATATGAGACGTGATGGCATTTGTTCATTAAGGATAAGTTGATGCATGTTTAGTATATCCACTGTTGGACATTTAATGAAGTACTTTAATTTCCATAAGTCCACAGGGCCCAAAGTGCCCAGTGTTGAAAAAAATGCCCATAAATAATTATGCACAATAATAAGAAAAAGCCATTTAAACAAATCACAGCAAATTAAATGCCAACTATTAAAGGAATTAACAAACATATAATCAAGTTCAATAATAACAATTGGTTTCTGAAACTTTAAAAAAAGAGAAATATGGAGTTGGACTTTGATTATGTTGGACTTCCAACTTCCAACAAAGAAATACGTAGCTTTGGAGACACAGATGCTGAACCTCCAGCACCTTATTGATGATTTAAAACACGACTTGTCAAATAAAATGACATCTTCAGTTTCAGCAGCAGGAGGTTTATTAATATAAGAGCTGTGTGATTCTCCTCCACATGTTTAAAATCTAGTTTTATTCAAGCAGCATGTCCAGAACAACTGCTGTAGCAAAGCAAAAGCAGCAATGTTGAGAAAAACAAGTAACTGTGAGACAACAGACTATCATTTAATAACATATTTTGCTATTGTTTTTGGCTATTTAGGCAGTTGGGCATGCATTTATTTTCCTGTTTAGCCATTTTGTGTCAGATGTTTTGCCATGAATCATCTAAACTAGTTCACAAAACATGTTAGAAGATGATTTGTTCACATTGTCTTGCTCTTATTCCCTGATAAATTATTTAAATTCAATAGCCAAGCATAAAAATTAATAAATAAAACATATAGTATGCTTTCATCAACACACAAACAGGTTTTAATAAATATGGTTGTTAAATATGTCTGCAACAAACTTAACTGGGAAACATTGCTATAAACCACTTTATTAATAGATACAATGTTGGGATGTCAGAGACCATGTGATTGAATAATTATGTGATGGCAAAACAAAAGACAAATCAGTTCATCGAAATAGAGTAGAGATAAGCACTGATGAATAGATGCACACAGACTCTTCATTCATTATTTCACCAACCGTATCTTTCAGTTTATTTTGCATTGCACTTGCATTTTATCTGTTCATTTATTTATCTAAACGCACACTTCTGCCAGACACCTCATTACTGGAGACTGACTCTATCCTGGCAGGATGAGCATCGTCTCTCCCTCTCTTGTATTTGCAGTCTGAGATATTTATCTATCTGGATGAGCTTCGATATTGCCATCTGTTTGCTTGTGTGGAGTCAGATTTAATATAATATTTTACCAAAAATGAGTTTGCCAATTTGTATGCCTCTATGCATCTTTATGGATATGTTTGCAGTCAATAAGTCTCCACTAGTGGAAATGTTACTATTTACTATAGTTGTCATTTAAACCTCTGGTGTATGGTGACCACTACAGTGTAAATTTCTCAGAATGAATCATTTGGAAGTATTAATTACATATTATTAGATAAGGAATCATTATGTTTTGTTTTGTTCTGTTCCCAAATATTATAATACTAATATAAATTACATAAAGTAAATTAATATTAAGATGTTAACAAAAACAAAATATTAGAAAATATAAACTAGAATTAGTTTTCCCCTACATGTATGCTTTTTATTTTCAGTTTTAAACTTGGTTATGAATCCCAGATGTGGTTTCAGGCTTTTTTAACCCACTCATAATATTGAATATCAAAGAACTTCTTACATAGTCATACTGCTAGTTCAAGATGAAAGTGTTGTCTGGCATTGGAAAGTGTCGAACTAGGATCATACAGTAACAGACACACTTACAAATTCTTAGAGAGAGAAAGAGAGAGCACTCTTAGACCAGATATATTTGCTGCATCTCCTCGGTCTAATATATTTACTGGTGAGCACTTCATCTCTGAGTCTGGTATTGATTTATAAAACCCCGCTGTAATATTTCTAATCCTTCCATATATACCCAGAGGATAACAGACCAGACCTGGCAGCATTCGGCAAGACATACACGAGACAAAGCAACATGAACCATGTCTGACTCTATTTATCCACACTTATCGTGTTGTCACACATCCATGTGACAAAAAACACGCATGTGCAGGCATGCACGCAAAATGTGATTCTTATAGCATGAAAACAGCAGATTCATTGCATTTTCACTGAGCTGAAGTAAATGTGATTAGAGGGTATGAATAGATTACAGTTAGTTTGAGCTGGATTCTATTCTAAAGGGCTGGCCGCATCAATGCTTGCAGATGTAGCTGCTAATTGGTTATCAGACACAACACGCACATACAAATAGATTCCAAGGGGAAGAAAGAGAGTGATGGAGAGAGAGGAGTCCTATGACGTCTGGAATTTCATCTCTGCAAATCAATCTAGCACACTCACTGTTCGCTGTGGCTGATGGAAACTATATTTTCTCATTTTTCACAGCTTTCCAAAAATATAATTGATGAAAGCAACTTAGAAAGGATCAGTGGGGATTTCATGACTCTCAAAGATATACTTAATCTTGTGGAATTGGAGCAGCTATATTTGGTTTAAAGATTCCCAGCATATTAAACCATAAAACCTACAGTGAATTTCACACACACACATATTCCATATTCTACATATTTGTAGCTTTTTCCATGATTAAGTCTGCTTATAAAGTTTTTTTTATAAGGTTCTCTCTCTGACCCTTATTAAATAGCCTAAATTAATATATATATATATATATATATTTGTTAAATAAAAATTTACTTTTGAATTAATTTACTCATTTTATGTATGTTTACACTACCGTTCAAAAGCTCAGTTTTTTTTTATCATAGAATTTTTATTGTTGCACATTGCATTTTTACATTTTATATCACCCCACCCACCCTATATAATCTAACAAAGCAATCCCCAATTAGTACACAACAACTGAATAAAAAATAATAATAATAATAATAAAAAAAAATAATAAATACAAATAAAAAAAAATAAAAAAAATAACCATACATACACACACATAGCATAATAAAAAATAAATAACAAAAAACACATGGTAAAATAAGGGGCATACATATATCTCCACTCAATCCACGTCTAAGATTTGTAAATCATTAAAGAATGTGATAAATTGTTGCCATTTTTCAAAAAAAGATTCCCCCCTACCTCTGATATTGTACTTAATTTTTTCAAGTTTTAGAAAAAATACCAAATCTTTGAGCCAAACTGAAATAGAGGGGGGTTGAGGGGAGGTCCAAGACAGCAGAATTCTGCGCCTAGCAAGAAGAGATGCAAAAGCTATGACGTCAGCTTGTCTCCGGCTTAAAGGCTGACCCCGAGAAGGAACACCAAAGATTGCAATCAAAGGGCAAACAATTAACTCGACCCATAGGACATCCAGAAAGTAATTTAAAGAAGGAATTCCAAAAGTTTTTGCAACTTGGAACAAAATGCAAACATATGACTAAGGTTACATGGTGAAAGTTTACATTTTATCACACAAATCTGAGACATTGGGGATATTTTAGAAAGTTTTTGCCTTCGAGAGATGACTCTGTGAATCGTTTTAAATTGTATAAAGCTAAGTCCCTAGCACATGAGGTGGTGGTGCGTATTTTGTCTAATACTCAACTCCAGTAGTCATCCTCAAACTCGAGGCAGTTCCTCTGGCCAAGCCCTGATTATTTAAATGTTGTGATAATCATCCTTTGACAAGATAATTGCATATATCTTAGAGATAATCCCACCCATATGAAGATTCAATTTAAATGCCTCCTCCCAAGGAGACTTTGTAGGTAGGGAGGGAAACCCAGAGAACAGAGAAGAGGCACAGTGCCTAATTTGAAAGTATCGAAATAGGTGAGAGGAAGGTAAATTAAATGATAACGATAATTCAGAAAAACTTGCAAACACATTATTAATGAAAAGATCTTCAAAGCATTTCAAAAAAGCTCAGTTTTTATAAGATTTTGTAATGCCTCTAATGTTCAGTAAGGCTGCATTTATTTGATTAAAAATACAATTGATTAAAATTCTAATTAAATATATGTTCAAATTTGAATTCATTTTTTTGATGGCAGAGCTGAATTTTAAAGAAGTCACTACAGTGTAATCCATCAGAAAGAAATCTTATATGCTATTTTTTTCAGGATTCTTTGATGAATAGCACATTTATTTGGAATAAATATTTTTCTAACAATGTAAAAGTATTTACTGTGACCTTCAATCAATTTAATGCATACTTACAGAATGAAAGTAATTTATTTAAAAAAAAAAAACCACCCCAGACTTTTGGTACTATTTATTTATTTAGTATTTTGTGAGTACATAAAACAATTTGTTTAACACAGGGCTTTTTAAGTGAACTAGAAAAAACACTAAACCGGTGAAATCAGAGAAGCATGCTCTTTCTCTACACATTGTGTGCCTGAAACAGAAGAAGTAGAAGACATCTTTCAGAGTAATCAGCAGAACGAGGCAGAGGTGTGACTGCAGAAGAATAACTCTCTGATTTCACGGTGAAAAACAGAGCGCTGTTCTGACATGTAATTGGCAGGTGTGGCACAGATCATTTTGTAGTGCTGCTAAATGACATTATCTTTGGTCTGTGATGATAAAGGGGTCAAACTGGAGTCAAAAAGTATTTTCTTTTTACTAAATGGTTTTGTAGCTCCATGGCACTTTCCATGACATTTCTAAACCATTAGTGGCACATATCCCATGCTTTTGTATTGAGAACTATTAGATATGTTAGATATCTTACATAAAATAGATCTAGAATAAAAAGTAATGTCATAATTTAATTGTCCCACAATTTGTGTGCAACTGTGTTAGAAATGGCAATATTCTGTAAGACTAATAATCGAAATAACATAATTTTTATGTTTTATTCAAATGGTAGAGGTGACAGCAATGATCAAGCACATTTCTTTCATTTATGGGGAATATCAGTAAGCTATATGCATATATATTATCTATTTAATTTTAATGGTTGTTTGTTGTTTATGCAAATCTGTCAGGATCCTGCCCCTGACTGTCTTGTCTGTATTGTCCCTGTTCAATGTTCCTTGTTTGTTTGTGTCTGAGCACATGGCTCTGTCTCTGTTTGTGGTTTGCCATGTCCTCCCCTTGTCCCACCTCCCTGTTTCCCCCGGTCACGCCCTCTTGTTTAGTCCTTGTCTAGTCCTCGTTAGCTTGAATGCTCACCTGATCCTCGTGTGCTCTGCTGCTTTATATTGGTGTTCCTTTCCCTTGTGTGTTTGCTGGTTCGTTTGGTGTTACCTGTTTCTTGATCCTGTATTTATCCTGGCTCTTGTGCTTGCTATTTTGAACTTGCTAAAGTTATTTTTGGACCTCTTATCTAGTTGTCTTATATCATCATTCCTTTCTTATTTTCTCTAGTTCTTGTTTTGATTTCTGTGCATTCTATCTAGTTTGTTTTCTCTTTTTGATTTTTAGATTTCACTTTAACCTCGTTTTTTGCAGTTCCCTTTTTGGATCTTGGCTTTTTGTTTGATTATTTCTTTTTGATTATTCATTGCTTGTGTTATCTGTCTTGTGCCATAGAGACAGTTATCAATTTGCTGCTCTATATTACAGTCTTGCCTTGTCATGTTTGTATCCTTACTGCAGTTTTGCTTCTTGAGTTATATCTCTGGTTTTGTTCCTCAGTAATCTTGCTTGTTTACTTGGAATATTTACTTTATTTGTTTGTCAGTCTTGTTTCTAGTCTTCAACTGTTCTGCTTTTATTCTTTAGTTTTTAAATTCAGATTTTTACTTTTAATTTTTGCTTTTTATTTTCTTGTTATTTTTTCCCTTGTATTTCATGTTTGCGTGCTGTCTTGTTGTGTGTTCCCTCCAGTCCTGCTCTACCAGCCTGAGACTCCCTGCCTGTTGGTTCCCCCAAGCAGTCCGCAACCAAGCCTGGTGCAAAATACTTTCATTGATACCGACTGGGACTGCTCTCCAGACTGTCTACCTCTGGAGGCTTAGATCTCTCCTGCTGTTTGGAGTAGTTTCAAGACTGTGCACCCCCGTGAACTTGTGCATCAATAAATATTTGTTTCTCTCATTCTGCATTTGGGTTCCTTCCTGCTGACCCTGACAAAATCAGGGTTTTAGTGTAAAAAATCGATTTTTTTTTTATTTAGTTTATCTGAAACTTCATATTTCAGGTTTGCTAAAGTAAAAACTTCTTATCAACTGTTTGGACTCTCATTCTGACGGCACCCATTCACTTCAGAGGATATATTGGTGAACAAGTGATGTAATGCTAAATTTCTCCAAACCTGTTCCTCAGATGGCCTGAGGGTGACTACATTTTCATTGTTTGGAGAACTATTCCTTTAAGCACCTCCTTTCACTGATCATTTGTTAGAAAACAAACAACAAAAAAGCATTCATAAAAAAAAATCCAGGGCCTATTTTCAATCGTATTTTGAAATTGCCCCCCACACCGGCTTTTAACTGACCACATGAACCTTAACGTAGACGCACTCACACACGTTAACCGCTGAGATGCCTCATTTCCCTCTTTTCATCTCTGTCTCTTTCTGACATTTTCTCCCTCATTGGTTTCCGTCCCTTTTCACATCTCTATCTCTCTCCATCCCTCGGTCTCCCTCTGATCTGTCTGGTTAGTGTATTACCGTGAGGGATATTTGAATGGTAATTGCCCTCCCATGGTCCTGAGGTTTTAATCTGTCTGCTAGAGAAGAAGAACTCTATTAATTGAAGATGGAAATGCAGCGGAGAGCTGCACTCTTTTGCCCCTCCATCTCTTGGGTTGCCAGTCTGAAGTCCTGAATGTTGGGCCTTGTACTAGGAAATAATCAATCATTCTTCCAGACTGACAGAGAACTGACCCTCACAGTCCGGCGACAATACAATTAACATTTACAATCTGCTCAGAATGCCACAGAATGCCACGGCACAACATGTTAATCAATGGGTTAAATAAATTACAAGGCTGAAACGAAAGCGAAACCTGAAGGGGAAACGATGGCAAAAAACAAGCCTTGTCCATGTGAGTGATTCTGATTACAAACGGGTCAGAACATTGACCTGTAATCTATTTTTGGAATAGATTTGTCCCGATGGGAGGATGGCTAAGTCATAAAAAATTACTTTTGCAAATAATATTTAATCAAAATGTAATAACTTGCTCTGACTCCGAAATTAGTTTTGCTGACATCACAAAAATCAGTCTTAATCAGTATTTATGTCCCGATTTCCAGTAAAAAAATAGCTAAACATCCTCAAAACAGGATGAATTAGATTATCTTGAATTAAGTTTATTTTACTTACCCTACTGGTAATGTGTTTTTCTAGCTTTAATCATAAGCCTCACTAAAGATAAGGGACAGATATCACAAGAGAGGTTGCAAAGCTAAAAGGAAGCAAGAAAGAGATGAAGAAGACAAAAGAGATGGGAAGACAGAGAGAAGGACAATCAAATAGAGATTATTTACTGCAGCGCATTCAGTACAGCACACACCCTCGGCGATGCACTGTAATGTATCACAGTGAAATGGCGTAGACTTTATCAGTCTTCAGAATCAGTGCCAGGAAGAGCAGAAACTCACAAGAAGCAGGCCTGCAGAAGACTCTACATCAGATACATGCCATTAGACACACCCCTGTATTCCTCAAGCCCTCTGGCTCTCTGAAGAACAGAACGTCAGGACCCTGAAAAGCTGCCGCGTGTCTTTGTGACTCACCACACGTCCTCAGAGTCCTCGTCGCACTCGGCCCCAAACTGACAAATGTCGCACGTTGATGTCTCCTTCTGACTGATCTCTGCTGAGCCCTCGTTAACTGCAGAGAGAGAGAGAGAGAGAGAGAGAGAGAGAGAGAGAGAGAGAGAGAGCAAATGAGATGAGAGATCTTGAGAGCTGCACTTAAAGGGGTCATTTTATGAGGAATCTAATTTTCCTGTATCTGTTCAGATAAAAGAGCTCAGTGTTCTTTTATGAAATAATCCAAAACTGCTGTTATTTGATTTATAGGAGTCAAAAGAATAAGTGAAGAACGTGTTTGAGATAAAATATGAGATGTGTGAAAAAACTAGGTAAATGTCACTTGTGAAATGAATGCTTTTATTGTGCTTAATTTTTAATCAAGCAATTATAAATGTAGTTTCAAAATATGTGTTTACTAAGGATAAAAAGCTAGCTGTAAAGTTTTCCTTGGCAACACAAACAAGTTGGCCATTTTGTTTAATTTACATTACAGAATTACATAGAACATAATTCATGCACATTAGAAAAAAATTGTAAAAACTGGGTCCTAAAAATGGCAACTGTGCTAGAAATTATAACTGTTCATTTCATCAAGTGATATAGTGTTAATATAATAGTCTACTTGAACTACCAAAGTCTGCGTGTACCTTAAAATATACTGATAACACTATAATTCATGTGGTAAAATGGAAAACCACATTATGAATCCGAGTGCATCATAAGTGGCCTATCCATAAAAATAGCCACAGTGTCAAAACAAAAATCATGACATTAAAATATGCAAAAAAATAACAATAAAACATTGCAAAACTGCCTAATGTACATTTCTGACAAACTAAAAAAAAAATAGAAACGTACAGTTAACAATTTTATTTTATTTGTATTAATTTAGTTTTTTGAGATGTGGTGGAAGTTAATTAAAAAGACTGCTGTGCATTCCCAGTATACAAATTAAATTAAATGAAAATGTGAAAAGTGTGTTTTAAAATAGATTATTTTTAAAAGTTAACTTGATTAAGTTTCCATAGTTCAAGTAATACTCATATACTCTACCATGAAAAAGTCCAGCTATATTCCTTATATAATTTAAAGTGTATGTAATCCTATAGGAAGTGAAGATTTGAATGTAAGCGGGTTCTAGATTACCATAAATAGACAATAGTAACAGCCATCAGGAGTATGTTTATATAATTAGTTGATTATTGCTGGGGACTAACCGCAGTATCAGCCAAGCTGCCACTCAACAAAATAAAACAATGTAACAGTAAAAGTGATTTGTGATGTGTTATTGATGGCAAATAGCCAGAGACTCTTCCGTTAGCCATTGCCTTCATGAAAATCTGACATTGCCACAAGTTCATCACTACAGAGATGAAAACACCACCTTAGTGGTTTTATGCTAAAATACGAACATTGTTCAGTGTATGTTTGCAATGTCATCTAAACTTGAATAGTGCCCCTTCCTAAAACACTTCAATTAGGACAGTGCTAATTACAAATGTGCAGTCCTTGAGCAGCTACTGGCAGTAAATGAAAGAGTCTAGATAAACATAGCATGTGAGTGTTTCTGAAGGCTAAATATGGGTCAAGCTGCAGGTTTGAGTGGGTGTAAAGGAACGGCCTGATTTTCTACACATCATGGAGTATAAAGTGTCAGTTGCTGCAATGTGGTCAGATTCACAGAGTCAAGGATAGTGTGTAGTGTTGCTAATGAAAGCTAGACAAAGCATTATCCACTGTGAGTTACTTAAGGAAGCACATTTTTACATCAGTTCTTCATACTGTATAATGATTCATGAGGTAAAGTTTGAACTGTAGCTACCCATAGGTTCCTGTGATTGTTACTGTATATCAGAGTGGATCTAATAAGCTACACCAATATCTCTGATAGTGAGAAGAAGGTTCAAGACGTCTATCCCAAGTATATGTCTTCTAAACAAGTAGCATCATAGCTGGCCATTCTGGACATGATTTAAACATGCAAGAACAAATGACGCGGCACTTAAGTTTCCAACCAAATCAAACCCAACAGCTGGGAATATACATCATTATTGTAGGCTATTCTTGTAGGTATTGCAAGAACATAGTTTTGAACACTGATTTGTACTTCCTTTAAAAAAATATTTTGGTAAGACTTTAGAATAGGGAACACTTATTCACTATTAACTACGACTTTTCCCTCAATAAATTCCTAATTTGCTGCTTATTAATAGTTGGTAAGTAGTTGTTAATGTTTAGGTATTGGGTAGGATTAGGGATGTAGAATAAGGCATTAATATGTGCTTAATTGCTACTAATAAATGGCTAATAATCTAGTAATATGCATGCTAATGAGCAACTAGTTAAGAGACACTAAAATAAAGTGTTACCAATATTTCTAAAGAAAAAAAAGAAAACAGCAGTCCTTTTGATTCACTTGATTATTCAAACTGGATATTACTACATGGGCCATTTTTGGAATAGTCCACACAAAAATTACAATTATGCAATCATTTATTCATCCTGCATGGCATAAACCGTATAGACATTTTGCAAAATTTCTGCAGTTTTTTTCCATACAATGGAAGTCAATGGTAACCAAAAGTGTTCTTCAATCATTCATCTTACACCAAGCAATACATATTTAGAACAATGACAGGATTTTCATTTTTGGGTCAACTATCTCTGTAAAGCCATTCAGTGCTCAGTGCTCAGTTATACGAGGCTGTCAGTTGTGTGAGAGTGAGGAGGAAGTGTTGTTTCCACGTCGACAGAACATATCTGATTCTGAGTGCGCGCGTGTATGTGTGTAATTTAGAGTGTATGAGCCAGAGCTCATCAATGATTTACACTCAAACATTAAAACATGTTTGATCCTACTGGATAGGGGCAACGCTTTCCTCCAGCTAAACTCTTCTCTTGAGCCACACTGATCTGTCTCTAAGCGACCACGTCCCTCCATCCTTCTCTCTTCTTGCCCGTTTCTTTTCTATTACCCTCCCTCCCTCGCTTCAGCTCCCCGTGTCTTGTCTCTCCCACAGTGGCTATATTTGTTCACATGTTCTGTGCTATCTATCTCCTGTGTCATCCCTGTTATAATGATTTCAGATGCCACTTTTGTTTTTATATCCTCTCTTATTTCATTTCTTTTCTTCTCATCTTCAATTTCCTGCTCTTTGTTCTTTGAGCCACATTCTACTGTTGTTTCATTTTTTTCCAGTCCCTCATTTTGTTTATCATATTTTTGGTAATAATACACTACTTAAAAAAAATTGGTGAGAAATTCAGTGAGATTTTTTTAATAGAAATTACTTTTTTATTCAATTGATATTTTAAATTGATTGATAGAGATATAATGTTACAAAAACATTATTTTAAATAAATGCTGTTCTTTTGAGTTTTCTATTCACCTAATACTAAAAAAATGTATCATGGTTTGTACAAAAACATTAAGCAGCACATCTGATTTCAACACTGATAAGAAGAAATGTTTCTTGAGGACTAAGTCAGCATATTAAAATGCTTTTGGCAGGATCATGTGACACTGAAGACAGGAGTAATGATGCTCAAATTTCAGTTAAATGTTAATAATATTCCACAATATTATTGTTTAGTAGTTTTAGCATTCTAGAAGTATGCTGTATTGCATATTAACGTCTGGCAGTAAAGGCCCTTTCACATGGCTCACATCAGCTTTGCCCAGTGAGTTGAACTCAGCTATTACCTCCAGCAGCACACTACGTGCCAGTCAAGCGCTGTTAATGCGTCACTCAAAGTTCAAACAATTTTAAGTGTGTGACCTTTTAAAGTACAGCCAGTGATTACTGGAAAAATCACATGATGAATGCAATTACAGGTCTGAAGTACGTGATGTTTGCACATGCTTTTGCATCTCTAATGAGACGTTTTCAAAGCCTCTGAGATTTTTTTCACAAACATTATGAAGAGATCTTTAATTCCTCAGTTTCATTTTATTCAGTTATATATACCTTAATATTTCCAACAAAATTCCAATGCATGTAAATGTAAATTCATGTGAATACATTTTCTGTGAGTACTTTTTCTCATTCTGCAGTGTATTAAATCAATTCCCATGCCATGTTCATATTCTAAGCTTAAGCTTAAATACATGTTTTCATTGTTTACTGTGTGTGCACTCCTGCTTTCATGGTACATAGAGTAGCAGCCTCATGGAATTAGCTTTCCATAACTCCATAACCTTTCCATAACATATCTGCAATGCTTTTCATGTGGTGGTCAAAAGGGCACATGATGCATGCATTGAAGCCCTGATGTGAGTCATATGAAGAGCTGATGTATGAAATTGAAAACTTGCATACTATTTTCTGAATAAAGCACACAGTATACAATTTATAGTGCTTACTATATATATGTGTGTGTATGTGTGTGTGTGTGTGTGTGTGTGTGTGTGTGTGTGTGTGTGTGTATGTTTTGCCAGAAATAGTATTTCATTCTTTCTACGTTTACTATTTTGCATTATATTTGTTACTTGCCATTACTTTGTAAATAATTGTAAAATTTGTTAGCAATTTCTGAGTTTTATTCAGTGTATTCTATTCCAGACATAGAGCTTACTGCATTTAAACTGTATCACAGAACCCAATGTGCTAACTAGACCTTGAGGAATGAATTGGAACTAATATCAAGTGCCATTTTTAGCTGACTTTTTGTGTCTCATCAATTTATCAGACTTCCCCGATAGAAGACATTTTTTAATTTAACTGGATTTAAAATGCTAAATGTTACTTTCTGATATAAACATGCAACTTGGTAAGGTCATGTGACAGCAATATAGTGTAATGCCTACTATTTCACTTATACTAGAACAGACTAGACTAAATACTAGGCCACTACATATTCCATTCCCATCATAGTTTTCTCTCTCTCTCTCTGTTCCTTGTTTCAAATTCATTCCTAGTTGATCAGTAGAACTTTCCTAATATTTCAGAGTAGATATATCATCCCTCACTTCAGAGCATCCCTCCCTCTCTCTCTCTCTCTTGATCTTCCCATCACCCCATCCTGAATCTCTTTTTAATTAGCCATGCTCTAGAGTGAAATTCTTCATCCTGGATTCACTTCATAAGTACTGCGGGCATATTCACATTTATCAGGAGAGGCAGACAGAAGCTGCTGTCATCCGAACTAAGTAAGAGCATCTTGGTGTTCGGATGTGAACAGACAAAGCGAGATATGAAATCATTATTGTAATGTTCTGTATTAATTAGAGATGAGCTGAAAATACTCACCATCATCCCCTGATCCAGAGCCAGTATCTGCAAAGCAGAAAACAGATGGTCAGGAACACAAGCTTCATGTCCATTCAAACGGATTTAGTTCTATTTTTGAACCTATTCTAGATGTACCTTACAAACAACAATACTATGTATTTGATAATTAGATTGCACACTCGTAGACAGAAAATATGTTTGTCTACAGCACTATGGCAAAATCATCCATTCACACATCTAAAACCCCTTTGGCCAAACAAGTCGCTGTTTCTGCAGATTATTTGCATTAAATTGAAAATTCTGTCATCATCTACCAAGCCTCACATTGTGTCGAACTTGCATGATTTCTTTTTCTTGTGGAACACAAAATGAGTCTTATCAAAATGTCTTTTTTCCATTCAATAAAAATGTTTACTGATTATTGGCTGACAAGTTCAGTTGCCTTTTTACTTTATTAAAAGTACACTGAACAAAATTATAAATGCAACACTTTTGTTTTTGCCCCCATTTTTCATGAGCTGAACTCAAAGATCTAAGACTTTTTCTATGTACACAAAAGGCCTATTTATCTCAAATATTGTTCACAAATCTGTCTAAATCTGTGTTAGTGAGCACTTCTCCTTTGCTGAGATAATCCATCCACCTCACAGATGTGGCATATCAAGATGCTGATTAGACAGCATGATTATTGCACAGACGTGCCTTAAAACAATAAAAGGCCACTCTAAAAATGTGCAGTTTTATCACACAACACAATGCCACAGATTGTACGTTTTGAGGGAGCGTGCAACTGGCATGCTGACTGCAGGAATGTCCACCAGAGCTGTTGCCCGTGAATTGAATGTTCATTTCTCTACCATAAGCCATCTCCAAAGGCGTTTCAGAGAATTTGGCAGTACATCCAACCGGCCTCACAACCGCAGACCACGTGTAACCACACCAGCCCAGGACCTCCACATCCAGCATCTTCACATCCAAGATCGTCTGAGACCAGCCACCCGGACAGCTGCTGCAACAATCGGTTTTGCATAACCAAAGAATTTCTGCACAAACTGTCAGATACCATCGAAGGGAAGCTCATCTGCATGCTCGTCGTCCTCATCGGGGTCTCGACCTGACTGCAGTTCGTCATCGTAACCGACTTGAGTGGGCAAATGCTCACATTCGATGGCGTCTGGCACTTTGGAGAGGTATTCTCTTCATGGATGAATCCCGGTTTTCACTGTACAAGGCAGATGGCAGACAGCGTGTATGGCATCGTGTGGCTGAGCGGTTTGCTGATGTCAACGTTGTGGATCAAGTGGCCCATGGTTGCGGTGCGTTTATGGTATGGGCAGGCATTTGTTATGGACAATGAACACAGGTGCATTTTATTGATGGCATTTTGAACGCACAGAGATACCGTGACGAGATCCTGAGGCTCATTGTTGTGCCATTCATCCACGACCATCACCTCATGTTGTAGCATGATAATGCACGGCCCCATGTTGCAAGGATCTGTACACAATTCCTGGAAGCTGAAAACATCCCAGTTCTTGCATGGCCAGCATACTCACCGGACATGTCACCCATTGAGCAGGTTTGGGATGCTCTGGATCGGCGTATATGACAGCGTTTTCCAGTTCCTGCCAAATATCCAGCAACTTCGCACAGCCATTGAAGAGGAGGGCCAGTGGACATTCAACATGCCACAGGCCTGATCAACTCTACGAAGGAATGTGTTCAACACTTTGTTAGGCTTTATGTGAAGGAATGGTGTTACACTTTGTTAGGCACTGATTTTCGGATGGGGGTCAGACCCCACCCCCCAATACAGTAAAACCCCCAATACAGTAACATTTTAGAGTGGCCTTTTATTGTGGCCAGCCTAAGGCACACCTGTGCAATAATCATGCTGTCTAATCAGCATAATATGCCACACCCTGCTTGGATTGAGGTGGATGGATCTCGGCAAAGGAGAAGTGCTCACTAACACAGATTTAGACAGATTTGTGAACAATATTTGAGAGAAATAGGCCTTTTGTGTACATACAAAAAGTCTTAGATCTTTGAGGTTAGCTCATGAAAAATGGGTAAAAAAACAAAAGTGTTGCATTTATAATTTTGTTCAGTATAATTAGAATGGGAATTGAACACTGGCCCTCTTTGCTCACTAAAAAAACTAAACTGTAGTTTAAAAATAAACAACAACAACAAAAAATGCTGTAGTTTAGTTAAGTGATAATCAAATGAAGAGGCGCAATTTGATGCTAAAGGGATATGCATCCAAAAATGAAAAATCTCTTCACAAATCGAATACGGCAGAAAGAAAAGGAAGCATAAACTTCACGTAAAACTGTCACAAGAATCTTCAGATTTTTGCCTAGAATGTGGGCAATGTGTATTTTGCACAGATGCAGAGGAGAACAACAGAAAGTGATATCACAGATGTCATGCAAAATGAAAGTCAGCATGGCACGTGCAATTCTCTCTTAGCCCTGTTTATACAAGGCATTTATGGAACATTCTAGATTCTAGAACATTCCTGGGATGTAAACTGAGCTATTATGAACCCAATGGATTAAATCTGTAGAACTGAGAACTAGTGGGCGAAAGAAAAACAACTATAGAGGGAAATGTATACATTAGAGTGGAAAGGGAGGGTGGAAAAGAGCTTGGCTGTCACCTCATTTCCCATTTTTAACACTTATTAATCTGCCCTTCGGCTGCATCTGTACCTCTCAAAATATAAATAATGGAGTTCTAGTGGTTTTATTTGAGGTGAAAACAAAAAGTAGCCCCATATAACCCCACTTTCTCTCTCTCAAGTACAAGGGCACAGCCGCTATTACTAGACTGCACCATGCTCTCTCGCTCTCAGTCTTTCTCGCCATCCGCCCCTGGGCTCGACGGCAGCTTTGGGAAAATCTGACATTCATCAATTTGTTATGATGGAGAGGAGCAGCTTATAGCTCTGTGCCCTCCCATTAATCACCCCACAAATTATTCCCCGCCCAGAACAAATATAAATCTTAGTTTGAGATGGCCACAGGAAGGCAAGTCCTTAATGTGTTATTCCTTTAATTCCAAACTGTGTCTCTCCTGCGTCTCTGCAAAAGGACTCTTCTTAATAAGCCTTTTTGTCTTGCTTTTTAATAAAAGTATCTCAACCCCACTAAGTAAGGGATAATGTACAGTATCACAAAATAATTAATTTTAACAATATAAATTATTATATTAATAAAATGTATTCTAGAGATGGGAGACAAATCAAATAAATAGTATAAAATAGATGGCCACCATTTAATTCATGGAATCACACCATAAAGAGCATAGACAAATCAACATACATGAATGGAGCCACTACAGCCACCGTTTTTTTTTTTCCTGTGATCATTCATGTAGAAAGTTTGGGGTCAGCATTATATGTCATTGGCCGAGTTATTAGGTATACCTGTTCAACTGCCCATTAATACAAATACCTAATCAGCCAATCACATGGCAGTATTTAGACATGTATACATGGTCAAGACGATCTGCTGTTTCAAACTGAGCGTTCGAATCGGGAAAGAAAGGTGATTTAAGTGACTTGGTTATGTTCACACTGCAGGAAGCTGTTGCCCAAATCTCCTATGTAACTCAGTTATATGTGACTCATTTTTATTTCATGACAGTGTTAAGAGCACAAACCACATGGAATCTCATGTTTTCAGTTTTGAGTTGGTCGACTTTCATATGTGGTCCAAAATTCAATTTGGGTCAGATGTTTTGCAAGTCTGAACAGTCAAAACTGATTTCACATGACTTTTGCGTCACTCTAGATCGACATTCGTCATTATTCCGCTCTGATAGGAGATTTTACATACTGGTAGTACTTTGATCACTCTGTGAATATGTGACAATCAGTTGAGTAAGGAGTCAATTGAGTGAAGAGACAGTTTGGTGTTGTTTAACGATTTATTACAGTGACAAGCTAAACTTAAGGAGTCATACAATAAATATTTAAAAACTTTGCACTATTTCTCCACATCTTTGACCTCCTTATCGTTTGCTCATGAATTTGCTGGCTTTCGCAGCACATCAGCTTATAAATTAACATGTTAATGCTTATTTAAGTGGCCTCCAAGTTTCCTTCCATATGTGTTTCATGCCTTCTTGTTATAGTTCTTTTGTGCATGTTAGTCAGTTGAGGACCGTCATTCGTCCACACTGCAATCTGATATTGGCCACATTTAAAAATGACAATGTGAACAGCCATATAAAAATCAGATCTGACAAAAAAAGAAAATGGAATTGAGCACTAATGCTTGTGCTAGTGAACATAGTAGCCTTTGAATGTGACATGGTTGTTTGTGTCAGAGTGGCTGGTCAGAGTATTTCAGAAACTCACTGATCTACTGGGATTTTTATGCACAACCACCAGGTTACAGAGAATGGTCGCAAAAGAGAAAATATCAAGTGAGAAATTTTATGGGCACAAATGCCTTGTTGATGACAGAGTTCAGAAGAGAATTGGCCAGACTGGTTCAAGCTGAAGGATGAGCAACAGTAACTTTCAGAGTATGCAGAACAGCATCTCTGAACACACAACACATTGAACTTTGAAGCAAATGAGCTACAGCAGCAGAAGACCACATAGAAGGCCACTCATGTTGCTAAGAACAGTAAACCGAGGACATGGTTAACACAGGCTCACAAAAATTGGACAATAGAAGATTGTAAAAAGGTTGATGAGTCTTCATTTCTATACTTAGATGTTTTTACTGTACTGAACAAATGGAAAAGCAATAATAGGCCTACTCATTCATATTAGTTGTGAACTACATAGCAACACTGTTTATCTTAACCTGATTTCTTTGCTTTCAAATCTCTTAAATGTGCAATCTACTAGATAATGTGAGACAATCACGTTCAACAGCATTTTTGTACTGAAACTGTCGTTCACAGCATGCTTTGCATGGAACTTATTGAGGAGAGTAGAAATTAAGTGCTATTTACGATTTGAGAAGGATGAGAAAATGGAAAAACATAACGGTGTTTAATGTTCAGTTATGTTGGGATTTTTTGGGACTGGTTGACCATTGTGGTGAAGGGTGCAGTTAAGAAAAAAGAGCCAACAATTTGTTAGCTAACCAGTACAATGTTGTAATTCAGTGATGTGGCGCACAACCGATGAACCTGAATAAATCAATCCTGTCAGGGAAGCATAGAAAATCACTTTGAGACTCTTTTGCCTAATTGGGTCACATAAAAATAACTTCAATGCATGATGTTACATTTACGTGAACAAATTACGTTTGTGTAAATTCACGAGGAACCAATATACAGGATTAAATCATGAAAATTAATTTAAAAACAAGACAAAATAAAAGAACAGATTAAGCGGGCTATTTTGCAGTGTCCTCTTCCTCAATCTTTCTCACTTTCTCTTTCCCAAACGTCTGTGTCCCCTGCTGGGTCACAGGTAACACAAATAGTCTGAGCTATGCAGATGAAGCTGAGGTCATTCATATTCATGAGGCTGTGGTTTTAATGAGGGACTCAATTACAGGTTCACATTACTCTGAATATGAGACACTTCTGCTGTCTGAAATAGAAGAGAGAGACAGAGGCTGCATGCATTCAGCATCTCATTTCTTCATCTTCAATCCGTGTTTTCATTCTCCAGATCATTCCTTGTTCCCTTTGCTGATCAGCCCAATCCCCATTGCAGTCATGATCTTCCATAATTAGCCAAATTATTTGTCTGGGTCTGTCCTTCTGGTATTACACCAGACTCTCTCTCTCTCTCTCTCTCTCTCTCTCTCTCTCTCTGCCTCTCTCTCTCTCTCAAACTGTTCTGTGGGGAGCGTCTAGATGTTCTGATGGATTATACTAATGATGACTTTTCCAATTCCATCTTCCTGCAGCATTGCCCCTTCGCCGACACACACACACACACATATACACAGAGGGTCTGATTTATAACTACACTGCTCTATCTTTCTCTTCTTTACAAGCAATAGGTGATCAATTTGAGAGCAGTGTGACCTGTGTTTATTCTGTCTCCAAACACACACATAGATTTGTGTACCCCCATAAAGCACACACAATGATTTGTGGTCTGTGAGGAAATGTAGCCCACTTTACTTGACACTGATTACTGCCTTTGCCTCTGAACAACCCCACATCTCTGCATCACACAGACAAACACAGATGGCTGTTTTTCTACAATGGCGGGGACTCTACTTTTCACATTGCACTATTTTTGCTAGATATGCTTGTAAAACTATAACGTACATAAAAGTTACCTTCCCTGAAAAGTAGTTTTGTTGTAAACACATCTAATGTGTTTAAAATGGTAATTGTGGCCTCAGTTCATTGTTGAAAATAGCCATTTTTAATAGTAGCATTTAAATGTGTCCAACATTCTTCGTTATAATTCCTTATTATAAATATTTAATGTTCTTTAAAATTGCGAGATACAAAACAATAACATTGTTGGACTCTACAGCATGGCAGGAAAGTAAATGATCTTACTTTATATTCTCAATTGTTACACAAATTGTAGTGCTGACTCATTTAACCACATTACCAAAGGTATTGAGAAAAAAAAGATCACACAAATATTTTTCTACAATTGAAGGGAAATATACAGCAATGTTCACAAGTATGGGGTTGGTAAGAATGTTTTAAATGAGGCTGCATCTATTTGATCCAAAATACAGTAAAAACAGTAATATTTCCAAACACTTATCTATTTCAATATATTTTATAGACACATTTCTTATTATTATCAGTGTTGAAAACAGTTGTACGGCTTAATATTTTTGTGGAAACTGTGATAGTTTTCAGGATTTTTTTATGAATAGAAAGTTTAAAAAGTGCATTTATTTGAAACTTTTTTATATGCTTTTTTATTAACTTATATATGTAAATGTAATAATTTCTCTTTAAAAAATCTTACTGACCTATAATTACAAACAAATAATTGGTCTTAAACTACCATATAAATTATGCTTAGCTTTGTAGAAACACACACACACACACACACAACACACACACACACACACACACACACACACACACACACACACACACACACACACACACACACACACACACACACACACACACACACACACACACACACACACACACAGCTAATTTATTCTTATATTAAAACACATATATTTTCTATAATCTAAACTACATCTGAATGCCTCATTACACATATTTAGATATTTATGAATATATATTTATCTTTGTTCTAGATTGAATTAGACTTCTTCCTCATTTAGTAAAATATGTCAAAAGTGGGCTAATCTAGATACAGAGGACAAAAAGAGGACATATAAACTGGACCAAAATACTTGTGTGTGTGTGTGTGTGTGTGTGTTCTCACAGGAAGTCACCTCTAACGAGTAGATGTGTGTCTTTGTGCATGTGTGTGAGAAAAAGACAAAGAGGTGGAACAAAGTCATTTGCCATTATAGCAGTACTTCACAAGCCCGATCGCAAGCTTTTGAGCTTTTCTGAATAGTCTTCCTAAAGCGGTGTCTCTACACCTCAGATAATTGATCAGATAATGAAGAAAAGTCAAAAGAAAGAGACTGAAATGAGAGAGAAAAACAATGGATGAAGGAGGCAACAAACAATAATTGTTTCTGGTATTAAATGTTATTTAAAGATTCAATTTCAGCGAACATTAGAGTATCAGTATCTTCACCGGTGACTGCTGTCAGCACTGTGCTCTGTTTCTCTTTCTCTCTAATATTGTACTAGCAGTTGAGATAATGGCTTCCATCACAGTCAGAACATCAATCAAACCTGTATCTAAAACTGCCTCCCTAAGCAAAGCAAACTGTAACCTGCATAAAATGTCTTTAAAACATTAAACATTTTTTAAATCTGCGTTTCATGTTTTTCATTAATAAACTGAGCTTTCATTTAAATCCTTATGACTGTTTCACACCACACACATTGTAACTGAAAAAGCATGATCTCAAACATTTGTCTTTGAAGACCAATTTATCTAAACAATTCACATTCATTTTAGTACTATATTATACTACATTAACTCTGTTCTGTACATTAACAATTTGTGATGTACAATATAAGAATTTTTGCATAAATCTATGAGACAAAGTTGATACTTAAATTAAACAGAATTGAAATAGCAATCTCTGAACACTACATTTCACTGTTTTTTATTTTTATTTTTTAAGATTATTACATATCCCAGTTTCAGAAGTGTCATTATCTCCATTAACATTCTGAACCTCCTGTGTCGTTCTGTATTTCACCCGACACCAGGTGCATTCGTCACTCTCAGAGTCATTAGGCGTTAGTGAATGATCGTTACTTTAGCTCATAATCACTGTTATTTCCTCTGCGGCATGACTACAAGTCAGCACATTTAGATTGAACCCCGCTGGATGTTTCACTGTGGAATGTTGCGCCTCTGAGCGTCGAGAGCATGTGGACATATCACTGCTCCCTGCTAATGGGAGTTTGCAGTTTAATGTATCTTTGCATTTTTTGCCACCTATTGGCAAAGTGAAAATGTCTATGTGTGAACATGGTGTGATTCAGATTCTAACCTTTTCTTTCTTTCTTTCTTTCTTTCTTTCTTTCTTTCTTTCTTTCTTTCTTTCTTTCTTTCTTTCTTTCTTTCTTTCTTTCTTTCTTTCTTTCTTTCTTTCTTTCTTTCTTTCTGTTTGACATACACATACATTTTTTACATTTCAAATTAGCTATGTAGTACAAACATTTATTGTTTATGAGTTAACTTATTCATAGATTATGAATGTGTTTATCAATGATTTAGTGTTAACAAATTGTACCTTGCTGTAGTGTAATAAAAATCATTAGATAATTAACCAAAATCATTATATTTTTATGAATTAACTTACACCTAGATTAACAAATTCTGTTAAAATATTGTTCTTCAACAGTTGTTAACAAATTATACCTTATTCTAGGCAGTGTTGGTAAAAGTTACTTTTAAAAGTAATCCATTACAATATGAAGTTACATTACTTTTGCATTACATTTGTCACCTGGGCTGGGCTTGCTTATTTGTTTTTGATAACAAAAAACACAGTTTTTTTTTGCCAACCGTAAAACCGTAAAATCCCTTTCACACCAAAAGTGAAATTATTAAGCCTCAGCCCAATTCCTCCCAACACAGTGACAGGCGAGGTGCCAGTGAATAAATTGGAAAACAGATTTTCCAAAAACTTATTTGAAAAAGTAACTCAAATCTGTTACGTAATTCTTGTTACTTGTAATGCGTTTCTCCTGCACTGATTGTAGTATTAGCAAATCATTAGAAAATAAACAAAATCATAATAATCTGTTGTTGTTGTTCAGTGAAGCTATCTAAACATCTTTAAATCAAGATCAATTTATTTGAAAAGCAACAATACCCTTAAATAAATGTTTTCAGAGAGTATATCTTAAATTAAGTAATTTTTCTTAAAATGTATTCTTTATTTTTCTTTCTTGGTCAAAATGTACCCCACGTATAGTTTAAGCAGTTATATTTATGCTTTTAAACAAGGAAAAAAAATGTGATAAGACAATGTGGTAAAACAAAATATTATTTTGTTATTTGCTACGCTGTTAACTGCTGCTTCTGTTAGCTTGAAATATATGGTTTTATCATGATTAAAGCTGTACAGTATGGCAACCGCACGCGCGTCCATAACGCTTCTTCTGGCTATGTGAAATGTATAAGTGTATTCAATGAGCTGATGATCTGAATGAGAGCGAGAGAGAGAGAGAGAGAGAGAGAGAGATGCAGAGCAGGAGGACGCAAGGAACAGGATTGAGAACTGCTGCTTTAGAACATTGATTTTGAAAGTGTGTGTCTATTAGAATTGTTAGAAGTCAAAATCGTGATTTATATGTGAATAGATTTTTATGTGTACCCCTAGTTTTCTCTTTCTATTCTCTAAAGCAGCGTAGCATGGCCCTGTAGCATGCATGTTCCCGGGGGCGGGGTTTATCTGGGTCCTTGACGTAATGGACCCGGGAAGTAACTCGTTGTAGTCCCTACGGCTGTTTTTTGTAGGCATTAAACTGCCAGAATTTTAAAAGACCATATCTCTGTTTGCATTGAGCGTTCAGCGCTGAAACTTTGCAGATATTGTTTATGCTCAAACATCAACAATACACACTGACTAACATTTAAAAAGTGAAATCTCAATCAACCACCCCTTTAACTTTGATTAATACATTCTAAAATTATTGTTCATTGTTAGTTCATGATACGTGAGGCAGTAACAAACAGAACCTTACTGTAAAGTGTTAATGATTTATATAACTTCAGTTTACCAGGTGCCATTGAGACGTTCAGCGGCACACACACACACAGGAAGGAGTCACCTCTATGACACAGGGACGTACCGACAGGACAGGCACCCTCTGACACCACCAGCACCTCTGTTTGCAATTTACAGGCGTCTTTGCGCAGGAGACAATGGTTCTCATAGCTCTCGCCGTTAGATCCGCACACTGGAGCATAGTCACTGCTGCACTGTAAAGAGAGAAAGAGGCACAGGTGTCACAGATGCATGTTACTGTAGTAAATGTTTAATGGTCAGATCAGATGAGGACAAACTTTAATTACATCTGCATTCTGAAACACAAGACACCTGTTCGGGTGGACCTGCATGCAGGTAGCGAAGAGTCAGTGGCTGCTATTACACCCGACCGTGACCCTACAGCACACACACACACACAGAAGACCACTAGTGTCATTATGGCCAGCTGTGGTGTGGTGTCTGGAGAAAACAGGTAACCCAGAGGCAAGAACGCAGAAGGTGAACCGGTTTCACTCGTATATCAACCACACAGAAACAGATAGAGGTTATTTACATCAGCCATTAAACAAGAGGTCATCCATCTATCTGAATATACACACACGCACACACAACTGACACACCGCAAACACACTGTAAAATCAGTGGAAACACACACGCACACCAAACACAGAACTGCTGACTAACGGCCTGAGGGTAAAATAAAGCGAAAGTGAGAAGGACAAAACAGAGACACAGGAGGGAGGGTGACTCTTTGAAAGTTTGAAATCTCTAGTGTGATTTATAAATCATAGGCAGCCAGCCATAAATATCGGAGAAGGTGATTTAATGAATCAGAACACAGTGAATATGTCTGAAATGTTCACTGATATGCATTTTGCAGTGATGCAGGGTGGACTTTTGTTGAGGCAAAGGAAATCTTATCTTTGTTAATTCATGAATGTAAATTTGCGTTCAGTTTCATGTTTACACCAGTTAAGTGCATATGTAAAAGCATGTATCTTAAACTATCAACATTTGTTTTTCAATTTATTCAATTTCCAGCTTGACTTGACACTAGTGGCAGTAAAATGGCAACAACTTTTATTCTTTTAGACAAAAATTATAACTACAAGGCAGATTATTGATTAATAAAAATAATGTATGCACTAGGGCTGCAACAACTAATCGATAAAATCGATTATTATCGATTATGAAAATCATCGACAACGATTTACGGTCATATCCTTATCTATAAATGTCAAAAGTTCACGGGAGCATTTCCATTTTTGCATAAGGGTCCGTCCTGACAGCCTGTGTTAAGTTTAAAATACCGTATGAGCGCGGCGTGCATGCGCGTCAGACAGATGGAACACAGAGAGGGGGGTTGGTTTAGTTTTCGATATTCGTGACACATTCAGCGATAAACGCCAATAACTCCAAATCGACTTGCCCCAAAAAAATCTAAACAGTGTAACCGCCAAAAGGATAAATTTGATCATGTTTCACAACTTTTCCATAGTTTTCGCTCGATGTAATAAACACTAGCTCGCACAAGCCGTCTCAAGCTATAGCTCACTGGGCGGTGTTTTTGTAATAGCTTTTTAGTTAAAGCGCCTATAGACATGAGACCAGTGTCAATCAAGAGAGGGGGACAGTGGACATTTTTCTCAACCTTCCATTTTACATCTACTGGTTAGAAATGGAATTGCATGTCAAAATATTGACTTTCTTTTTGAAGAATTGTATTTAATTTATTAATCGAAAGAATAATCGGCCAACTAATCGATTATCAAAATAATGCACAATAGTATGCACAATAGTATGTTATGACCTCAAAACACTTCTACCATATGCATTATTTGTAAACTAATAGATTTTGAGGTTTTCATCACATAACCTTCTCCATTTGTAAGGTATTTCTGATAAAGTAAACTTGCTCTGTAGTCCACCTGGTGAGTATGAGTCCTGTGAAACACGAGTAGCGACAAAAGAGCTCAAAGATTTGTAGAAGAAAACTAAAATGGCATGGATGCTTCAGCAAATGTGTTTTTATCTCACATTTGCTTTTGTTAATACTATCAGTTAGGCTAATGTAGGGCGTTATTTTTAAATGCAACAGAGCATTAACCTTTTAGCAACATTTTATTCGAAACTTCCTTGATACATTCAATTAGATTCATGTTTATGTGTTTCAGATAAAACGAACCACATTTTTTGTGGCACTTCATTGCATAATTCACTTTAATAGGTCCGTGAAATATGCAAGAATCAATGTAATATAATTATGCGGAAATCATTTTTCCAATGAGCCTGAGTTGACAAAGTTACATCAAGCTTATTGGTATTGATTGAAACAATAATACAGAAACTACTATAATACAGTACAAAGCGTATTTTGTGTTGCTTTTATTTACAACTACTAATTTCAGCTGAACGATTATTATTAATATTCACTTTCATTTAGGAACTTAATTCTTGTAGTCGAATCCTTTAGTAAATGAAGTGCTCCCTAAAAACGGCTCACTCAAATATGATTTCAAGTAATTTTTTCAAAATGTGGTGATGTCAGAATGGGCAAATCTATTTATTAATCTAGTAAAATCAGTCTAACACATTCAGGCCAGTTTGTGTTTGAGGGTGTGAGTTTGACCTCTAACTTTTGGACCCCACAATATAATTTATTTTCATTTATGAAACTGTTTGAATTATTGCTGTTGGAATTAGATGATTTGCAATGCAAATATCCATATACCTAAATCTCTGTTGTGTAATTTGATACAGATGTGTGAGGCAAAGGAAGTAAAAATCAGTACAAATGAACAAAGTAAATGAGAAAGAGGAAAGACAAATGATTTGCTGTTGGAGGCAGATACTACATGATTTCAACAGGTGTGTGTATGTGTGTGTGGATATGTAGAGATTGGTTTAATCACTGCACTTAACTTGAACACATGCACACACACAAACGGGCAAGTCAATCAGGCAAATATATGGATTTTCTAAAAGAAAACACATCATCGCTTTGAAGCTGAGACTCAAACATTTATTATCTATATTAGTGGAAAAATAGAGAGAGAGAGAGAGGAGAGCTCCAACATGTGATGAGTAATTGACAGAATGGAGAAATGAATGAAACACTGAATAGAAAGCTGTAAAGAACTGAAAGGCTGAAATAAGAAAATGGATATAGCCGGTGAAGGATGAATAGAGAGGAAGGAAAGATGATATAACTGCTGTTTCCTCATTCATCTTCAACCAGCAGCCGCTTTTTGACGAGGATATCAAAACATGTCATTAAGAGAAATTCTTTCTTCCTGTTCTTCCATTTACTGTAACTGCTCTCATCCATCTCTCATTTAATTTTTCCTGCTCTGCAGAACTGCATCCCTCACTGTGTCCTCGCACCCAGAGCACAGCCACAACCAGACATCTTTTACCAGCCGGTCTCATTGTTGTATTTATCATATACAGTACTGTATAAAGATCCAAAACTGCAGTCATTACTACAGGATCAGCAAAGCAAAGCAGTAGCACTTTACAATAAGTGTTCGTTTGTTAACAGTAGTTAACATGAACCAGCAATGAACATTTAGAATATATCATATTTATTCAAATGAAATGTCAAATTGCCTGCTAAAATTATCTAATGTACTCTGAAACAACATGAACAAACAATGAACAACTGCAAGTTTATTAAACTTCTTATATTATGTAATGCATTAATGTTAACAGAAGATTTATCTAAGTTAAATAAGAGAAAATCTAGTTACACTATATATAATCATTTTAGTTCATTTTTTATTAAAAAAGAAATTATCAAAATAGAGAGCTTTTGAGAGTAATTTGGCCTAAAACTAATTATTTGAATGCAAAATCATCTCCAGAAGTACAACCAAGTATTGCCAGTTGCTGTGATAGTGTGTGTGTGAGTGAGTGAGTGAGTGAGTGTGTAAGTGAGTGATGAGTGACTGACAATGCACAGTTTTGTGAGTGAGTGAGTGCGTGACGTGAGTGAGTGAGTGAGAGTGACTGAGTGTGTGTGTGAGTGTAATGTAAGAGGATAGGAAGTGAATTGTAATAGTTTATATCACAATTTATTGTAGTTTTAAGTGTTTCTGTAAATTCAACCCCTAAATATGCAATATGTATATTTCAATGTATTATTTAGTGTCTCAAATTATTTAAAAATGAAAGGGACTTCATCTCATTAGATTTTTTTTTAATCAAATTAGATCCAACTCATTAGATTCAATTTTATGAATGCAAATCAGATGATAAGATTATTAATAACTAATGAATGATAAGCTTGGCATCAGTAAGACTCAGCAGTAATACATTATGACTGAATAAGCAACATTAAATAGATGATATATTCACACTTGCACACCTGCACGTCAATTCTAGACATTCTAGAATTCTATATGGTGTGTTCAAGTGACGTTGGAAAGATCATATTTATGAGATAAATGACACCACAATGTCATAATTATGCATGGGAAACTCTTAATTTAATATACAACATGAATTAAATAAAAACCATAACACAAAAACCCATCTGATGTCATTTTGTGTTAGAGTTAAAACACCTTGTGCTGATCAAAGTGATTGAATGCACCTGATTTCGTATCGTTCCTTTTAGAGCTTGGCAGCCCAGCAGCTCACACATTCTTCTAAGATTTTCTTTCTGAAGAAAGTCATTTACACTTTAAAAAATCGACCTACTTTAATTAAAAAATATAAGTTCAGTTGGCTTAAATTTAAAAGTATTAATCAAATAATTTCCACTCATTACAACTCATTCCATTTCATTTAAATTATATTAAACTGACAACTTCAAAGAATCAAGTTGAATCTCTTATAATTAAAAAAAAGTTTGTTGAATACATTTTATGAGTTAAAGTAATAGTAAAACATATGACTACAATGCACAGGTTTGGAATGACATATGGGTTAGAATAATTACAAGACTTTTATTTTGGTGAAGCAATCCTTTAAAGAAAGCTGATTGTGTTGGATACATTAACAGATTTTAGTGTATCACGGTGTTTTGTAAACTTAGCCCCTCAAACAGGAGAAATTCTTTCTTTGTGCCCCATAACTGCAAACAGGAAAACACTTGCTGTCTGTTTCTAAGCTTCGTAGGCATCATGTGACCAAAATGATGTCCCATTAAATAAAGTGCAGTTCCTTTGATTACCTAAAGGGGTCACTGTATCTCCTAAATATAAGAGCACAAAACATGTCCTGTACCATTAAAATTATACTGTGTGGAAAAAAACGATTCTGATATACTGTAAGTCTCATACATTAGAGATGAGTATAGGAAGATGTCTACATGCCTCCAGAGAAATTGCTGCATACAAACTGTCACACACACACACACACACGCACAGCACACACACACACACACAACACACACACACATACACACACACACACACTGGGTTTCCATGTTTTATGGGTACATTCCAAATAGACGTAATGGTTTTTATACTGTACAATCTGTGTTTCTATCCCCTACCCTTAAATCTACCCCTCTCCCAAAACTTTCTGCATTCTTAGATTTTCAAAATAGATCTTTCTGTATGATTTATAAGCTGTTGTCCTCATGGGAACCAAAAACGTCCCCACAAGGTGATAATTTACTGGTATTACTATCCCTTTGGGGATATTTGGTCCCTATAAAGTAGGGAATACCAGGTACACTACACGTACGCACGCACGCACGCACGCACACCTGCCAAATCATACACATTAACTGACTATATACTGAGATATGTTGGAAAAAAGATTCATAAGAGAATGTTTGAATTAATCAGAACTCACTAGACACAGCTAAAAAGGAGCGATGGAAAAGGAGAGAAAGTGAGAGAGGAAGGAAAGGGGCTGGGCAGAAGTCGGTTGGCATGTTGCTGTGTGTGTGGAGGTTATGTTACTGTGTTAGTGGTTCCTAATGGAAGCTATCGCTAGCATTATTGAGCTAAAGCACTCAGTCCTTCATATCGCTTCATTAGGACACTGCCAAGGTGATGGTCTCCGTCTGTTGTGTTGTGGGTGTATGTGTGTGTGTGTTAGTGTATGCTTGAAGTACAGAGAGAGGAGAGGGGAAGAGAATATCAAACACAAAAAATTTCCAGCCATTCGTGTGTGAAAATGTGTGTTTGTACTGTGGTTGTCAGGCCCCAAGTGACCATATATACAAGCAGGTGATGGAAGGGTCAGTGTGTCTAAGCATCACACACACACACACACACACACACACACACACACACACACACACACACACACACACACAACACACACACACACACACACACAACAAACACACACACACACACACACACACACACACACACACACACACACACACACACACACACACACACACACACACACACACACACACTCCTGCATTTCTTTGTAATAGTAAAATGCTCAATTAATACATTCTTTATAATTTGTATGACCATTTTCCTCATTCCCTTTTTATTCTTTAATTCTCTTTAAATGTTTATTTTTTATTTATATACTATTTATAGTTTTATAATGTGTATACTATTATTATTTGATTTAGTTGTTTTATTATTATATTACATTTTTATTCCTATTTTCATTTTTTATGAATAGTTGATTTTTATTTAATTGTATTCTTTTATGTTTGCTATTAAAGACTTTTATGCTTGTGAAATGAGTAACAGTGTTTTTAACAGCCTTTATGTTTATGTTTTCTATATTCATTTAAAATGTATAATTTTCTTTTCATTTTCATACCATATTTTTTTTTTATATTTTCTCTGACCCTTGAATTTTTATTTATTTATTTGTTGCTTTTTAAGATTTTAATTTAAATGTCCTTTTTGCATTTGAAATGTGTAACTGTGCATTGCTGAATATTATAGTAAATACAAATTTGCCCCAGCATCCTTCAGTAACCTCCTTACATTTCCATATTTAATTCTTATTGTTAGTTCTTCTAATATTTAGAAATATTAGTCTTTATTGTGTTAACCTCTCCATGATTGGACAGGAATATATATATATATATATATATATATATATATATTAGCCAGTAGGTATTGTCGATGTGTTAATGTGGCCGGTCACATGCTAATTCATGTGTTCATCTAAGGGTTCATCACCAGGGTTCCTAATTTCTGGTCCTGGAGAGCCACTTTTCCCGTAGAGTTAACTACTGATTGTGCTCCAACACACCTGTCTTTCTAAGCAAAGCCAAAGACCTTGATTAGTTTATACATGTATCAATAATTAGAGTTGGAACTAACTTTGCAGGAAAAGTGTCTCTCCAGGATCTGAAATTAGGAACCAAGAACCATGATTTTTTTGCAGCTTATTTTCAAAGTTTTCTAGTACATTTTTTATTTGCAAAATATCCTATTTCAGAAAATAAAAACATTTGTTCTTCAACAATGCATTTAACAGGAAATTGGACATCATTCAATGTTCTGTTGAACCAGTAAATTTCCATTCCTGCCATTACTGATTTGAGCCTTTGTGCATGAATTCTATTCTTGTACTGGTTCCTGTCTCAGATCCATTATTTTATGACAGTTACATGCACAGATGTTTAATTTAAAGTGTGTCAGTGTATGTTTTCCAGTGTGTTTCATTTCTAAATTGGAACATGACATACTCAAAGCCATGCCAGACCAGATATTATATCGTGCTTTGGCACTTGCACATAGCCATTTGATCACACACTGCAAGACAGATGGCTGGAGTGCAAGGATAAATTAAAGAGAGAAAAAGTATTTTTCTTGACTTTTATGCAGATGGAAATACACTGACATCCACTATACACAGGACATAGGTAGGTATTTCAAATTCACATATACACTATACCATTCAAAAGTTGGTGACTTTTTTTTAAAGAAATCAATATTTTATTCAGCAATTATATATTAAATGAACCAAAAATTACTTTAAAGACATTTTTGTATTTCAAATAAATTCTGTATGGTTACTTTTGCTATGTAGCTACTATGCTTTATTTCTTATTTTATAGTATTTACTATACTTTCGCTTATGCTACTATGGTTTCCACAAATTTTAAGCAGTACACTATTTTCAGCATTTATAATAATAAGAAATGGTTCAGCATATTAGAATGATTTCTGATGGATCATGTGACATTGAAAACTGTGCAGAGTGATGGCTGCTGAAAAATTTGTTTTGCATCACAGAAATAAATTACATTTTAAAATATTTTTGAACAAATAAATGCAGTCTTGGTTTAAGAGCTAAGTGTTCACACAAGATATGTAACTGCATTTTTGTCTGTGATTGCTTATTAATTGTTAATCTAAACCTACACGTGTCAGATCACGCCATGAGTGTTCTATTCATAAGGTGCCATGTCCTATTAGATTTAAACCCTCCCCATCACCCTCCACTGTCCCGCTCCCAAACCCATACTAGATGAATGTGCAAGCTTTTTATGCTTTGCCCAGTCGGGTCACTCAAACAAACAGATTGCAATTCCATTTTGTGTTGGCTAGCGGTCCAGAAAGAGACTGACCGCCTTCCATTTCTGTCCTTCGCTCTCTCTCTCTCTCAGAGTATGAGTGTTGGATCAATAGCGTGTCAGTAAGTGAACTTGTGCGAATCACATCAATTCATCTCTCTCTTACACATACATCTCCCATTCCACTCTGTGTTTGGGAGTCTGAAGGCATGGCAGGGCTCTGGGCAGCAGCGTCCAACCGCAGGAGTAGGGCATCCCCACACACGCCCCGGGTACCGTCTCTCGCTGCACATGATACTTAACCGATAACCCTCCCCACCACAGCAAGAGGCACTCACGTGGCCCCAGACTAGCGTTAGTGCCGCTCAATTGTATTAAGGGCAGAAATGAAAGCAGCGTGACCCTTCTTAAGTGCACAAGGCATCTTTGTGCCGAGCGAGGCTGGCGATCGAGCAGATGCATCAAAGGAAATTCCCCCCCTTGCACTGTGCGAGCAGACAGATAATGCTATTTGCCTGAGTGATGCAGCTTGGCCTGCAACAAGACACAGATGCATGATGTCTGAGCGAAGCGGAGCACTCTGACCGTGACCGAGCGAGAGAATGTGTGCGTGTTTCTTGTGAGAAGGCATGTGGAGGTTTATTTTAATTTGTGACAGTTTGTTTACTCCACGTGTGGTAATGCATTTAACAAGGTCACACCTTCAACATGTGGTGCTAATAAAGCTTGCGAATGTGTGTGGAGCACTGATTCCTACCTTAAAATCACAGATGCACGTCACCGTGTCCCCGATTCGCAGACACTCGCCGTCAAACTTGCACGTGTTGGTGTCGCACAGAAAAAGATCAGTGTCCTGCTCCTCAAACCCTGTCATGAAACAAACACAAATATAGGTTATAGATTACAAACAGATATCATACAAAACATGCTACATACTAAAAGTAGTTCTGAGGACAAGAAGATTTTTGTTTAATTAATATCGAAATATTGATGAAAATTACGGTTATAATTGTTTTTATTTCAAATAAATGGTCTTCATTTGAATTTTCTATTCATCAATGAATTTATATATATATATATATATATATATATATATACACACATAACTATGATAATAATGATTTCTAAAGGATCATGTCACACTGAAGACTGGACTAATGGCTGCTGAAAATGTGCAATCACAGGAATAAATAACATTTGAAAATATATTAAAATTGAAAACAATTCTTGAATTAATTTTTATGAAATAAATGCAGCCTTGGTACGCATCAAATACTTTTACAAAATTATAATAAACGCTTTAAATCTGCACATATTTAACACATATTACTAATATGTGTGTGTGTGTGTGTGTGTGTATATACATATACTACAAAAATAATAAATATAAAAAATATGAAATGTGTAGATATCTATATAAATCTAGATACATACTATGTGTATATTTGTGTGTGTGTGTGTGTGTGTGTGTGTGTGTGTGTGTGTGTGTGTGTGTGTGTGTGTGTGTGTGTGTGTAATGTGTACATTTGGTAAAAATAAAAAAATATGATAATATTATGTAACCTGAACAGGTGCATCTCAATAAATTAGAATGTTGCCGTGGAAAAGTTCATTTATTTCAGTAATTCAACTCAAATTGTGAAACTCGTGTATTAAATAAATTCAATGCACACAGACTGAAGTAGTTTAAGTCTTTGGTTCTTTTAATTGTGATGATTTTGGCTCACATTTAACAAAAAACCCACCAATTCACTATCTCAACAAATTAGAATACTTCATAAGACCAATAAAAAAAAAATTTTTTAGTGAATTGTAGGCTTCTGGAAAGTATGTTAATTTACTGTATATGTACTCAATACTTGGTAGGGGCTCCTTTTGCTTTAATTACTGCCTCAATTCGGCGTGGCATGGAGGTGATCAGTTTGTGGCACTGCTGAGGTGGTATGGAAGCCCAGGTTTCTTTGACAGTGGCCTTCAGCTCATCTGCATTTTTTGGTCTCTTGTTTCTCATTTTCCTCTTGATAATAATAGATTCTCTTTGGGGTTCAGGTCTGGTGAGTTTGCTGGCCAGTCAAGCACATCAACACCATTCATTTAACCAACTTTTGGTGCTTTTGGCAGTGTGGGCAGGAGCCAAATCCTGCTGGAAAATGAAATCAGCATCTTTAAAAAGCTGGTCAGCAGAAGGAAGCATGAAGTGCTCCAAAATGTCTTGGTAAACGGGTGCAGTGACGTTGGTTTTCAAAAAACACAATGGACCAACACCAGCAGATGACATTGCACCCAAATCATCACAGACTGTGGAAACTTAACACTGGACTTCAAGCAACTTGGGCTATGAGCTTCTCCACCCTTCCTCCAGACTCTAGGACCTTGGTTTCCAAATGAAATACAAAACTTGCTCTCATCTGAAAAGAGGACTTTGGACCACTGGGCAACAGTCCAGTTCTTCTTCTCCTTAGCCCAGGTAAGACGCCTCTGACGACAACTGTAGCCAAATTCCTTGACACGTCTGTGTGTGGTGCTCTTGATGCCTTGACCCCAGCCTCAGTCCATTCCTTGTGAAGTTCACCCAAATTCTTGAATCGATTTTGCTTGACAATCCTCATAAGGCTGCGGTTCTCTCGGTTGGTTGTGCATCTTTTTCTTCCACACTTTTTCCTTCCACTCAACTTTCTGTTAACATGCTTGGATACAGCACTCTGTGAACAGCCAGCTTCTTTGGCAATGAATGTTTGTGGCTTACCCTCCTTGTGAAGGGTGTCAATGATTGTCTTCTGGACAACTGTCAGATCAGCAGTCTTCCCCATGATTGTGTAGCCTAGTGAACCAAACGAGAGACCATTTTGAAGGCTCAGGAAACCTTTGCAGGTGTTTTGAGTTGATTAGCTGATTGGCATGTCACCATATTCTAATTTGTTGAGAGTGAATTGGTGGGTTTTTGTTAAATGTGAGCCAAAATCATCACAATTAAAAGAACCAAAGACTTAAACTACTTCAGTCTGTGTGCATTGAATTTATTTAATACTCGAGTTTCACAATTTTAGTTGAATTGCTGAAATAAATGAACTTTTCCACGACATTCTAATTTATTGAGATGCACCTGTATTGGGTGTACATTTCAAATGTTAATTTTGTTACTGTAAAACAAATATCTTTAATTGTATTAATTAGCATTTCACATGTTTAATTTGTTCTTTTTAAAAACAAATTTTCCAGACAAATTTAGGCTTGGTTATAATTTGATCATACCAGTGAAATCGGATCACAGGATCTTGTTTAGCGGCCAAGTTTGCGTGTAATGTCTCAAAAATGGAACTGAATGTTTTGTAATTGGTTCATATCAGTTCAACATCTCCAGTCTGTTCCCTAAGTGCACCAGCGGTCAGATGAAGCACTGTGGTTCATTAAAACTGAATAAACACGTCATTGGTGTGAAACAACCTCACAGAATTACTTCCTCGGGACAGAATGACTTTTGGTTGGAAGCTGGATAGAGGATATTCAAGCAAAAGCATATCATGACTGTAGTTGCAAACAACAGATACTCTGTTATAAAAGCTGCTTTGATAAAATAGACCGTGTCCCTGGTTTGAGGTCATAACAGCCCAGGGTATGAAGCTTACAGCCCTTTGTATAGAAAATGGGCACGATGTCTCTTAATGGACTGAGGTTTTTTTCCTTGTCTGTCAACATAAATGGAGAGTTAATGCAGACATACAACAAATCACCTGTCTACAATATTGCTGAATCGTCTTCCAAGGGAAATCTCTCACACCTACAAATAAAAGTAAGACCCAGACAGATAAACCATTATCATGATTAGGAATGAGACAAGTTCCAAAACCCTTAATTGTGTGACACCTCTCACAAATACACCTCCATATCTGTCTATTACGTGCAATGCCTTAAGCCAAGACTGAACTTAAAGGCTTCTCCCAGTAAACACAAAGACGTACAGGATGATCCAGGATGAATATTTCATAAGCTCCACCATCTGCAAGTCAAAGAACAGGATGGGCCGAGTATCCACGTCACACTGTATAACGTTACAACATGGACTCCCACTGACCCTTGTGAAAAATTTCAGGTAATATAATTAATATAAATTAAAAAGTAGTATACTCTAAAGGAATATATTTTTATTAATACATGTTTTTACATTGTACAGCATATTTTAAATAAAACTGACGTTAAAAAAAAATTGTCATAAAATAATAAATACACATTTATATTACACGGAACACAAATATAAACGCAACACTTTTGTTTTTTCCCCCATTTTTCATGAGCTGAACTCAAAGATCTAAGACTTTTTCTATGTACACAAAAGTCCTATTTCTCTCAAATATTGTTCACAAATCTGTCTAAATCTGTGTTAGTGAGCACTTCTCCTTTGCCGGATAATCCATCCAACTCAGCACAGGTGTGTCTTAGGCTGGCCACAATAAAAGGCCACTCTAAAATGTGCAGTTTTATCACACAGCACAATGCCACAGATGTGGCAAATTTTGAGGGAGCGTGTAATTGGCATGCTGACTGCAGGAATATCCACCAGAGCTGTTGCCCGTGAATTGAATGTTCATTTCTCTACCATAAGCCGTCTCCAAAGGCGTTTCAGAGAATTTGGCAGTACATCCAATCGGCCTCACAACCGCAGACCAAGTGTAACCACACCAGCCCAGGACCTCCACATCCAGCATCTTCACCTCCAAGATCGTCTGAGACCAGCCACCCGGACAGCTGCTGCAACAATCAGTTTTCATAACCAAAGAATTTCTGCACAAACTGTCAGAAACCATCTCAGGGAAGCTCATCTGCATGCTCGTCGTCCTCATCGGGTCTCGACCTGACTGCAGTTCGTCATCGTAACCGACTTGAGTGGGCAAATGCTCACATTCGATGGCGTCTGGCACTTTGGAGAGGTGTTCTCTTCACGGATGAATCCCGGTTTTCACTGTACAGGGCAGATGGCAGACAGCGTGTATGGCGTCGTGTGGGTGAGCGGTTTGCTGATGTCAACGTTGTGGATTGAGTGGCCCATGGTGGCGGTGAGGTTATGGTATGGGCAGGCGTATGTTATGGACAACGAACACAGGTGCATTTTATTGATGGCATTTTGAATGCACAGAGATACCGTGACGAGATCCTGAGGCCCATTGTTGTGCTATTCATCCACAACCATCACCTCATGTTGCAGCATGATAATGCACAGCCCCATGTTGCAAGGATCTGTACACAATTCCTGGAAGCTGAAAACATCCCAGTTCTTGCATGGCCAGCATACTCACCGGACATGTCACCCATTGAGCATGTTTGGGATGCTCTGGATCGGCGTATATGACAGCGTGTTCCAGTTCCTACCAATATCCAGCAACTTCGCACAGCCATTGAAGAGGAGTGGACCAACATGCCACAGGCCACAATCAACAACCTGATCAACTCTATGCGAAGGAGATGTGTTGCACTGCGTGAAGCAAATGGTGGTCACACCAGATACTGACTGGTTTTCGGACCCCCCCCCCCCCAATACAGTAAAACTGCACATTTTAGAGTGGCCTTTTATTGTGGCCAGCCTAAGGCACACCTGTGCAATAATCATGCTGTCTAATCAGCATCTTGATATGCCACACCTGTGAGGTGGATGGATTATCTCGGCAAAGGAGAAGTGCTCACTAACACAGATTTAGACAGATTTGTGAACAATATTTGAGAGAAATAGGCCTTTTGTGCACATAGAAAAAGTCTTAGATCTTTGAGTTCAGCTCATGAAAAATGGGGGCAAAAGCAAAAGTGTTGCATTTATAATTTTGTTCAGTGTAAGTTCTTTGCCTGTATTAGGTTATGCAACATTCTCTGATGAAATTATATTTCATATCTGATGAAAACTGTATACTGTTTTTTACTATAATTATATGGCTGCATGATTGGGGGGGGGGGGTTGTTATTACTAAATCAAAATATTGAGTATTTAAGAAAATTCATATAATTTTTGTTTCTATCTGTGAAATTACATTATTATTAATGTATATGGCTGTCTTAATCATTTTAAACTATCAAACTTTTATTATGACAGAAACTCACAAGGGGCCCTTAAAGCGTCTTTGTAATTTGTTAAAAATTACATACTTTTACTTTATCACTACTAGAGTTGGTAGAAAAAGCACTCAGAAGTTGAAACTTCTACACATAAGATACATTTCAACTCTATATAAATAGTCCTTAAATACAACGAAGCTGCAATACATAACTGACACACTGACACAACAAATGCAGCCTTGGTGAACATAAGAGACTTTTCTCTTTAAACTTTTGGTATTGTATGAATAACGTTTGAACTCTAAAAATATAAATAAATATATAAGTAAATATATAATTGTCATATTTTTAGCTTGTTTTGATCCTGCTGACATTGTGTGATTTGTATAGCATGCTGTAAGTCTACTACACAACTCAAATAAGTTAAAATGTATATTTTTTTCTCATATTTACTGAGAAAATCTTTGCTCAAAACTTTCCAAAAAACAGCAAATAACTATGAATACATTTGTCTGGCTGGGTGTGCAGAATTATTGGAATGATTTTGAGATCCGGAAAAACAAAAGATGCTAATGCTGATAAATACATGAATCCATGTAGACAAACTGACCTGTGTCCAAATTAATGAGGAGAGGAAAGAGAGAAAATGAGAAACAGAAGGAAGAGAGTGAGCGCAGAGCACAGATGGGCGGTATGATTTCTCTAGCTGAGATGAGACATGCATAACATTTAAATATTGCTGGATCAGTTGTGTCTGGCTGTGAAGCCCATCATCCTCAGCGATGGTGCAGACTACTTAGCCGAGACAAACGAGTGGGTATGCGAGTGAGAGAGAGAGAGGGAGAGATGAGGAGGGAGGTGGCACAGAGTTATACAGTGGTGCTGAAACAAGACAAGCAGCCAAAGTCTCAGGATATGTAAGTCTGTGAGGAATGATAATGAACCAGAGACAAGCAGGCTGAGTGGACGAAGACTACACACACACACACACACACACACACACACACACACACACACACACACACACACACACACACACACACACACACACACACACACACACACACACACACACACACACACACATAACATATGACACTGCAAACGCAAACACAATAGAGAATTTCAGAGTAGGAGTTGTGTCACTCCAGCGCTTGGGTAACTTCCATTTCCATTCATCACATTCAGTGGATTCAGTGGTTCACTTGTAAACATCAGCTCTCAGATTTTGTGCTTTGAGTACAATCACTAAATTTAATATAGAGAAATTTATGGAAAACATAATGTTTCATGATTCCGGTTCGCTTAATGATTCCATAATGATTCTTAGTAGTTTTGAAATATATAGTATAATAGTTTTGAGATGTATGTGTGTGCCTTGTATTCTCTATATATGGATCCCCACAATTATAGTAATACCAGCGAATTTTGACTTTGTGGGAATATTTTTTTGGTCCCCATGAGGAAACAAGTAAATCATTCAGTATATGATGTTTTTTGAAAATCTAAAAATGCAGAAAGTTTTGTGTGTGGGGTAGGTTTAGGGTAAAGGGAATAGAAAATACAGTCTGTACAGTATAAAAATCATTAAGCCCCATTATGTCCCCATAAAACATGGAACTGTGTGTGTGTGTGTGTGTGTGTGTGTGTGTGTGTGTGTGTGTGTGTGTGTGTGTGTGTGTGTGTGTGTGTGTGTGTGTGTGTGTGTGTGTGTGTGTGTGTGTGTGTGTGTGTGTGTGTGTGTGTGTGTGTGTGTGTGTGTGTGTGTGTGGTATACCCATGCTCACATATATAAAAAAATATACATTATGCATCTTTTACAAGGTTTTCCTTAATTTTAAAATAATTTGAATAATCCTGCATAATCAGTAAGATAAACATTTCATTTTAATATTATTTTTTGTTGTTGTTGTTGTTGTTTTGAGCATAGCATGATTTTCTCATCAGCAGAATTCAGTAAATATGAGAAAAGCTTAAAACATACCAAATATTTGAAACTTATTTGTGTTGCGTATCACGTTATGCTAATCACACAGTGTTAGCAGGATCAAAACAAGCTTACTTTTTATTACTGTTTTAGCTTTTTATTATGTTTTATACAGAAGTATATATATATAGAGAGAGTTTGTAAACACAGCTAATTAAAAATTGGTTACATGATAGAATTATTAATCACATATCTGCTGATAAAAGCCTTCATGAAGAGTATTTAAAGAAATTACACAGCACTGAATAGAAAAAGAAACAAGCTTTAGCCGTCAATATTCTGTTTGTAGGTCAATGTTCACAAGCAGAAGAACATCTTTGTCCATTAGGGTATGTTGCATCTCTTATTTCGAATAGAATATGACTGAAAGTAATGGCTTGTGGTTCAGCAAGTGAGTCAGATGTTAATTTGGTAACCACTCTGACTATTTTAGTGTGTAAGTGAGACCTTTTAGAGTTTGTGTGTGACTCATTTGTGAGTCATTTTGATTGACTCATTATAAAGAACTAACTTTCAGTATACACTGTAGCCTGATGGTCTTTTTGTCTTAATTCAGCCTTCAAGCCCAGAGCTAAAATATTTTATTTAGCTGTGGTGCTACAGTTCAACAGTGCAACCTAACTAGAAACTTTCTGCAAAGCTTTCTTCTTAGCCTAACTAATTATTCTTCAAAGAAACAAATAGTGTAGGTAGCTTAGCACGTAACATTGTTTATAGGTTGACCAATATTGAACATCACACAGGAAGTGGCATAGGAAATAGTGACAACAATAGACCTGAAAGTACACCAAAGATGACACCAGAGATATCTGAACATTTGCTGACAAACAACACATCACAAGAAATCTGTGCTTGCATATGTTGTGCTAATGAACTCAGGGCAAAGTTTCTTTGAACTAAAACATCTGCTAAATGAATAAATGAATATGCAAATGATTGAGTATCGTTAACCCGCAGGGTGCAAAAGCTACTGAGCATCTGCAGTAGTATTACCTAAAGCTCACACTGATGTGAGTTACTGCTAGCAGACCGCTGTTGTATGAACAGAGACATTATATTACACTGTGTAATGTACAATATTTTATAAATGGAGGGTAAAGAAAGCATTCAAAAATATTTATTTTCTACATGGAAATAAATGTATTATCCCATGCATCTTTTCTCTTCAGAGAACTTCAGAAGGAAACTGCTGGGTAACTACAGCTGAAAAATAGAAAATTCTTAATAAAATGTTTTATTATTTCTCAAATTTGCATGCTAATCAAGGATTGGGGTCGTGAAAAATTCAATCTGCCCAATGAATCCGGTTCCAAAGGACCTCAAAGCAATTCCATTGGCTGAAAGAACCTTTATTGGTTACTCTGTTCAGTGCCTGATTTAAAATCCAACCAAACTGCTTTAGGGAGTTGTCTGAACTATTATTTTATAACCATTAATTAATAACTTTTATAGTATGTTACACATAATATAACATAAGCTAAAAATTAAACACTTTGTGCTTTCTTAACATTAGCTTATGTTTTGAAAGCTAACTGTTCAGCGTACTTAAGAGTACCACTAGCCCGCTTGCTGTATATATATATATATATATATATATATATATATTATATATATATATATATATATATATATATATATTATATATACAGTGAAAGAACAGACTTCTGTTTGATATGCTGGACTTCTCCAATATTTTTTTTCCAATAATTCTCGACTCAACTCAGCATTTACTCAATTAACTGAAGTAGTAAATGACACACAGTGGCAATATTAGATTAATTCAGCCGAGTATGTTTGAACTAGAAACTGATTCTAAAGAAGAAGAAGCATGAATTATACAGGGTCGTCTGCAAGACAATGTTTCAGAACATCATAATGCATTTTATATGTGGCTCTCTACAACACCTGACATATAATTGACATCATTACCAGAGTCCCTTTCAGGAAAAGTCAGTTCACATGACGGCCATATTTGCAACGCCTCCGGGCAGCTCAAACAAGACCAAGTCCTATCTAAATTAATGGGGGAATCCTGAAATCTCAAAAACTGCTCGCTGAACTTGCGATTAAATTACATAGGCCTATTTCAAATCAGCAACAAAATCTGAAATGGACTATCCCATGAATGTTGTTTCTTATGCTCAAATTGCGTTAAAAAAAGCTTATTTTTCAGGCTAGACCAGCCAATGCGAATGCGTAGTTCCAACGCGCTTATGGCAGCACATGTGCATCGGCTGCTACAGCCTCATGTTTCAAGGGGAACTGGAGCTTCTAACGCTGCAGTGATGCAATGACTTTACCAATCAATGATTGGCTTTTTCATTTAGAAGGCAGGACTATCCCACCATATTGCGCGTTGCAGTTTCTCCCATTCATTAGTATAGGAGTGAACTGTCTTTGTATTTCTATAGTGTTTGTCATTAACCATTGGCTTGACTATGCTATCAAACAGCTAATAATGTGTTTCTAATGTTACACTAACCATGTTTCCGTTTAGGTGAATACACAGGCTTTTATGTGAGCCAATACCCAATGATCATCAAATAATTTTGTCCACAAATTAGTAAAAATAGTAACTGTACTAAACAGATTTTCACGTACAGTAACATCTTGTTATTTCAGAAGTGATTTTTGAGCTGTGGGTCAGTCACTGATGATTGTTGATTCTAGCCATGTTGGTAACAAATGCATTTAAGTGAGCACTACCCTGTCTCTCATAACAGATGGTCCAGTAAGAATAGACCGGCCATTAGTGTAGTATTTATACTCTCATCATTAATCTACCATTGAGCTCTTTGGCTTTCATTTTCCAAAATAGACAAGCAGGAACAGAACCCATGTTAAATGAAGGACGCAGCTCTGTCTGTGACTTTTTTGGAGGTACCCTTGAGGTACTGTGTTGTGTGCACAAGGTTAACAAGGACTGAACTTTGCACCTTCTGGCACACCTGTGGAGGATCGACCCAAAGCCCCTGGGAGTCGAGCTCGGTTTCACCATCATATGGCTGCATGTGACAGCTGATCATAAGTACCGATCGAATGAACAGTGTTTCCTGTCTGTCTCGTGTAGCCAGACAAATCACATTCGCTCAAGATTTGTATCTGGAGAATCACGTCGCATTGTGAGTTCGGATGGCAGAGAGCATGCGCTGACAAAAATACACACATTGATTAATATCTGAAACGTTTCAAGGGCATAACTTGTTTCCCAGAATGCAGAAAATTCTATTATATGTGCCTAATTTAAGTTTAACAAATGAAGAAGCTCACATGAATTCCAAACATTCCAAAGCAGAGCAATATTTTTACCACATTGAAAATGGAGAGAAAACATTGCCTGAGAGGCTGACCTTAAAGATGTGATGAGTTTTTCAACCGGAAGGTATTTCCCCTTTCATTCGTCTGGTTTCACTCACTTCTGCTTTAGAAAACCTCTGTTTTTATTATGAAAAATATATTTATCCAAATCCAAACCTGACCTACCTGATATTATCAGTCCCAAATGGAATTTGTGCCCACAGAACGTCACAAAAAGCTCTGCAAAAACTGGCATATCCATCGTTCTCAAACTTCTACACATCCCTAGCCTTTCAAACGGGTGTTTAGTAGATATTTGGCTAATTCTACCATGCTAACAGTTACCAATAAGAGCTTAGTACTGTCATATTTTACAATGCAATTACCATTCCAATGATTTTCATTCCAAATCAGAGCAGAAGTCTGCAGGTTTTGGGCCTGCATGTCAGTATGTGAATTTACAAGTTCATTAAAAGTATAATTTTAGTCAGACCAATGGAATTAGTCATATTTTTAAATGGTAATTTTAATTATGCTCTGTGTTCGATGTACTTAAACATTATACTTTCAGTGTGTTACTGTTACCTCACAAAGTCTAGCTAATTTTCATAAATATCAGCATTTCTGCAACATGACTGCAATAAACCTTAAAATAAATCTTTCTTTTACTACAAAATCTGTTTGAAGTTTATTAATTTACTTTCTAACCGTTTTGCCAGGAGCTTATGCCAAACAGCAATGCAAAGTGTGAGCCATCGAGAATAATGCTTGCTATACAAAGTAAGTGATTTGACAGTTTACTGCGTTTGAAAGTTATGCCAAGCATCAAATCTCATCGAGATGCATCGACAAGCTTTACACCCAAAACACAAAAATCCATCTCAGTGAAGCTGTGAATCTTCTCCTCTGTAGAGTTACAGAGTTTGTGAATGGGTGTGTAATGCATTTTCATTTTGAACTGAGGTAGGTTTCTGTATATACATTAAATATACCATAATAACAGTCACGAGATTGTTTCAGGTCTGTTTGTAATTGATTATAATTTACATTCAAAGATCGCCCGAGTTTGCAAATGCACCAATGCATCTGTGTTTGTTCATTGTTTGTTGTGCGCAGGGATCATTGTTCAAACAATGAATTTGGTGTTTGTTTCTGTGCAGCTGGCAAATCCAGCCCCATTCAAATTTGTGGGCTGTGTTCTCAATCTTTCGCACCCCTAGGATATACTGCATAACTGCCTACTGTTTTGGCACAAATGCATCAAAAAATTGTGTAATTATCTGAAGAACATAAAACTGTAGCTTTGCCTTTGGGCCGAAATAGATTCAGTTTAAAAGGAAAGTCATCCAGCAAACTGATCTGAAAATATTACTTTTACAGAAGATTGCTCATGGTTAGCGTCATAATTTTGATTAGTTAGATAGAAATAGTGCACAATCTCAAATATTTCTCATTTATTTTACATCACAACGATACCAAAAACTGTTTATTTACACTTTTAGATTTAAATTCCCTGTTAATGTCTAAGTTTATATGTCTGCGTGTTGTTGAGGTGTGTGAGCATGTTACCGCTGCCTGTTTTCTATGTGTAGGAATTGTAGAACAGAGGAAATAACAATGTTCAGAATGAAAAATAGAAACATCTGCCATCATGCATATTTAAACATGGTGCTCTTCCTAGGCACTCAGCTTTATGAGTGTGCACTCTGGAGGGACGTCTCCGATTACTGTCCTTTATTTCTCCTGCTCACCTCCAGGTACACAACTCACACTCGACCATTCAATACCAACTCGCTCTTTCTCCCTGAACGAGCCAAGCGGCATCATTATTTTATCACAAACACTCTTGCGTTAGCCATTCAATTAACCGGCAACATCTTCTTGGTGGCATACATTAGTCATGCCTCCTCTGAGCCAAATAATGATGGCAGAACCGAGATAAATAGAGAAGAGAACTTTCTTCCTCTTCGGTTTTCTTGACTGAGTATTGGCATCCTTCCTGTGCTCTGCTGGATTAAATCTCAATAATGGCATTAAAGGTGGGATAAAACAGAGAGAGCTGAATGGAAACCCCCAAGAAACCCAAAATAGGGCACCACATCTTCCTCATTAGCCCAGGAGCTCAGACAAGCTCTCCCAGAAGACCTTCCCCTCTCGCAGTCTTTCCATTTCTCCCTCTCTCTCAAACACACACACACCCAACAATCAAAATAGGCTCTAGTGTACAGAGTGTCTAAGGAATGAGAAATAAAGTGCTGAGGTGCAGGATTAAACTAATCCCTATGGTCTTTCACAGTCTGAAGGAGAGAGAAATTTGCAGATGAAAGGTCCAAAAAGTCAGGTGCTCTACTCCTGCAAAAAATAATCTTCTTTTTTTATATTTTTGTGTTGATTTCTAGTAAAAAAATATGTAATCATCTTCAAAACAACATTCACATGAGAGGAAAAAAAATTGTAAGAAAATGTGGGTTGTTTTAAGTGAGATCCAAAGATCACTCATTAAAATGCCACTGTATTCTAAATTAATTTATTCATACAATATTTAGGTTTCAATTGGGTTACCAATTTTAAAGTTTCCTAAATATAAATTTTAGAATGTGTTAGAATTTGGTTGGTCCCCCGTAAACTCCTGCAAGTTTATGAAAAACCTTACAACTATCTTATACCCAAAAGAGCCCATGTCACACCTCTCTTTATCTCCCTGCACTGGCTCCCGGTTGCAGCTCGCATCAAGTTCAAGACACTGATGCTTGCATATAGAACAGCCACAGGCTCAGCACCCTCCTACTTCCACTCCCTTATGACAATCTACATCCCCTCCAGAAGTCTGAGATCTGCGAGTGAGCGACGCCTCGTGGTGCCATCACAGAGAGGCACAAAATCACTCTCCAGAACGTTTTCATTCACCGTTCCTGGCTGGTGGAATGAACTTCCCACCCTCATACAGTATGCTGAATCCCTGACAATTTTCAAGCGACACCTGAAAACTCGTCTCTTCCGTCATCACTTGACTTCATCTTAAAAAAAACCTTCACTCCCTTTCCTTAACTTTGCTCTCTTTTCCCTAACTCTAACTTTCCTTAACTTTTCCCAAACCGCCTGGCTAGAATTTTCTCTGAACAATGCCTAGAAATTTGTATTACAAGCACTTCCTTTGTCTGTTTGCCTCTTTATAATGTATTGCTTATTGTATTCCTCAATTGTAAGTCGCTTGTGGATAAAAGCATCTGCTAAATGAATAAATGTAAATGTAAATGTTATACAGCATGATTTGAGAATGATCTCAAAAGCTTATTCGATTCTCAGTCCCACATTTTCAAAGTTGGCTTTCATACATTGCTGTGTCTATAATTAATTTGTATTCCCCCTCTGGCAATTTTTTTTGTCTTGCTTTAAGTATAAACCAAATTAGATTTGGATAGAATTATGCAATACCAATCTTAACATCTTAAGAATCTTTCTCGACCAAATGTTTTTTGTTTGACATAAATGTCTTTAGGCTTTTTACAGAAAAATAAGAAAAATTATGGTTTAAGAGAAATGATTAGCAATATACCACGCAGCTCAAACAATCTCTTTATTTGTTCCTCGAGGCTCTCAATAGTTCACCAGTGGTGTGACCAGCCTAAACTAGCGTGCATGACAGTGTAAGTCTGCTAAAGAGAAAAGATGCTTACAACAAAATGATCTGTAGTGTAATGGACTCTGATAGATCTGTATTGGAATATAGTCAAGCCAGCCATCTGGCACCTTGTCTATCTGAGAGCTTATTTTATCAAGCTCTGCTTTCAACACGTGTGACAGCACTGTGGTGGGGTTACGCGATGGGAAGGAATCGATACGACGGAGCCGGGCCCGACACACACAGAATGAGAGCGAGGGAGAGAAGAACATGTCAACAGCAAATTTACAGGTCTGCTGTACTCTAATTCCTTTTATTTAATTATATTTCCATCTGACACTTCTAGATAGAAAGTAAACTGTTTTACAAAGGAGATCAGCACCAAATCATCTCACATAGGCCACTGTAGGTTTGTGTAACCGATAGATTTCTTGTAGACTGTTGCCCCCCTACAGCTATTTAAAGAGAAGCATAATTGCACAGCGGGGCCCTTTGTTCCCAAAGTATCTCTGACAAGCGCTCCCTTTCAGTCCCACATTTACTCCACTGATATAGTGTAAAGTAGCACCAGATGTACTTGTTTGGGGCCAGATGATTGCCCTCACAGATTTCACATGCACACATGCCTACTGGTAAAACCTAGGGGCTTGAAAATCTTAGTGAATAATTAACTCAAAACATGCATGTGTACTGAAAATCTAAACTACCTCTTAGAACGACCAATCCACACTAAGCATTTTACCTGTAGCTAGTCACTGGGACAGCACTCTTCGACTCTAAAATAGTTCATATTAGCAGATTATGGTATTAATATGCACTCTAAATTCTAAACTCCAAAACAGTCTAATTCCAATAGAATTATCACAAAAATACAAGAAACCCTCAATGTAGGACTATCTACTACATGTTGCAGTCAGTAACAATATTGATTTAAATGTCAGGAATCATAAATATACACATTTCGTGCTAATTATTTTTGAATTAAATCACTTGCAGTTCAGAAAGTGAGTCAAATGTAGTGTAGACAAGATCACCTGCTCTGAGAAATTCAGTGAGTTTACTCAAGATGAGCAAAATCGATAACTCTTGTTTCGTCGAGTCTTAAGCGATTCATTGAAAGAGTCATTTGTTCGTGAATCGGACTACACACTTGAGGTGTTATATATTTGTTTTTCGGTGAGGTCAACCCGACATAATTTAGTTTTTCTTGCAATTATTTTATCTCTTTTACCTCATAACAATCAATTTCCACCACAAACTCTCAATTTGTATTAGACGTATAGGCTAGTTTTCCTGGGTGATACATGACCTATCTTGACCAAGACACCTCAGGTGGCAGAAGACGGACTCAACGTCAAATAAGTGTGCGTTAAGTTACTCTGAATAAAAACCTCAGTTCAATAAATAATTAGCAACCCGATTCAAAACAGACACACTTGCTAGAATCCTAAGCGCGCAAATAAGGCGCACGGGCGCTGGAGAGAGTTAAGAGAGCAGCGTGTTGAGGTCTCTTACCGGAGCAGTTCCACCCGGTGGGTGTTTGACAGTCGCTCAGCGATGATGGGAACGCGCAAAGTTGCTTCACTGGTAATATACAAAAAAAGCAATAGGTTGTAATTAAAACTACATGTGTCCGATTCTCCTGCCGCGGTCTGCGTGTCTGTCGCAACACAGCGCAAAGAGCCATCTCAGTTCACCGGGAATGACACGGGGACATGAACCGAGGGATCCGATCCCACGACGAGTGCAGGCGACACAGATCTCAGCCGCGGAGCAGTGATACACATCTTCCGGGCAATGCTGCGATGATACCCATGTATGTATGTGCTCTGATACCGGTGCGGTTGGACTGTCTTGACAAGTGGAAGTGTCCGGTTGCAGTGATGAAACTCAAAGCTGAGATGAAAAGATATAAACATCCAAGCATGGACCTAGAAAAGCTGTCCGGATCCACTAGTTGATCATGTTGATCACACCTTTCTGTGAAGGGAAAAATGCTGAATCTCTCGTTCTCTCTCTTAGAGAGAGGAAATATGAGGTCTGTCTGAGAGTGTCTTGCTCGGCTGGTGTCTGGCTCTGACTGTGAGGATGGTGATGATGAAGGTGAGAGGTGGGCACACACTTCGGCGGCGCGGATTGGCTGCAGAGGGGTGTAGCGGTTACCGACTCCGAGCCGTGTAATACAGCATCACAAGCAGAGATCAAGAGTGTAAGTGACTTCATTTACCTCGGGCTGGAAAGGGAAATAGCCTACAATGTTTACTTAGACTATTCAAGTCATTAGCTTTGACAAAAAAAATACAGTTAAACTTTAGTACAATGATTCTGTTGACTATTACTCGACTTAATACGTTAACTTGTTTCTCCAGACGTACTCGTTACTTTTGTGACTGTAATCTGCTCGCGGATGTCCGATTCTCGAACGAACTGTTTGATTGAATCATTTGAGTCGACTCTTTAACATTTACCTGTCATGCGGGTTCACAAAGCGGTCTGAACAATTCGTTTTGTGAATCGCGATTCTGAATCAAATCACGAGAGAAAATCTCTGGAACACGCAATGGGTTGAAGAGACTATTCATGTAAGCTTTAATATTGTTTAAATAAATGTATTTGATACGGTTTTGGCTTTGTCAGTTGAAACGTTGTGGAAATTTGTTTTATTTGTTCATGTGACAGAAGTCTACCAAAAAAATTTGTTCATATTTGTGTTAATACATGTACATATTAGCAGTGATATACTTATTTAGCGCGTTCGGGGCAATAATGACATTTGAGCCATGTGTTTAATATACGAATCTTGGGAGTCTTACATGTCTGCAAAACTCGTTTAACTTGTAATGGAGCAGTAATCAATCATGGGTTGACTATAAAATGAGAAAACACCATATAATTATTTTTTTAAGTGCAAAGATAATAGCCTATAAAATATAAACAAATGTTAAACAGTGTCACAATAAAACGATATTTTGTGTGTGCTTGCTAGGATGTGCTGGGTGCTTGCCAGGGTGTTGCTACGCAGTTGCTAAGGTGTGCTCCATGGTTTTAACTAATTTATGCTGTTTCTAGGGTGTTCTGGGTCATTCCGCAGGGGTAAGCAATAATAATACTGATAACTGCCTTAGCAAGCACCACTAATTATATAAAACCAGCAGTTGCAATGCATACTGGGAAACATGCATGTATTTCACTTATATTGCATGCAAGGTATTATTGTTGGAAACCCAACCAGTCATGCATTGTCCAGAGCACAGGGACACAAAAATGTGTGTGTGTGTGTGTGTGTGTGTGTGTGTGTGTGTTATAATTACTATTTTCAGGTGTGTTGCAGCATAATTGTTTTGTTTGCTTTATTATTGTGTTTTGCATCAGAGGTTTACCGATCAACATTCACTAACTTTTACAGCACAACCAAACTCTTGATTATCGAAGCCAGTGCCGGTGTTGTGCCCATTTTCGACCCCCTGCCAGATTATTACACCTCTCGTTGAAATCACAATATGATTGCCTAACCCCACCCGTAATACTAACCCCACACCTAACCCTAAACCTACCAATACTAGGGGGGTAATGGTAATAATCTGGCAGGGGTCAGAATTGGGCACAACACCGGTCTCCGGCATAAGTACTTTTCTTCTCTCACCCCTGTGTGTCCCGTCAAACATCTAAATTAATTGCCACGCATGAGCTTGCGTGCTTCTCTGTGTTTCATTTCTCGAGCCCGTCAGCTTGAGAACAGAATAAGCAAAGCACACACTGTTCACAGCTCTCCTCTCCTGTCACACCCAGTTGGTGTTTGTTCTCATGATATGGACTCAGGACTCCGTCAAACCTTTAAAGTCAATTAAATTCAGTACCCATCGATTCACTTCAGCGCCACTCAGATTTTGCATTATTTGTGTTCTCTAGATTTTACTTCAGTTTTGTTTTTAAAAACCCTGTTGACTTAGGATAATACTCTTGGTTACTTTCAGATAGGGATTGCAATCATTAAAGAGCTATATCCTTGACTGACTAGTGATTCTTAAACTTTTTTCAACTTGCTGACCACTTACTTACCTACCACAGTAAACAATATGTTATTTACTAATATGTCAATAATTTTACAGTTAGTAGTGTCCAAATTATCCCTCGTTTATACCCAATGTCTAAAATAGCTTAGCCATCACAGGAATAAATTGCATTTTAAAATATATTACAATACTAAACCGTTATCTTTCATTCTAATACTATTTCATAACATTACTTTTTACAGTATTTCTGGTCAAATAAATGCAGTCTTAGTGAACATAAGAGACTTCTTTAAAAACCAAGCCCAAACTATTGAAAGGTATATGATCATTTTATTACTGAAAGCAATCATAAACTATACGCACTCACTGTACATTTGTACAGACATGCCTCCAAAGTGGCAGACAATATTGAGCAGATTATTTCATATGCATATCGGGTACTGTATCAGATACCATATCAGGTGTGATTCTCAAACTGTCCTCTTCTTATAACTGTCTGACTCTGCATGAACAAATAAAAATAAAATCAAGCCCCTTTGCTTTTCTTGCATGTAACAAAAATGTATATAAAACAGTAAGAAAATATCAAACATGGCAACTCCTATAACTCAAATTCTTAAAATAACTGACATAATGATATTTAATAAAAAAGACAAACAAGTAAATGGCAACATCCACTCAATACAAAGTAGTGAAATTATTTAATAGCAAGACTGATGCTACTTTTTCTAGATAAGAATGTTGAATACACACTAAAATACAGTTATGTTTAACTGTGAGTTATTGATTATTGAAGTGAGAAAACAGAAACGCTTTATCACTGATTAATGGTAACATAACCTGTTAATCCATTGTTATGAGTTGATTAAGCAGCGGATTTGTTCAAATTTGTCAGTCAATTAACTCATGAAACATTTGGGATCCTTCATGGGCCGCAGTTTGAGAATCTCTGTCTTAGTGTCAACTTGTTTTCGTCTAAATCCTCCGAGGCTGGTTCTATTCGGGGCAGAAACGCAATAGATGAAAATGTAATGGAAGAATTGAGGAAATTAAAGAAAACATGATCACTGTGTTTATTAAAAAAGGTCTTAGTCATGCAGTTTTTTTCACTCAAAATATATAATCATTAAATTATGATAATTAAATAAAAGAAAATAAGTATATTTTAGATCATGAAACCACAAAATCAGTCTTTTGTGATTAAATACAGTGACTTGGCCGCATTTCCCAAAAATATCATGAATTTAAGTTGATCATAAAGACCATTGGTGATCTGTTACTTCAAAGTGAAAAAAATATTTTGTAAAGTAACTTGTGTGGCATTGATTAAAATATAAATTACCTGGTTTTATTAAAGACAAAAATATTATTCGGTATGACTGACACAACCTGATTACAGAGCTCAGAGTACAGCTGGCATTGCTTTATAAGATTACTGCTGCACTTTATTGTTCTATTTGACTTTTTTCCAATTATTTTAACAGCAGTCAAAGGTTGGATTTAATCCTTCATTAGCATTAAGCCTCAGACTTATCCTCTTTCTCATTCCCTGTCTCTTTTCCCTTTGTAGACATTTCGACAGGCTCACAGCTCAGACTGGGTCATTGCACGTCCTGTTAGAGCACTCGATGTTCCCTGCTCTCCATCCAGCTGTGCAGTAATGCACTTCTGAGCTGGTGGGATAGGACCGAAGCTCTTCTCAGTAGCAGCAGGATTTTTTGGGGATTGTACGAGGATCTCGGCAAGGAGTGGAATCCGCGGTTCTTCGAGACAGCTCAGAGGTGAAGACAAAGAAGAGAAGAGGGTTTGAGCTAATGGTGTGTGTCAGTGTTTGCGCAGACTGGGGAATGTAAGCATGCAGACTTGTGTATGATTGGACGCCTGTTGTGAGCGAGAAGATGCTTTTCCTTTTCTTTTGTTGTGTAACCCGCAGTGTCAACTCACATGTCTGTTACTGTCTAACACCACAATTCAATTAACAGACTGAAAATAGGGCTCCCAAGACTGTCTTTGTTGCAGCACTAATATGACTGTCAATGGGAGAATGTAGTCCGTTAAAAGATTCTCCTCCACTAATTCTCCAAGAAGGCCATATTCTAATTATGGCTAAAGAGGCCTTTGTCTTACACTTTCCTTTGCACACAGCGCTCTGGTGTCCTCATCTCACATTGTCGACACTCCTATTGTGTTCTTCAGATGAGCTCCTCATGAGCTTTCATCTAGATCTCTTTAATTTAACTGGAAAGTTGCTTTCATTACTGGAATTAGTTTGGTCGGCTGAACTTGACCTTTAAAGTACTTATTTAGAGCCATGTGGTTAATTGAAAACTTTTGTGAAGCTGCTATGAAAGTAACGGCAACACATGCATAAAGAAAACGGTTTTCTGAGAAGCAGGCTCGTATTCTGTATGAATGGAAAGATTAGTGTTATCTGGTGAATATAAATTGAATATTTACAGGGTCACTTCTGTCATGCAGTGCATTTTGAACTTTTACTAAATGAATATGCTTGGCTGCATTTACAGTCACTCACTGGGATTGACTGCATTTATTGGCTATACTGTACGTGTCCACTGGCACAGAAAGAGAGGTGGGAGGGACAAAAACGTCATGCAGATCAGAGGCAGCCAATAGCCTTGAGGGCAGTGATGTCTGTTACATATTTAAATAGATAATGCTTGAGTTTCTCCTCCTTTTAGTGCCGGTTAGTGTATATTAGTATATTTAAAATAGATTTTAAATGTCATTTGACACTGTATACTTACTTGCATTTGGAAAAGTTTGTCGAACAGCACATTACTGTTTAAAATTTTGGGGTCAGTGAGATTTTTTATTTCTTTTTGAAAGAATGTAATGCTTTTATTAATCAAGGGCACATTAAATTGATCAAAAGTGACAGCAAAGACTTTACATTGTCTCGTTTTTTTTTTTAATTAATGCTGTACTTTTAACATTAATTAATGTTTAATCTATTAATCTAAAAAATCCTGAAAATATTAAGCAGGACTTCTGTTTTCAACATTAAAAATAATAAGAAATGTTACATGAGCACCAATTTATAGAATGATTTCTGAAGGATCGTGTGACATTGAAGAATAAAAAGCTGAAAAGTCACATTAGTTATTAAATTATAAATTAAAATACAAAAATGTTAAACAAATTTTTCTATTTTTTTAAGTTATTTTTACAATGTAATTTACTGTTTAATTGTGTTTTTTTAAATAAAATAAATGAGTAAAGCCCCAATCACACAACAAACGATAACTATAAAGATAACAATATTAGCGTCCACACCAGCGAATTATATCGCCTGTTTATCCTAAGCACACGCGCGTCTGCCGCTTGAAATTCTCCAGCTAGTTGTAGCAGGATGGATTCTGATTGAGTGTCAGTGTTTTTATCGTTCATCAGCTGGAAAAAATCGTTCTGAAAGTGATTCCAACCATATTGTTTCTCTCTGCTTTTATCGTTATAGTTGTGGTGTAGACTCTGCTATTCTTTAATATTGAGAATGATTTTTAGAACTATATCTTTATCGTTATATTTATAGTTATAGTGCTTGGTGTGAACACGCCTTTAATAAAAAAAAAAATCTGGCACCATCAACATAATTGAAATTATTTATTAATAATTGCATTTAATTATGATATTATGATTAAAGAAAATTAACTAATATGATTTACCATCTTTAAAAAGTGTGAGTTTAATATTTTGTGTAATATAATGCGCACATGAAGATGTACTACATAGTATAAATGACTCTGCAAGTATAAAACATATTCATTATATTGCATACAGATACATTACTTATAAAAGAAAACGTGTCATAAATACAATTTAGAATCATTATATAAATCACAGTCAGCCTTTCCTGACTATATATAATATGAATGAATGTTGAATGCACCCTTGCAGCAAAGATTCGGAATGCATTTTACCCTTGTGATGGTGTTTTAGATTGTATTGCAGTTGTACAGACGGGCCATGCACCTCCAAACCACAAGAGTGCATCTGTGGTTTGTCCCAGCTCTGCCTGCATTCAGGGCAGCAATAAAAGACAAACCGATCCGATGACTCCCTCAAGGTATATCTAACCTTATTCTGCGTGTCTGTGTTCTCATCTGTCAACTTGACCCGACTGTGACTATTGAGTTTTATATAGCTCCTGAATGACTATAAATCTTGACTTCATCATGCCTGTAGACCTCAGGGTTTGTCTTTATCTGTCTATCCCCCTTCCTTTCTCTCTTCAGGACAAAATATGAATGTTTTAAGCGAAGAGTGGATTTAGGCAAGGGCAAATCAGACAACAGACTGTGTCTTCAACAGCCCACATATTCACCTGCTAACAGCACGTTCAGTATTGATGCTTCACAAGGACACCGGATTAGAGGGTAGTTCAATTTTAAAACAATCGCATCAAATGTGTTTAACAGGCTTGTCAACATCCCACAATGTCCAACTGAGATTTTTGCAGCTTGATCATTTTACCCTAAGCTTCTGCTACACATTATGTCACAGCGTAAGAATGTCAAGGTACTTAAAATGTCTCAAATTTAGTTTATCAAATTTAAGGCCATAAAAAGTTTTTCTGCTGATTTTGTTAAGAACAAAGTGAAAATTTACCCATATTTTTATGCAGCAAACACGCACTTGTAGATGTGAACTGGTGGATACATTTTTTACAGTTTGATATGTTACCATAGACATAGCCCTACCCCACTTATCTGGTATTCATTTTATTTGTGAAGGTCTCAAAAAGTTCTTAAAAATTCATTTTTTATCCTGCAAATACCCTGGTCATTGCTTGCAGGATGTTTGACACGGTAAAATCTGACAAATGAAATAATTTAAGTTAAAGGGTTAGTTCACCCAAAAATGAAAATTTGTCCATGTTTTGCTCACCCACAAGGGATCCTAGGTGTATATGACTTTCTTCTTTAAGAATAATCCAATTGGAGTTATATTAAAAAATTATTCACATCCACCCCTAGAGCCATGCGCTGCACGTTATAATATGGATGGATTCGCTTTATTTGGCAACTTTTAGCCTTTGGATCAAAAACAGCCTCCCATGCCATTATAAAGCTTGAAAGAGCCAGGATTTTTTTTATATAACTCCGATTGGACACCATATACACATAGGATGCCTTGAGGGTGAGTAAAACATGGACTAATTTTCATTTTTGGGTCAACTGACCCAACTGATTTTAACTTTTTGTTAAAATCTTAAAAAAATAGTTTGCATATGTGTTTTTACGGAGTATATTTTACATATCAGGTTTTCCTGGACATTTTCAGGTTTTCAAGGAGGAAAAAAAAAACTTTACATTTCATGCAGTTGCTGATATTCATATGGCCAAAAATATTAATTCTGATAGCTTGTAATGTAAATCTATGATGGTTACAACAGTGTAGTAGACTGCTTAAAAACAATACATTAATATTGTTGTCACTCTCCTAATAATATGTCTCAGTAAGATCATATTTAAATGTCTAGATTTATAATGAGAGCTTTATGTATTTATTTATTTTTGCAGGTGGAAAAACATAACGCAATTTAAAATAATGATTAGTGAGAGATATACATATAAACGTTCCTCAAAAGCCCGATGTTTCATATTTTATACTTACAGTTTAACAGTTCTTATATTTACTTTATAAAAATCTCACAGCAAAAAGACATGTACCACGGCCTGAAGGTGGGCATTTTTATAAATTACAATAATTTATAATTACAATAAAAGGCCTTTTTTTCTTTGAAATTGCATATTAAATATGAAAGAGTTGGCTTTATGTGGTTAAATTTGTTGGCCATAACCATTGCTTTTTGTTCTCAGTTATCCGCATGCTTTGGACTGGATAGAGAAGGTAATTGTTGAATTTAAGTGCTGTTTTATATGTCCACAACTGAAGTTCACCCAAAGAATGCAGTTTTTGTATGAGTGCAGAGTTGTAAAAGTACAAACATGTCCATGATATTCACAAGTGGCCCGATCAGCATGAGTCTTTTGCAGTCAAACGCACAACACAGTCCTTTATTTATCGTAGCATTCAACTCTTCATACCGACGTGTGAGGGTTGAAGCAGATAAAAAGATGAGAAGGCCATAGTAGATTTCACGGGTACTTGTCAAAGCTGAATGCAAATCCAGATCCCTTTTGTTCCTGCATAAAAGCAGGTCAGGCATAAAATGGAGATCCAATAAGAAAAATAAAAACTTACAATGGAAGGTGAAAGAATAAGCTACGCATTTATGCTGAGATCATGTCTGCTGCTGATTTTGCCCATGAATAAAACAGAGAAATACAACAGAAATGCAGAGGGAGGGGAAGGAACATAAAGCAATATTGAAGTGTTCAAAAATGGCTCAGCTTGATACGCATCTGAATAAATCAATTCCGGTAAGAAAGGCAGATTAGAGAATGCAGGACGCAGACCCAGAGAAAATAATATCTGTCAATCATAGACAAAAGCGGCTTTTTTTAGATTATAAATGAGAGGCTCATCTGTCTGAGGAATGGGATAACAGCAAGTGTGTGAGGGAAGAGGAGGAGAGAGACAGAGGTGTCACTTAGTTTTGTATTAATATCTCGAATCAGGGAGTAATGTCATGGTTTATCTTCTGTTATGGATGAAAAACATTTGTCATTGCGGTTCATAAAATATAGCGTGTGTTTATTGAGTGGCTTGAAGAGAATGAGATAAAATAATACTCTATAATATCCATCACAGCAGTATGAGAAGTACAAAGTCAGAAGTTAGTCTAGAAGTCTTTGTTATTTGATTTTTAAGTGGCTTTTCACTGTTAGATATTTGTGCATGCTGTGTCCGTACAAAGACCTTCCTCTGGAAATATCAGGATGAATTGGAGTGTGTTTGTGTTTTTATTCAAAGAATATTCATGAGACTTTTAGCCACAGTTTGCAAAAATGAAAGAAAGAAAAAAACATTTGGGCTTAAAAGACTAAGAAGCATTCCAGTGAGAATTACAATTAATACTAATTAATACTTATTAACTAATATACTGTATTTAGCAGTGACAGGATGAATATAATTGTGGTACAGAGAGCAAAGTAACCTCCAAATGCATTTGATTTTGTAGTGAATTTGCTTTCGCCAACCTAGGCAGGCGAAATAGTGTAGTGATGGGTACTCACGTCACCATGACGTTATGATTTTTGGATCAAGTTTCACTTAAGGTGTGGTTACATCACATAAGAAACATTTGTGGGATCTGTAACTTGTAGAACCTCTTTCTGTACCATCAACACAAGGAAGACGCAAGTGTAATAAAAGAGATTTGAACAAAAGATAGACAAGAGTAATCAATCTACTAAATGAATACCATGAATGAAAAAGGAATAAAGTGCATAAAATGCAAGTGATTATGTTGGGTGTTGCTATGTCAGAGCTACATTATCTGGAAAGATAAACTGTTGCTACTCTGAAACAAATAATGTGAAGAACCTTATTGCATCAAACAAATAGATGAAAGATTATTTGTTATCAACTACAATCAGCTATATAATATCTCATATAAATTAGAAAAATCATATACTGATAATACACAACAATGCCAAGGTCTTTGATTTGATATTTACATTCTCTGTGATTGAGTGAGCAGTCCGGTGGCGGTGACTTCATCCACTGGTTGTGCTGGTAACAATGCAGTGGGGAAAGGAGCAGGGATCTGTTTCAACAGCCTTGAACACGAAGCACTTTAGGATGCTGATCTCCTGGAGCACCTAAGATCTGGAAGACGCAGATGTGGCCTTGCAGTTGGTGCAGAAGGTCCTTGCCTGGAAATTAATTTTTCCACTAACAGAGGAGTTGGTGTAAGATGTTGCACTACACATAGCTGTCGTGGAGAATTCATCAAGAGTTCATTTGTTCTTCATTGTGGGGAATCATTCCAAGCATTTTCTTTTATTGAATGATACTGCATTGCCAAGTATTTTATCCTTTGAGATTACACAGGTAAGTACATTTATTTTTAACCTTACAGTGTCTTTTTTTAATAAACGTCAAGCTAGCGTTTAATGCTATTAAGCGTATAATTGAGTGCTACTAATAAAATCAGTACATAACCTCATACATGTAGCATCTTTTGTAACATGACAATTAATTATAAAACTTTTAATACTATATATTTCAGCGATTAAGCAAGCAAAAGCAATTACCATGATGACACAGACTGTTGCAATCGTTGTGATTGCTTTGTTTCAATTTCTTCTGACTGGATCTGAATGGGGTTCAAACACATATGTCACAGCACTGGCCATCTAGTATAAAACACTTAACGAGGGCGTGTATATGGTGCGATGCATTAGCCAATCACAGAGGTGGGCGTTTACTTCTGTTTCTGCAAGAGGTAACACCCCATTCACGTCTCTGTTTTTGAGTGAAAATGTTCATGTAAAATAGTCACCTTTTACAATATTAGACATTTTTGGTGCAAAAAACTTTGAGAAACATAATAGAAAAATCTGAAACTGAATGGATGTCCACATCTGACAGAATATTTTACAGATAAGTTGCAGTCTACTATTCTACAAATGATTTAGATGAAACATGCACATCAAAGCTTTTAATGCATAATATGTAATTAAATCAGGTGTTAAGGAAAAGCTTTGTGACCCTTGAATGATAGAACAATCTGGAATCCCCTGAATAACATAAGTAAACTGGAAACAGCCAGTAATTCCTGTGTTTTAATGCTAAAGAACAACTCCTACTGCTTGTATTTTGACAAACAAAAACAGAAATCACCCCGTTTTTTGTCCTTTGTTTTTGGTGCTGAGACAGTAAGATTACAATTACCCAAAAAGACTTTAAAAAGGGAAATGTTGAGCAACCCAAACCGCCTTAGACTTTGTTGCCATGGCTTCCAGATGTTTAATTTGTTATTTATTATTTATTTATTTTCTTGCCTTTTACTTTCTGATGGTTTTGACATTTATCTGTGCCTCCTGAGAAGAGTGTCGGATCGTGTAAGATAAATTGCCTCTCTTGAGGAAGCTTAATATTTTCAAAACAAGCAATGCTATTATATTTATGGGTGTTTTTTGTGATTAATATTTGTACTTATTTTTTATGATTTTTTTTTAAATATCTGCCTTTAATTTGCAGGATATTAGAAGCCAACAGAAAACTAACTGGTGCATGAGAGTGAAGGAAACAGGCCAGATTCAAATGTCCATCATGAATACCAATCATGCCACAGCTCCTACTTCTTATGTGCATTTTTATGTTTATTTTATAACTAAACATCTGCTTTTGAAATATAGGAACTCACTCTGATTATGTGATAAATGAGTGTTTATCCTTGGCACAAGCCAAGGAGATCTGTAATACCTGAATAAGCATTTACATTAAAAGAATAGTTTACCCAAAAATGACAATTTTCTGAACATGCACTCACCCTCGGGCCATCTAGCATGTAGATTGTTAGTTTCTTCATTTATTCTTCATTAGAACTTCATTACAAGTTTAGCATTACAAGAGTTGCTCACCAAATGATCCTCTGCAGTGAATGGGTGCCGTCAGAATGAAAGTCCAAACAGCTGATAAAAACATTACAATAATCCACAAGCAATCCAAACAACATCAAACCATCAATTAATGTCATGTGAAATGAAAAGATGTATGTAAGATATTTTTAACTTCAAACTTTTTCTTCTAACTAAAACATGAGTTCTCTATTATATTGCTTTCTCCTGTGAAAAAGTTGCATGATCTGAATTAGGAGATCTGAATTTTCATAGATCAATCACAATTTACAAGCAAAAACACTTCTGAACAAATACAGTCATGGCCAAAAATATCTGCACCCTTGGTTAATATGATCAAAGAAGGCTGTGAAAATTAATCTGCATGGTTAATCCTTTTGATCTTAAAAAGAAAATCACAAAAATCCAGCCTTTCATTGGATAATAAGAATTTTAAATGGGGGGAAATATCATTATGAAATAGATGTTTTTCTCTTAATACACGTTGGACACAATTATTGGCACCCCTAGAAATTATTATGAGTAAAATATGTCTGAAGTATATTCCCATTCATATTCACAATCAGGGCAATAATTAAGAATTTCCAATCAACATAAAATGTTACAAAACTGCCTGGAAGAGGACCTGTGTCTATATCGTCCTAATGCATGGCGAGAAGGAGAGTTTGAGTGGCTAAAGACTCTCCAAGGACCACAGCTGGAGAACTGCAGAAAATAGTTGAGTCTCGGGGTCAGAAACCTTTAAAAAATAAATTGTCAAACAGCACCTACATCACCACATGTTGTTTGAGAGGGTTTCAAGAAAAATTTCCTAGCTCATCCCCCCAAAAAAAAATCCATCATATTCAGTTGTCAGACACGACTGGAACTTCAAATGGGACTGGCTTCTATGGTCAGATGAAACTAAAAAAATAGCTTTTTAGCAGCAAACACTCAAGATGGGTTCGGTGAACACAGGGATAAAAAAGTACCTCATGTGTATAATGAAATATACTGCTGTATTTTTTTATATTGTGGGTCTATATTTCTGCTTGAGGTCCTGGACATCTTGTTTAGACACATGGCATCATGGATTCTATCAAATATCAACAGATTAAAATCAATAAGTGACTGACTCTGTTAGAAATCTTATAATGGGCCATGTTTGGATCTTCCAAACGCACAATAATCCTCAAAAACAACACAAAACCAAGCTTCTGCTTTGGCCATTCCAGTCCTCTGACCTGAACACTGTAGAAAATGAGTGAACTGAAGAGAAGAAGCACCGTCATGGAGCTGTGAATCTGAAGGATCTGGAGTGATTCTGGATGAAGGAATGGTCTCTGATCTCTTGTCAGGTGTTTTCTAACCTCATCAGGCATTATAGGAGAACATTTAGAGCTGTTAAACTGGCAAATGGAGGTTTCAAAATGTATTAAATAAAAGGGCGACGTTAATTGTGGCGGCCAATGTGTATTAGAGAAAAACATTTATTTCATAGTGATGATACCCCCCCCCCCCATTTTAAATTCTTATTATCCAATGAAAGCTTAGATTTTTGTGAATTTTTTAAATAAAAGATCAAAAGGATTAACAATGCAAATTAATTTTCACAGCCTTCTTTGATCACATTTACCAAGGGTGCCGATCTTTTTGGCCATGACTGTATATTGGTGGAATTTGATGTAAGCAGTGGATGGACTGTTGACTGGAGAAATGTTATTATGGACTACGGACTTGTATTTTGGCCAAAAGCAATGGCTTAAAGTTAAAACGCTTTAATGATGGATTTGTTTGTTACAAACAGCTTTTCACTTCACAAGATGTTAATTGATGTACTGGTCGTCATGTGGATTACTTGTGGATTATTGGGATGTTTTTATCAGCTGGTTGGACTCTGACAGCACCCATTCACTCCAGAGGATCCACAGGTGAGTAAGTGATATAATGCTAAATTTATAACAAAATCTGTTCCGATGAAGAAACAAACACATCTACACCTTGGATGGCTTGAAGGTAACTACATTTTCAGCAATGCTTTTTTTTTTTGCTTGTGTACCTTTTTTTAATCTAAATGGTAGTTTTTTGGGTGAAAGGCAGCAGACGGAAAAAAAACATAAGCCAATGATCTTTGAGCTTTCAGGAACCATTCAAATACATATATGATATGAGACATTAGTGATAGAGAAAAGGGTTTAGACAGATAGTGTGGTTACGGCATCTGCCAGCTGGGGTTAACGGGGTCACAATAACCGGCCAGTCTTGATGACTTGGAGCATGTGGTTTGGTAAAAATGCATGGCTGCTCTGCATGCTGTATTTCGGTAGTCAGTGACAGAGTAAAGGCTGTTCTCTATTGTCTTTGACTTGAGAGCATCAGTCCCATGACCACGTTTTGCTCTGGTGTAGACAGATCTGTTCAATTTCAAGTGTGTATGTGAGCATGTGTGTCTTCTGAGCCCTTTCTGAAGGGTCTGAATTGTATTAAGTCAAACTGCTATTTCTGTACCCACAAACATAGTCGTTGTGATAGATGTGGCCAATCATGTGATCTGCTCCAAGGGAGAGGTGTCTAATGGGAGATTTCTCGGGGCTATGGAGTAACCTATTTGTTTCAGTCTGTAAGAGCACTGGTGGTCTCGTTCACTTTGAGGAAGTGCTTATAAAGATCCGCTCTGTCTTCTGCGTTTGCTAATCTCTATTCTTAGATCTTTGGGGGGTTGAGAGGAAGCTGTTGCATTTGATGTGCAGTAATTCTCACATCTCCCAAATTGTGGTATTTCAAGCAAGGCCTCGGTTTGATGACGAGAGGACGGATAAACAAAAGCATTAAATGTCTGCTTGCTGAGTGCCTCATCAAGGCTTCCTATTGCATTTGTCACATCTGCTTTGTTTTCTGGATGCAGGGAGTCTAAATACATATTTTCCAGGTTTTTCTGTCCAGCTGTTTCACTTTTGTTTGATGTAGATGTCACTTTTTGATAAAGACAAAATATGTTTAACAGTTAAATTATGATGAAAGAAAAATAAAACTAAAAATAGCTCTTTTTAATTGCTAACTGTATAAGTTACCTTACCAAAAGTGAAAAACTGTAATTGCAGTTTAACATTACACATAACTTTATTGTAATACTGTCAAATGTATTATTTTTACAAGTAAAAAATCTGAATTACTGCATTATTTACAGTGAAATGTAAACATTTTTACGGCATACTATGAACAATGCAGTCATTAGTGTCATTCTCTTTCTTACGGGGCATTTACACAATACTGTTTTCAACTAAAAATGAAAATGTTTCATAACACTTTATTTTAAGGTGTCCTTGTTACACGTTACATGAACTTACTATTATAATAACAATAAATTATGCATAAGTACATGCAAGAGACCTTAAAGGGATCATCGGATGCAAAATTCACTTTACAAGTTGTTTGAACATAAATGTGTGTTGGAAGTGTGTGCACACATCCATCCTATAATGATACAAATCCACCCAGTATTTTTTTTTGTAATCCCTATTTTAAAATCCCCTTTCTCAAATCAGGCTGTTCTGAGATTCCTGTCAGAATGACGTAGTTCTGCACAGACCGCTCCCACTAGTTGATTGACTAGACCGTCTTACCTTAGACCCGTCCTGACTGAGCTGAGAGCTGTCCGCCTCCGTTGCAGGGGAAGACAAGAATGTCTCAGATTAAGCAATTGAGGTGTTTGTTGTTGGATGTAATAATGAACATAGCAGTCGTCATTTACTTCCGACATCTGAGCCGCTGAAGACGCAGAGGATTAACGGTACCTTCATTTTGAAGTGAATGCACCGATCCCGATCTACATAAATGTGTCTATGTTTGCTCAAATCATTCGTGGTCCAGCCTCACCTACAGAAGAAGTGAGTATAAGGGTTATGAATCTTTGCAAATCGCCATTTCCTAAAAATGTGCTCGTTAGCCAGTTTCGCGGCTGAAGTTTGCAGTCTGCTTGTCACTCCACAGAAGAGAGGGGCGGGGTCAGCAGAGCTCATTAGCATTTAAAGCAACATGGACTAAAAAACAGCTTGCTGAAAACAGAGCCGATTTTTTTTTTTTTACACTACTATTGAGAAATTTTAACCAAAGTATGTTATAGCCTTTTCATTAAGACCCTAAAGAATCATATCAACTTGTGGAAAATGGGAATCTGATGACCCCTTCAAACCAAATCAAAATCCTTACATATAGTAAGTACACATAGTTAAATAATATTACTCAGTACTTATCTATAATTACAATATAACAAGTATACTTTAAAATAAAGTGTAACCAAGAATTTTTATGCATTTTGTCATTCATTTTCATGACAGCAGCATTTTGAGTGCCTGAAAGGCAAAATTTCGAAAATGCAATGCCTTTCAAAGTGCGTTTTTTTTTAAACGTTATGTTATCGTCTCTATTGTAAGCTAAAATAAAGTCATACGCATACGCATTATATTTTGAGTATGTGCACAGACGCATGTTTCTTTAAAAAGTGACAACACTAACTACTGGCCTAGGATGAATAATATACAGCATTTTTAGTACTTTTTACAGTTTCGTGTGAATGGGGATTGTTTTGACAAAACTGTTGTCTGTACTCAAAACTTTTCAATAAATAAAAAAACTTTTCAGTTTTTAGTACAATTGTTGTCAAGTAAACTTACCTGTAGGTGTGGAGAAAGGATTCTCAAAGGGAAAATCCCTCAGATTCACAACACTTCATTTTTACACTCATTCTAATATTGTCCGATCCATCTTTGTTTAAGAAATTTCTGCACAACCCCAGTGTTACGAGATCTTGTAACCACAATGTTACAAGATTCCAGAAAACGTGTCTGTCTACACAGAATGAGAGTGAAAATGGGTGTTTGATGCAACACAATCAATCACAGAGATATAGTCAATCAGAACAATTCTAACTGTTTATGTGCTCTCTTATAGATGGGGAGATTCTTCTTATGACGATGAGCAAATGAGTCCTATTTTCTTTTCATAACCTTTTGACATGCAGTGCATCCCATCAATGTCAGTTTCAACAGGTTTTTACAAACAAATACCCATATATCCACGATTATTAAATGTGACCATTGTCAATTCACAGTGTGACTATTGTCCTTCACTATCAGACAATTCAGTCAGGGGATTAACAGGTCCCATTCACGGAAACTCTATTACTGTGACTTAATTGAGTTCATAATTGCATTAGCTTGCTTCACTTACCAGCCGAGCTCACTAGCTGAGGAAAACATCGCCTTTGGCTCTAACTCAACATCTTAAGCATTATAGTGACAAAATGGCCAAGTACATTAAATGGATACTACCTAGTTTGTACTTGCTAGGATAACCTTAATGAAAACTTAAGCTTTAAAGTGTTCCACTATTATCTTAGTTCTGGTTGGCTATACACAGTTGCTTAGTCATTATCCAATTAAGACATTACTGGTCTGTTAAACAATTTCCTTTTCAACTGGGGTTGTAAAAGATAGAGTGGAGGTGTGCTGTGGTAATAATATAATACATTTACATGACATGCATTGTGTCATGCATCTACGCACTCATTTAAAAGTTTGGGGTTAGCATGTTTTTGAAAGAAGTCTCCCATGCTCAACAAGGCTGCATTTATTTGACCAAAATAATAATAAAAAAATTCACAACTTAAATTGTGAATAAATTAATCTTAAATTAAGATGTTTTCTATTTTAATATATTTTAAAATGTAATTTATTCCTGTGACGCAAAGCTGAATTTTCAGCATAATTATTCCAGTCTATAGTTGTTATTTAGTGTGAAATGTGACCTGAGTTCAAATCACAACCTATAGTTTTTTATTAATCACGCAAAATTGCAACCAGTGATCACAATAGCCACATTTAGATGATTTCTGTCACAGAATTTTAGACAAGCACCTTATTTATTTATTTTATACCTTTTTTTTAAGATACAATTATTATTTTAAGAAGTTTCATCTAAAGTCAACTTGGCTGAAATTATGCACATGTTCACTAGTTTGAATAGGCATGATGTTTCTGCCTACAACCTTATTTAGTTACACAAACTAGCGTCGGCATCATTAGCGATAGAAGGTGATAGCTTCCTGAGGTCTTTCTCGTCAGAGACAGCAACATTTCCATTAGTTCTGAATCACAAATGCCAACTTGATGATATTGAGCTCAGAGCTGAGATCACCATTAGGGCTACGATCCATTGACGAGTTCCCTGAAAGTGATGCTTGGCGATCGGTGAATTAGACGGCTCCTATCTTTTGTTGTTGACGCTAATGGAACGATAGCGCTGGCCGATGATTGTCAGGGTGATATTGGGAACTCAATAATACATCTTTATTCAGACCCACGCAGGAGCAAGCAGGATAAGGGGCTGGAGTGAAGAGAAGTGCATTAGCAGGCATTAGCGAACATGCTAATCATCACTCAAGGGAGGAAAGAGGAGGCCGGGACAGAATAAAAAGGACTGAAGCAATGCAATCACTCCACTCTCAAACATGAGAGAGCACATTTGCTCTACGCAGGGATGCAGATCGTCAGATTCGAGTGTTTATGGACTTTTCATAGAATCAATATCGAATTCAAAAGAGCCCCATGTTTTCTCATTCATCATAATAACCATTTTTTAACCAAAACAATATGCAAATACTCTTTTTTCAATGAATATTTGTGTCAGTCCAATAGGTATTGTGTGTAATTGAATGTCCAACAGTGTCCATTTCAGTGTCATCCAATGGTTTGGAAGTGTCATGAACCTTACACTTACACATCCAGTCACAAGGGGACAGCAAAAAGTACAGGTGTAAACTGTGTCCACTCAATCTACAATCATAGTCTCTAAGCGTTACAGCTTTCTGAACAACAGCGAATGACTGTCTGCTCGCAATCAACCATTGTACTAAAACAAGGGTTGTACTGTACTCCTTCAAATTTTACATTTGTGGTAAGCCTTTTGTGCTTTTTCTGCTAGCAGTAGTGATGTAACCGGCACAGAAAAAAAATTGGTGTAGAAACAATTTTCACTCGGACATTGTTAGTAAATTTCACTAACAATTATAACAAAATTAAAGTTGAAATTGAAATAGTATTCTTGTAAACATATTCCAGAAATCTTTGATTTATTTTTATAGTGGGGTTGCAAGCCGTTCAGAATTAAAATCAGGAAAGAAAATGATACAAAACTGCAAATCAAATTTGAATGAAAGAAATAAATAGAAATTTGAGGTTCATATTACAATTTTTCAAAAATATCAAAACAAACCTTCCTTGTTGGCTTGATAAAGCCATGTTTAAAAGATTTGGAGGAAAAAATCCTTAAAGTTTGAATTGACAACAAATGGGTTGTTCAAAAGAAGAAAAAAGGTTTTGAAATTGGATTGTATTCAATAGTTTCAGGAAATATAGTAAAAATATATTAATTTTTTTTTTACAAAAAATTTAATACACTTTAAAAATTAATACACTTTGTGTGTGTGTGTGTGTGTGTGTGTGTGTGTGTGTGTGTGTGTGTGTGTGTGTGTGTGTGTGTGTGTGTGTGTGTGTGTGTGTGTGTGTGTGTGTGTGTGTGTGTGTGTGTGTGTGTGTGTGTGTGTGTGTGTGTGTGTGTGTGTGTGTGTGTGTGTGTGTGTGTGTGTGTGTGTGTGTAGATTAATAATCACCTTTTAGTACAGTAAAAATATTTTGTCTCGATAAAATAATCCCCCAAACAGCTGTCACAATATTATATTTAATTTGTATCTGTTATTTATCAACTGTATGTTATTTATAATGACACATTCATCAGCGATGAACCAGTCAAATGTGGTTTCATTCCTGCATCCCTTAATATATGTTTACATATATTTTAGATATATGCTTAATTACATGAATAATATATGTTTACTTCCTGTTTGATGAAAGGACTGATTGAAAAATTGAACTGAAATTAAAAATGGAAGAGGATGTTTGTATTGGTTTATTGTGGTGTTTTTCTGTCTCTTCAAATAAAATCACTTGTAGTGATACAACACTGACTGTTCCACCTGTTGATTTTGACATGAATGTAGCCTACATTATGATGTGTAGTCCATTTAGTGCACTGGCAATCCAGATCTGGAAATGTATGTCTCTTGATCATGGTGTTCCAATCCAGTGTTACTGGTCCAGGGTCACAAAACATGGGGTTTCCAAAGCTGGATCATTGTGATCAAGATTCAACTTTTGAACTTGATGTAAACAAACCCTTTTCAGAGATATATGGAGTTTTATAGTTTTTTCTTCATTGCTGAGGCAGCCACACTTAAATAGACACTCTATACACTATGTGGCAAGTGCAATTGGATAGTCTAAGATTGATTCAAACACATATGCATTTTTCTGCCACCTAAAGATGTTAAAACTGCAACCAGCTAGATTTTTGGACTGAAGAAAATGAGCCAGGTCAGAGCTCAAGGGGAATAAATAATTCAGAAAGTTAAAGGGAGTACTGTTGAGGGCAAACACCTGTGTTTGTCAGCAGCCCAGATGTGAGTGAAGTATAATTGGACTGATTCAGTGTCTTACTAAAACACAGATCTGGAAATGTATGTCTGCTTGATCTGTGCTCTAGTGTTACTGGTCCAGGGTCACAAAACATGGGGTTTCCAAGCTGATCATTGTGATCAAATTCAACTGAACTTAATGGTGTAAACAAACCCTTTTCAGAGATATGGAGTTTTTTCTTCATCCACGGGGCCACACTTAAATAGACACTCTTACACTATTGTGGCAATCAATTGGATAGTCATGTATATTCATTTTTCTCACTAGACACACACTTTGAGGATTTAAATGACAATCTGTCAACAAGGGGAATAAATAATTCAGAAAGTTAAAGGGAGTACTGTTGAGGGCAAACACCTGTGTTTTCAGCAGCCCTGAGAACAGATAATATGTACATAGGTGCCTCGTAAAACACAAACTGCTCTGTGCTCTAACATTGAATTTTCTTTGGTTGGATCATCCACGGGGTCTTATCGCATGGAGGTACCTTTGAGGATTTAAATATGAATCAGGGGAACTTTTTCCCTGAGAACAAGTCTATAAAACTCATATATATATATAGGTGCCTCGTCAAATGAATTTTCTTTTCAGTGGAGGTACCATGATAGTCACACCTTGACTCAAGTCTTAAAACTCATATTTTCTTCCAAATAACGCACTTGACTTTCATCCAAATAACGCACATTAATCATTAAAACACAGGCCATAATATTAAAACACAGGCCTATAATTAGTATGTTTTTGATTTTTCTGAATTGTGTGAAATGGCTAATAAAAATAGGTAATACAAAACGATTATGTGGAGGTGAATTGGTTTAGTCTTGACTTCTAGTCGTGAGTGACAGTGTTGGGGGATGGGAAATCTGTTGATTGTCGAGTGACAAATAAACACAGCGATGGAGAGAAAAAGGTCAAAGCCGTCAGGTGCCCAATTTAGGAAAAAATAAAATAAGAAGAGGAGAAAAGAGCAAAAGATAAAGGTATGCAAATACGTTCTCGCTATATGATTACGGTATCCATGTCATCAATGAAGGGCTAATGTTAATTGGTGGTATAACGTTAACTCTTACATTTGTTAGCCTTCTTGCTATGCTTATACAACAATAATTCGGTCTTAACTCAACAAACACGAGATCTAATTTCACCATAAGTTTGTGCTTTGCAACAAAATTGTTACAAGTACAGTTATTAATTATTTAAATAATTTGGGTTAATGTTGGGCCCTGTAATTAGCCAATGGAATTTACATATGTGTAGGTAGGTTCAAAGATGAACATTTGCTATAACTCTGTTACGTGACAAAGCATATAATTTGAGGCAGTAACCAAGGAGCTAATTGCTCCTCCCTTAGATTAAATTAATATAGCATCTAATGAGTCATGACAAACATTTAGCATCTAAGGGCATGTTTATTTAAATTTGCAATTCATAAGAGTTATATTGTAGCCTACGGTCAATTTCAGGGGCACTTCTAAAATATTTTGGAGCATCCTCTGCCACTGGTCAGGATGAGCCACCCACCTCCCCCACTACACAGGACTCTGCTGGAATGGTCTCTACCCTTCAGGATGAGCTACCATCTATGTCCTCAGCTACTCATATGTCTCCACAAATATCTGATATTGAGGATGAAGACCTCTTTCCCCAGGTTCAGGTGGGATTTTGCATGTCTCTCTGTCTCTCTGTCTGTGTGTGTGTGTGTGTGTGTGTGTGTGTGTGTGTGTGTGTGTGTGTGTGTGTGTGTGTGTGTGTGTGTGTGTGTGTGTGTGTGTGTGTGTGTGTGTGTGTGTGTGTGTGTGTGTGTGTGTATTTGTGTAGAGGGGGTATGCCTAGGCTACAAGACAACTGGACCTAGCTGTGAGTCTTTTGAAGAAGACTGAGCAAGGTCTCCAGAGCTACAGGGCTTTGTGACTGCCCAGATGGCGGCCAAATACATTTGTGAAGAAATGAATGTGGAGGCTGTTTTGAAACATAAAAGGCTGAGGTCCACAAAGCGCCACTTCTCATATGAATCACATGATGAACCTTTCAGTGATGCACTTAGGTAGTTGGAGGTTGGATTCTTCAATGTTGTTGTTGATGCAGCCACGTCAGCCATTACGGAGAAGTTTTCCACATTGGAAAATGTGGAAAAATATTTGGGGTTTTGACAAATTTCCCAAGTCTTGCAGATGAGGAGCTGGCAGAACAATGCAATGCACTAAGCACCACACTGCACTTTGAAGGGCACTCTGATTTGGACAGTAGAGAGCTTGTGCAGGAAATCAAGAACTTCCCTCACCTGCCATCGAAAACCATGAGCCTCCTTGAGCTTATTACTTTTATGCATGATAAGCATCTATCGGAGATCTACCCCAACTTTTGGACTGCTCTCAGGATTGCCCTTACTCTGCCAGTCACTGTGGCTCAAGCAGAGAGGAGCTTTTCAAAGCTAAAGTTGATCAAGTCATACCTGAGGTCAACCATGTCTCAGGAACGGCTCACTGGCCTTGCTATCATCAGTATCAATCACTCAATAGGGGAGCAGATTTCGTATGATGACATTATTGATGATTTTGCATCAAGGAAGGCCGGAAAGGTCAGGTTTTAGTTTTAGTTTGTGTTTTCTGTTCTTAGTGCAATAGTGTAATAATTGGATTTTCTTTAGTGTGATTTGTGTGATGAAGGATTTGTGCTATTTAGAATATTTATTCTATATTTTATTTGTATATTATTCTTAATATTTTATATTATTGTTGTTCTCTGCTCTTGTTACAGTCTGATTGTACATATTTTTGCCACTTTTATGTATATAGAATATATTTATTTAAGTTCTGATAACTTATACTGTTTTGTGCAGAATTGTGTTTTTCAAATGCTCTGTTGAAGGATTTGTGCAATTGAGAAATATAGGCTTGTCTTACACTAATATTGTTATATTATCATCACATGTATAGCTCTGCTATGGGGTCATTTATGTATGCTATTCTCACAGCAGCATGTTGTGGATGTATTGGCAGTTGCAAGTCGATATTTATTTGCTACTTCAGTCATTGCCTAATGGTTAGAGAGTCGGACTTGTAACCCGAAGATTGCAGGTTCAAGTCTCAGGTCCGTCACGAATTGTCAGTGGGGGGAGTGAATAACCAGCGCTCTCTCCCACCCTCAATACCATGACTGAGGTGAGACCCCGGACACCGCAGCAATATGGCTGCCCACTGCACCGGGTGTGTGTGTTTACTACTGTGTGTGTGCACTTGGATGGGTTAAATACAGAGCACACATTCCGAGTAAGTGTCATCATACTTGGCCACACGTCCCTTCACTTCACTTCACCTATATTTTCTTTACCTGCAATAAGATGCAAGTGCAAGTGCAGCTGCTTCATCACTTACAAGTGAGAGAAGATATTTGCATGTTTTGTTTCATTTTTGTTTCAGCAATCTTTTTGTTTCGTCTCAATCTATATCCCACTAAAATTTAATTGTGAAAAATCACTGCAAATAGTGCTGTCCGAATTAATCAAGCAATAAATAATTTAAGACCTTTTTGCGAAACTGTTGGACCAATTAGATCAATGGTGATTCACCTGGCATTGGTAGTTCTGATGCCTAACAGCTGAAAGAAAACACAAAACATGATTGGTGAAATATCAGGAAAAATTATTCTCAGGTTGGTATACCGTAATCATCATTCCCTATCAGTCGGTCACTCTCGACGTCACGTCGGAGGACCGACAAATTGGGATCTCGCTTAGAGAGACCAATCTACTTCGAGTGTAAACTAAACGAGCCAATGCACATTGGCATGCAATTATTGCATCCAGCTGCCACTGATCACAGCGCGAGTATAAGTAGGCAGCAGGTGCAGTGCATATTCAGCTTTTCGCTTCGGAGCCGAGTGGTTACATCGTTCTGCTCCTGACTTCTGCTGAACGAGTGAATTCAACGAGTTGAGCACGCTCTTCGGAAGACTCTCGTGCTGGTGGTATGGCACTACAGCGGTGGTGGTTCTTCCCATGTCGAGTGGATTGCACACATCAGGCTGCACTACCCCCTGTTTGTGTTGCAGATGACCATCTCCCCTGTACGCTTCAGCACGCTAAAATAAGAAGAGGAGAAAAGAGCAAAAGATAAAGGTATGCAACTACGTTCTCGCTATATGATTACGGTATCCATGTCATCAATGAAGGGCTAATGTTAATTGGTGGTATAACGTTAACTCTTACATTTGTTAGCCTTCTTGCTATGCTTATACAACAATAATTCGGTCTTAACTCAACAAACACGAGATCTAATTTCACCATAAGTTTGTGCTTTGCAACAAAATTGTTACAAGTACAGTTATTAATTATTTAAATAATTTGGGTTAATGTTGGGCCCTGTAATTAGCCAATGGAATTTACATATGTGTAGGTAGGTTCAAAGAAGAACATTTGCTATAACTCTGTTACGTGACAAAGCATATAATTTGAGGCAGTAACCAAGGAGCTAATTGCTCCTCCCTTAGATTAAATTAATATATCATCTAATGAGTCATGACAAACATTTAGCATCTAAGGGCATGTTTATTTAAATTTGCGGTGGTGGTTCTTCCCATGTCGAGTGAATTGCACACATCAGGCTGCACTACCCCCTGTTTGTGTTGCAGATGACCATCTCCCCTGTGCGCTTCAGCACGCTAAAAGAGTTTTTTTCCTAAAAGAGCATTCAGGGGTGCGTCTTTTTAAAGACGACGTTGCATCTGGCAAACTTGACGTTGCGTCTTTATAAAGACGAGTTGGGTCTTGCTTCAGACAACGTGTCACCCGTGCGTTTTTCTGGATGCGGTCGTTGCCTGGCGCTGGGTGATGGTCACGATCGCTGCCTCACGTGCCTGGGCAGTAAGCACGCTGAGGTGGCGTTCGTGGATGAGTCCTCTTCTCCCTATAGATTCTCATCTCGGAGTTACGGCCAGGCTCCGTTACCTCAACAAAGGGGCGGAGCTGTTGCTTCTGTCTCGATCTAGTTCTCGTCCTGGCTGCAGACAGGCAAGGTCTACTTTCAGGCGGTAGCACGACTGGTCTGAGGATTACAGTGGTGGCAAACCCTCAAGGGACCATCGCTCCTCTTGCGCTCCGCAACCAGTTGAGCTGCCAATGGAACGTGCTGGGCCCTCTAAAAGGAGCGTACCAGCAGTATCCTTGGCACTCCTCCCGACGACCAGATGTCGATCGCTGCATCGGAGGGTGAGCCGGAGCTTCTGGAGAGGAAGATTCGGCTGTGCTGCTGCTCTGGCAGTAGCAATGCCTGAGTCGGATCTGTAAATGATGGCTATGCTTTCCCGGGCCGCCGAAAGGGTAGGGCTCGAGTGGAGAAAGCTACTGTGTCCCGAACCCTCGAGGTTGGACGACTGGTTTCTCGGGGTAGCTTGTGCTGGTTCTCAGCGCCCTGCTGCCTCTCTCCCGGACATGCATGAGGAGCTTACAGGTCGTGGACGGCACCTTTTACTGCCAGAAACCGACCTACTAACTCCTCCTCCCTCACCACCCTCGGTGGTGCAGCTAGGGGTAAACTAGGGTCCCCCCAGTGGAGCGGTCAGTTGCGATACAAGTGTGTCCTTATACTGTCTCCACTCGGCAGGGCAAACCGTGCCTCCTCTTCTGGGCCTGTAGGTACTCATCTGGTCTGATCCGGCAAGACTTATGTGGCATGTGGAGATGCTGCCTCCACCTAACGCTACGGCGTTACTGCAGGTTCTTCAGGCTAAAAGCACTGAGGGACATGCACGGGGGTGGTCACGATCCGGAAGTTCTGAAAGAGCTCCGTACCGCACCTGACCTCGCGCCACAAGCGACGACGGTTATGGCACGGTCTCTGGGTCGTGCGATGTCCACACTTGTGGTCCAGGAGCGCCACCTCTGGCTGTGTCTGGTTGACATAGGGACGCCGACAAAGTTTGGTTCCTCAAGGTTTCTGTATCCCAGACTGGCCTCTTCGGTGACGCAACTGGTAACATGGCCCAGCAGTTCCCGGCTGCACAGGAGCAGACTTTGGCGATCCAACACGTCCTGCCTCGGCGGGCAGCTGCTGCCTCCACCCGTCCGCTGGTTGCAGCGCCCAGCCTGCTCGTTGCCGAGGGCGGCCCCCTGCGTCCACCCCCGCTCCCGCACTGCATCCGAAGCATCCTTCAAAGGCGGTGCCGTTGAGCTAGGCATAGGCAGGCCTCCCCGCCCGTCCTGGCCCCCGTCAACTGGCGGTAAGCGGAGGAGCAAGAGGCATCGGGACGGGCGACCCAGAGAGAGGGAACTGCTTCGGGAGAGGGTAAGTGCATCTCTCCCTCCCCCGGAGGAGGGCTGGGAGGATAATCTGTTGTTTCAAAAATCTCGACAGGAAGCGGTTGTCTCTGTCTCTGGGTCCCAAGAGGGCATGGAGAGTCATGGACGGATCAACTCCAGACCCCACTCATCCTCCCTCTCGCCAGCAGGCAGCAGTGGGTGGTTCGAGAGCATCACTAAAGGCTACTCACGCACCCTCTGCCAAAATATGGAAGCAGGTAAACGTGCACCGCACACTCAGACCCCTCCTCAGTCCGCCACGGGCCAGGTCCCTGCATTCCACCTCGCTGCCCTACCGCGGGTACGTCGGTGGTCCTGCTGGTCCCGCTTGTACGGTGTCTGGGTGCCGGGGAGCTGCCCAGCCGTCACGCTGGCTCCTGTGGACCATCTGACTCGGCTATGCGATTCAGTTTGCCCGGCGTCCTCCCAAGTTCAGGGGCATCCACCTCACAGCAGTGAAGGCAGCTGATGCCCATGTCTTGAGGGTATCACTGTCCTACTGGCGAAGGACGTGATGAAACCGGTCCCTCCAGCTGATATGAAGGCAGGGTTTTTCAGCCCTTATATCATTGTGCCCAAGAAAAGCGGTGGGTTACGACCAGTCTTTCCGCGCCACAGGTCAGTCCTGCGGTTTGCGTTCGAAGGACGTGCATATAAGTACAAGGTCCTGCCCTTCGGGCTGTCCCTATCGCCCTGTGTCTTCACGAAAGTAGCGGAGGCAGCCCTTGTTCCCTTGAGAGAACAGGGCGTGCGCATTCTCAACTACCTCGACGACTGGCTCATACTGGCTCAATCTCAGGATCAGTTATGCGAACACAGGGATTTGGTGCTCTCGCACCTCAGCCAGTTGGGCCTTTGGGTCAACTGGGAAAAGAGCAAACTCTCCCCAATGCAGAGGATCTCTTTTCTCGGTATGGAGTTGGACTCGGTCAATCAGACAGTGCGCCTAACGCAAGAACGTGCTCAGTCGGTGTTGAACTGCTTGAATGCGTTCAAGAGCAGGACGGCAGTACCACTGAAACAGTTTCAGAGGCTCCTGGGGCATATGGCAGCTGTGGCGGCAGTCATGCCGCTGGGGCTGCTCCATATGAGACAGCTTCAACACTGACTCCATGGCCGAGTCCCGAGGTGGGCGTGGCAGAGCGGCATGCTGTGGGTCCAAGTCACTCCAGCCTGCCGCCAAATCTTCGCCCCGTGGTTAGACCTTTCGTTTCTTCGGGCAGGAGTGTCCCTGGAACAGGTCTCCAGGCATGCTGTGGTTTACACGGATGCCTCCGCCAAGGGCTGGGGGGCCACGTTCAATGGGCTTGCAGTGTCGGGGGTTTGGACGGATCCCCAACTGCACTGGCACATCAACTGCCTAGAGTTGCTGGCAGTACACCTGGCCTTGAACCGTCTCAAGAGACGCTTACGAGGCGAGCACGTACTGGTCCATACAGACAACACTGCGACCATTGCGTACATCAACCGACAAGGTGGTCTACGCTCCCGCCGCATGTCGCAACTCACCCGCCACCTCCTCATCTGGAGTCAGAAGCGTCTGAGGTCGCTTCGCGCCATTCACATTCCGGGCTTGCTTAACCGGACAGCCGACGAGCTGTCACGAGCTGCGCTCCTCGGAGAGTGGAGACTCCATCTCCAGACGGTCCAGCTGATTTGGAGACGTTTCGGACTCGCACAGGTAGACCTGTTCGCGTCCCTAGAGAGGTTGAGAGCTCACTCTACAAGAAGTGTGGGGTCCTCCTGGGCGCTGGCTCGTGGCGCCTCGCTAACAGATAGTTGTAGAGCTGCGGGCTGGGCGACCCCTAACACGTTCGCTAGATTCTATAGCCTTTGTGTGGAACCGGTTTCCTCCTGTGTTCTCACCTCAAATGGGTATAAGCACTGAGGGGATCCGTTTTCATGTCGGCTTGCTAAAAACTGCTCCAGAGAGTCCATACTGTAGACCCTGTCGAGCTCCTCCGTCCCCTCGGCAGCCAGATGTAGCGGAGCATCCGGCGCCAGGCCCTCACTCGATGAATCCCTGAGGGCTGGGTTCCATATGTAGAGACCGTTTGGATCCCATATGTGTAAATTCCACGGTATAGCCTTAGAGCCCGTGTTTTCCCGGCAGACTTCCTGCTACTTCCAAGAGGGTAACAATCACCTCCAATCGTCCATATACACCTGACTATTGTCCATATGTGTAACTGCTTCTGAACCTCTCTCGGGAAGGTCGGGGCTTCCACAGCATTCCTGTTCTAAGCTGAACGGGTACGTTTTCCCAGTGTTATCCAGTCCTACTGAGTGGGTAGTGCCATAGCAACAGTAACTGGTCTTCCTATGGGGGCCCTAACCTGCGCCAAAAAATAACGGCACAGGAGGCCTCCACGGGACACTGGAAGGGGCAGTATCCATGGCCTTTTGGTAGGGATCACAATTCGTCGGTCCTCCGACGTGACGTCGAGAGTGACCGACTGATAGGGAACGTCTCGGTTACGTATGTAACCCTTGTTCCCTGAAGGAGGGAACGGAGACGCCACGGCTCCTGTACCACCGCTGAGCGGCCGGATCCCAGTTCGGCTCCTTAGCGAAAACCTGAATATGCACTGCACCTGCTGCCTACTTATACTCACGCTGTGATCAGTGGCAGCTGGATGCAATGATTGCATGCCAATGTGCATTGGCTCGTTTAGTTTATACTCGAACTAGATTGGTCTCTCTAAGCGAGATCACAATTCGTCGGTCCTCCGACGTGACGTCTCCGTTCCCTCCTTCAGGGAACGAGGGTTACATATGTAACCGAGACGTTATCAGACCAGGATTTATCAGTAATATTTTACGCACAGCTGTATTGCGCTGGGGCTCATGTCCAGTAAAAATTGTCTTGCAATGCTCCTGTCAGATCTTTATGTCCAAATGTGTTCCACTCTGTATTGCTTTTGGAAGTGATATGGTAGTAACTGCTGCAATGTAAGGTTCAAGGCCTAAACTGCAATTCAAGAGAATCGAGTTATATTATGATTCACATATAAGCCATACAAACTGAGTTCAATGTAGCTTGTAGTTCTAAAAACAAAAAGAGAATTAGCATTTTTAAGCCATGTGTTCTCTCTGGAATTTCCTACGCCGTTTTGCAGTTATGACAATTTGTTTTGGGGTTTATGAATAAAATAAGATTTGTGGTTAACATTACTTGAAGAAAAGTTTTGTTCTACTACATAAATTACATAGTCCTAACTCAAATGAGAATTTTGAAACTGCTATGTTTTTGATATAACACTTTTGAAATGAACTTTTGAGCAGCTTTTTGTAATTGGTCCTGCCTTCAGGCTCCATGACAAATGTGATAAATAGCTTTTTTCAATGATATACTGTATACCACAATAAATACCTGTACATAGTTTCCCCATTTTTATTTGTCAGTTAATTTGCCCGTAAAATAACTGTGAAGATATTGGCAGATTTCATAATTGTGTAGACAGAGAATACTGTAGGTCTTCTCCTGTAAAAGCCTCTCTTTCTATCTCTCTCTTCCTTTTTCCTCTTCTCTCACTGTCTGTCAGCAGTGTGCCAGACATTGTTCAAAGCCAAACAGTCTGTTTTCTTTTTAATCAATACAGCTCTCAGATTCATCATGCATTTGGATGCTGTCGTTTCCTTTTTAAACTGAATCTGGACCAAAATCAACACAATTTGCATTCGTTTTGTCATTTCCAAAAGACAGTCTAATATTGTTCACTGCAAGCCACATTAGAGATGAATTGAGTCATTTACATGTTGTATTTTGAGACAATGGATGAATGGATTTCTACCATTACATTACTTGTTCACCAATGGACCCTCTGCAGTGAATGGGTGCTGTCAGAATGAGAGTCCAAAGAGCTGATAAAAGCATCATACTTATGTTCAAGCAATCCACTTGTCTCCAGTTAATCAACTGATGTCTTGTGAAGTGAAAAACTGTGTAAGAAACAAATCCATTATTCAGGCATTTTAACATTAAACCATTACATCTGGCCAAAATACCAGTCCATAATTCATAATAACGCTTCCTCCTGTGAAAAAGTCCATCCCCTGTTGTCCTCTCAGTACAAAATCCACCAACTTGCACTATGCATATTCCTCTGATTTCTGATTTAGAAAAAAATACCTTTTTTACTGGAGAAACAATATTATGACTAAACGACTTCAGCTGGAAGCAACAGTTTGAAGTTAAAAGCATCTTAATAATGAATTTCTTTATTACAAACAAGCAGCTTTTTGCTTTACAAGACTTTATATTGATGGATTAAAGTTGCGTGAATTATACTTGTGGATCATTGTGATGTTTTTATCAGCTGTTTGGGCTCTCATTCTGACGGTACCCATTCACTGCAGAGAAACTATTGGTGAGCAAGTGAGGCAATGCTTTTCTGATGAAGAAACAAACTCATCTACATCTTGGATGGCCTGTAGGTGAGAACTTTTCAGCACATTTTCCTTTTTGGGTGAACTAATCCTTCAAGAATGGTTTACTGAAACATCCTTTAGGGCATACAAAATAACTCTCTTCAATGGTATGATTGCGGAGAAAATTGGAACCTTTTAAAAGTGAAAGATCAGTTACAGCAAAACTGCTTTACATTTATATTTATTCATTTAGCAGACGCTTTTATCCAAAGCGACTTACAATTGAGGAATACAATAAGCGATACATTATAAAGAGGCAAACAGACACAGGAAGTGCTTGTAATTCAAATTTCTAGGCATTGTTCAGAGCAAATTCAAGCCAGACAGTGAGAGGTTAAGGGAAAGAGAGTAAAGTTAAGGAAAGAGAAGGTTTTTTTTGGTTGTTTTTTTTAAGATGACGTCAAGTGCTTTCTTTGAATATTGGGATTCTTTGAATTATTTTAATATATGGGAGTCCAGATAAAGTGAGAGAGAACCACCTTTTTATGTCGTTTTCAGCCCCGTTGCTAAGATCAAGTGAAGAATCGGTTCTCTTTATGACCAACTCTCAGGTGTGAATTACAGATGAAGCAAACATCCCCTGGTTGCCAGATTATAAAACAGCACTTCAAAAACTGATGCTTGAGCATATGTACAACCATCTTCCCGTGAGGCCAGTTGACAGGTATTATGAGTTCCCTCACTTTCCATTAGGAGCACCTCAAAAAACTTGTGTTGTACCTGGAGAATATGGAAGCACTCGAGTGGAACACAAGAGCCTCTTCTTCCTCTGCAGGAAGATAAAGGATGAAAGGAAACAAAACCGATTGGGAGATAGTGTATAAAAGATCTATGGTGAGCTGTAGGCATGTCACAGCCAGAGAATGCACAGGGCATTAAAAGCAGATCTGTTACTCGATGAATGAATGTGCAGTAGAATACGTGATGATGTCATGATATTACATAACTATATCGTGCAGTCAGAGGGCAGAGATGATGGAGAGATGGACGAGGAATTGGAGATGTAATTAACCCCAAATTCTCAGCCTTGCTGCAATTTGAGAACATCATTAAAGAGCGTTCAAATTACAGGTGGGCTAAAAGGGGCTGAGACCCTCTAGTTGTAGCTATACGTAGCTCCCTAGCTATTTCTGAGATCTAAATAATAACTACAATTAAAATAATCGCCTCATTTAAAATAGCTACTGACAGTGTTTGCCCCAGTGCTAGACATAGTCAGAAGTGCACTATATATCACTAGATTAATAATCTTTAAGAAAATTGCAGTCGAGACGGACGGCTTTCTAAACATGTATGTTCGCTACAGATTTTTATTAAAGGTAAAGTAAACTAATATTTTGAGTCTAATGGGATTGATTCACTCCACAGTAACCCAAAGGCCCAATATAGGCTGCTGACTGACACATAATGAGACTGAATTGAAGGCTATATTAATAAACATCAATCATCACCAGCGAACTGTTCCCACTGATAAATACAGTATGATGAATTATGTTGATAATATAACACAAGACAATGCACGATATCTGGCAAAACTTGAGTGCAGCTAGTATTTATGGTAATTTTATTATAAAAATGAATTTCCACTGTAGTGTTATTTAACAGTACATAATTGTGTTTTGTACTGACTGGGAGGGGGAACTAGTAATTTAGTACCAGTTTAGTAGCCAAAAGCTTTGAGGAACAGATTAACTGTACTGTAATAAGATAGTAGCAATAGAACAACTTCAGATTTCAAAAATGAAAATATAAATATGGATAAACATCTTTTTTGTGTGATACTTTGGCATTGCCATCTTTTTTGTTTCTAAGACCTACTTTCCCCCAAACACTGGCCCCTTCTGAAGCATTATATAATTCAAGAACTGTTATGAGACAAAGTTTAGGAGAATGTTGGACTTTTGTTTCTTTCGTTTTTTGTTGTTGTTGTTTTTGTTGCTGTTACATTTTTGTCATTTATCATTTTGAAAGTCACTGGCAACAGGATGGTATATGTCAGCAGTTTGTCCGTCCGTCCGTCCGTGTGTGTGTGTGTGTGTGTGTGTGTGTGTGCGCGCGCACGCGCGCGCGTGTCCCTACCTCAAACATTCCTGTTTCTCCACCGCTCCACGTGATTCCTGCAAGAAATTAAAAGACTGTTACTTCAAGCTAAGACATCTGGATCTTGTCTGACTGTGCTATATTCACCTCTCGCTACCTCCTGGATCTCTCTCTCAGTCTTGTACAATAAATACCCTTGTTTGAACACTTACCTCTGTATCTCCTATCCTGTGTTGTGACAGGTTTACAGTATTAGCAAATTAACACTCCAGATCCAGATTTTATACACGGTTCTAAACAATGTCAGATTAGCATACTTTAGTTTGTAGCAATATCAGAACCGTTTTTATAAGATTCCAAGCCTGAAAATGCTATGTAAGAGTTTATTAGGATAGTTCACCCATAAATAACAATTCTGTCATCTTTTACTCACCTACAAGTTGTTCTAAACCTGTTTGACTTTGTTTCAGTTGTTGCACACAAAAGACGGTATGAAGAAGAATGTGGTAACTAAACAGTTTACTTTAGCATTACTTTCATAGTATAGAGACATTTCTTTTTATATGGAAGTCAATGGATACCATCAACTATTTGGTTACCAACATTTTTCAGAATATCTTCTATTGTGTTCCACAGAGGAAAGAAACTCATTCAGGTTTGGGACAAGTGGAGGGTGAGTACATGATGATAGAATTTTCCCAGTAATGGTCTTGTAAAAATTTTTTTTTTATTAGTAATTTAGTTTAATAGTAGTACTAAATAGCCTAAATATATATATTTTTTAAATAAATTAAGTGCCCACTGTAAGGATGCTGTGGCACACACAATCTCCCTTTGTTCTCCATATTATTAAAAAGGATTATATAATATATATATATATATATATATGAAAAAAATAGAAACTTAGTGCATGTGTAAAAAGAAATAGAAAAAAAACAAGGGGAAAATAACAATATATACATAAAACATATTGGATGATGTATATATGTATACAGTTCTGGCCAAAATTATTAGAACACTAGTATTACTAGTCTCTATTCTAATTCTATTTTATCTATCTGTCTTCTTTTTATAACCCCCCCCCCCCCCACACACACACACACACCCATACATTTGACCCTCTATCAATTGCAGATTTATTCTCTAACTGCTAGCTTTCCTTGAAAAACTAACACTGGGTTTCTTTTTTCTTTTCTATCTTGTTTCTTATATATAAAAAATTCAAAATAAATAAAAATGAAACCTTTCTATGTGTATTGCGTTGCGTTAGGCTAACCAAAACTTGTCATAGAACTTGCATGTTATTGCTCTTTTGTTGGTTGCTTCTCATGTTCTCATTTGTAAGTCACTTTGGATAAAAGCGTCTGCTAAATTACGAAATGTAAATGTAATGTATTTTCACCAGCTAAAACATGGTTTTAAGTCAGTTATTTATATCTTTTGCTCTAGTGTTAGTAGGAAATATCAGTATATATTTCCAAACTTTAATTTTGCCACTAATTGTAATAATCCAGTGAGATTTGTGATTCTGACATCAGCCAGTGCTCCACACAGAGATCTGATCTCATCCTCATCCAGTATGACCGGAATGTCATTTCAATTAACTTCTATTAACTACATTAAAGCAACATTTGGTGTGATGTTTAAAGCAGCTAATGCCCTAGGTGCCACTGGGGGATTGCAATCTTCTGGATTTAGTCTGTCTCATTTTGTTCTGTTTCTTCATGTCATTCCAGTCAGACTGAATGAGGATGAGATCAGATCTCTGTGTGGAGCACTGGCTGATGTCAGAATCAAAAATCTCACTGGATTATTACAATTAGTGGCAAAATGAAAGTTTGGAAATATAAACTGATATTTCCTACTGAAACACTACAGCAAATATATAAATTACTGACTTAAAGCCATTTTTAGCTGGTGAAAATACTAGTGTTCTAATAATTTTGGCCACCACTGTATATGTATGATGAATTAATCCCAGGGTAGCTTTCCTAATGAGCTCCCACGGTGTCAGATTAAATGTGCAGACACAGCAGAGTATACAGTGATCACCATAACACACCGGAACAAGAGCATAGGCACAGAATCAATGCCAAGACAAATACTGAGCAATATAGAACCTCCCGGGACTCGCTGTGCATACGCCTCAGTAAACAATCTCCCAATGACTCAACAACACAGACCATAACAAATAACTTAGCACACTTTGAACTTCAGTTAGAAGAAATTACCTTGAAATTTCCTGTGGGAGGTTGACAATACCTGGGCTTGGTTAAACCTGCACTCATGCAAACTTTACTTCACATTATCTGGAATTCCTGGCCCTAAAATAGAGCTGAGATATTTAAAAAGAGCTAATCACGGCGAGAGAAGCCAGTGTTCAAATTATGCCTCAGTATCTGTTCTTCAGATTGCTTTCTAATATCTGGAGCCAGTGGCTCAGTGCCCCACTTTGTAAGAGCAATGTAACTTGCAACTTCAGAAACATTTATGTAAAAAGGAGACTTGGGGATAATTTAATGCCATTTCAAATTATTAAACATTCCTGTGTGTGCTGACACAGTGCATTCTGAGCACGAGAAAAAATCCCTTGCAAGCAAGATATTGATGTAATCATAAACTGTGTGAAATAAAAAAAAGTAATTATATTTACACTTGCATGAAATATTCTGGAATTTACAGATGCATTAAAAACCTAATCAAATTAATGAAAAACTAAACTTTGGAAAAGAGGAGTACCACTCGGGTTATATCTGTGGTTGAGCACTGTTCAATATTTACACTGGTAAATTAGCAGTAAAACTGCCATTATCTCCTGATTCTGGCCTAAATCCTCAAGAAACACAAATTAGATTATTGTCTGGCACAACAAGCACAGCAAGGAGTTAAAAACTCATTGTCAGTAGCAGCATTGACAATTATACCATCTAAGACAATGATGCACATATGACTCCTCATGGAGGAAAACCAATCAAAACATCCTTGATAAACTTCAGTCATGTACAGTAGCATTGGTAAGCATCAAACATTACATGACTTATTTTTTAGATTTGACCAGGCCCATGCCTGTTGGTTCCCAAGTCACACCTGCAATGCAAATGACAATGTAAATATTTCTATATATCCCTTAACCTACCCCCCAAACCTTATCCTACCCATTTTATAGCGAATATAAAAGGATATAAAATGCAATTGACCGAAATATGCAGGAAAATAAAAAAAATTATAACAATTTTATTTATTTAGTCATTTAGCAGACGCTTTTATCCAAAGCCTTGTGTTATATCGACCAATCAGCGTGTTTGTCAAGACAGAATTTCAAACACGACCAATCATATTAAACAGAGACACAGAGAATAATTTAAATTAATTAAAATTTTGAGTTCACTACACTTTTGCTCCTAAATAAGTTAATTAAACATACCTGTTTAAGTTTTGACACCAAAACATGGCATGTTAAGTAATGTTAAGTTATGATAACTTCATTCCTTTATTAATGACAACATTGGAGTTTGAAGTGTAGTTGTTCACATTCACATTTTTAATTATAAAACTACTTTTATTTGAAAAGAAAAGGAATATGACACAAAGAGAGTGAGAGAGACAGAATAGTCTAGAATGTTGTATCAGTTCATAAAATGAGGGAATAATGTCTTCATTTATCTTCTGTTTGGGCCCTAAATAACATCATTAATCATTCTTTGTTAGATTTCATAAAATATATATTTATTGATTGGAACAAAGGCAATTAAATAAAATATTATCAGTCACAGCAGTATGGAGTTATTCATGTCTAAAGGTGGGGAGTCTGAGCTATTTGATTTGGAGGGGTTTTCTTAGTTGGGTTTTGTGATGAACATCCCTCCTTGCAAAATCAAATGATGAATGATTTACTGCAGGAACACAAGCATGCACACGCACACACACACACACACACACGCACGCACGCACGCACACACACACACACACACACACACACAGAACCTCCTTCCTTGTCCTTGAAATTTGAACATATTTTTACTTCTTTTATCATTTGCTTCATCTTATGTTGAACACAGGTTGTTTCTGGTCCACAACTCATTTTGTTCTATATGATAAACAGTCAACATTACGCTAAATTTCACCTTTCATGTTCCATGTTTGGAATGAAATAAGGGTGAGTAAATGATGACAGGAATTTCATTTTCACTATTATTTTTGTCTGACCATATATATTCTGCCTTATTTTGACTCTCAGAACCTCATCGTGTTTAGAATGTTCTGGGTAAATTATGCTTATGTAGTGTTATATTTTCCAGCTTTCCATCTGCAAGTTCGAGTCCTGTTTTCAGTCTTATACTTTACTCTGAAAGCATTCAGATATGTCTCTGCCTTCCTTTGCTCACTGCTTTAGATTGTTTGTGTTTGTATTGATGGTGAAGGACACTGTGCCTCTCTTTTGCGCATCTTTTTCTGGCTACGGTTTCTCAGTGATGGTGGATGTTATATCATGTATTTGCACCGCAGGGCAGAATTTTCTGATGGATTTTCAGGGTAGTTCATAATTCTATCATTCTCAAATGTGCTTTCTGTCACATCCTCAAGATTAGATCATCTATCTATTTTTTTTCAAGCTCTTGACCATTTCATTGAACTAAAAATGTTATTACACACTAAGTGCCCACATTTAGAACATGATCAAAGAAATCTTTAACTCCCACTACACAACATAAAATAAAAGATGAAAAGCTGTACAAGGGAAGAAATGAATAATTCATAAAAATATATACTGGAAGACATGATGAAACATTTGTGCAACACTTCATGTTCTCACTTACCTACATTTGTTTGGTTTTGTTCTCATCTTTGCTGATTTCTTCAGTATTTTTTTTAATTCAGTGCATTTTCCATGCATGAAGAATATGATGCTGACACAAATCCTTTCATGAATGTTTTCATTGTTTTTCCTCTGTAGTTACCTTTGTTTCCTTGAGCTTTCAGCCATTAACTTTCAAACATAGCTGGGGGTTTTTCAGACTTCTAAGACTTTTTTGATGTTTTTTTATGTTTTTTGAAGATCAGAACTGTATTAAAATAACTCGTGTTTTCATACATACACATAAGAAAGAAGAGGGAATCGCAATAATGAATAAAGCATTGGTGATATGTTGGTGTAATTAAATGTTTGCATGATAATTAAAGATGCATGTGTTCAGGTTATACACATTTGTCTGTGTTCCAATTGCAAACTATCAGTATAGTACTCCCACCCCATTCAGCGTAAGCAGTGAGGTGGACCTTATTAGATCAGATTTGTTGGTCCAGCACATCCCATAGATCCTCAATTGGATTGAGATCTTGGGAAATTGGAGGCAAAGACAACACCTTGAACTCTGCCGTGTTCCTCAAACCATTCCTAAATAACTGACCCAAGGTTTCAGCAGAACATTAGTCAGAGCGTAACACTGTCTCTACCAGCCTGGCTTCTTCCCATAATGCATCCTGCTGCTATTTCTTCCCCAGGTAAATGACATACACACATCTGGATGTCAGCTTAATCTAAAATAAAATGTGATTTAACGAACAGGCAACCTTCTTTCATTGCTTCATTGTACTTTCGGCGGTGGACAGGGATTCATAATGAACACTCTGACTGCAAACTGTTTCACACCTTTCTGTCATTAAGTGTTTCCTCAATTTGAGATACAGTAGCTCTTCTGTGTGACCGGAGCAGACAGTGTAGCCTTCGCTCGCCACATGTGCCTACTACGACCCTGATGCAGGTTCACCAGTTGTGCTTCCTTGCACTACTTTTGTTAGGTACTTGCTGTTTTGAGGTGTTCTGACCCTGTCATCTAGCAATCACGTTTTCACCTTTCTCAACGTTACTCAGATCTTATTTCTCACCTAGTTCCCTGCTTCCAACACAAGACATAGACGAACTGACTATGCAACCCATTATATACCACTTGACAAGTGTTGACAAGTGTCATTGGAATGATATAATCAATATTATTCACTTCACCTGTCAGGGATTTTAATGTTGTGGCTGATCAGTGAAATTTTATTTGCATGCATCAGTTTCGTGATAGTAGTTTTCAAAATTAGTGTTTTAAAAGGCTATTTCCAGCCTGCTACTTAAAAAAAAACACTATATTGCTAACTGAGGAAATAATTGAATACTCCATTATCAATTTTATTATTTCAAATTTCTTTTATTCGATTTTCTCCACTGAACATCTCAGTAAGCACCTCCCTGAATCAACTACCTAAGAAAAACGTACCACACAAAAAGTAAAAAAAACAAAAAACAAATTGTTGTCCCCCCCTGTATCACGATTTTATCATGATTCTTTGTCATGTCCGTTTTTATATTTTGCAAGCTGTTTGAACATTACAGCCAAACTAATGTCCCTATTATAAAGACAAAGCCTTTTAAATTAACAAAATATTTAAAAAGTATAGCAGATATTTAGGCCAAAGTGGGTGAAGATAAAAATCTTTGTTATTATTTTACCTTTGTAATTAAAAAATGAGAATACAAATGCACATAATATACAAATAAAATAAACCGTGTTTTGTTTTCAGGTACAATAGGTGTATTTAGCAGGAGCATTCAAGAAATTGTATGAACAAATATAAAAATAAAACACTATATAGATTGATTCCTATAAAGGAAACTGTATTAACGTTTTTCTGTCAAGACTAGTGGGTGATTTTTCTCTTTGTGTTTGGTGTTTTATTAACATTAAAGGAATAATTCACCCAAACATTTAAATAGTCTAGTGTTTTATTTTTATACCTTCATTTACTCCCTCAAATATTATGAAAGTAAAAAAAACACACCTACCATAGGGGTCAAAATAGAACTTTAATAAAATATGAAAGTAAATAAATAAATAAATTGTAATTAAATTATATTTACAAATTACAACTGTAGCTCTAGACAGTTACCTATGGCAGTAATTCAGTTGCCTGATTGATTTTATGGCCCCAAGCATTAAGAAATCACACAAAAGAAAATTAAGCGGTTTTACTACAAAAACCATGGTTAATTTTTGTAAGGGTTGTGATGTCCGCATTTTTTTTGTTGGAGAAATTATAGAGGCTGTGTCATCTATAGCAAAAAGGTGGCCACAAAATAAAGATTCAGTGGATATTTGAATTAGAAGTTTGGTCAATAGCCTATTAATTCAATTAAATCCAAGATTATTTGTATAGCGCTTTTTATGATACAATCGTTGTAAAGCAACTTCACAGGAAATTACGTTTCTAAAATAGATTTATATTGTAGAAACTCAATATAATTATCTTATGGCAAAATTTGGTTAATTCAGTATAATCGCTGATGGTTGGCTTCCTCTGAGGTCCTCTAAGGTTGGCATCATCTCTTCTCAGGTGTTCGGTCATCTCAGATCATTTAAGGGTTGGATCCAGACTGAAGCTTGTGTAATTCCTAGTTACCACAGGATGTTAATCCAGAAACAGAGAAACAAATAAAGACAATTAGCGTAGCAGTTGTTCCATCCAGGAATAACCCCGGATGAAATTATCAGTTCAACCCAAGCTAAAGCATAATAATGTGCGTTTGATCAGATATACATGCTGTACAATATTCTGAGATGCATTATATGAATGATTGGCTAAAGAGATGTGTCTTTAATCTAGATTTGAATAGAGAGAGTGTGTCTGAACCCCAGACGTTATCAGGAAGGCTATTCCAGAGTTTGGGAGCCAAATATGTAAAAGTTCTACCTCCTTTAGTGGACTTTGATATTCTAGGTACTACCAAGAGTCCAGAGTTTTGCGACCTTAGGGAGCGGGTTGGATTGTAGCGTGATAGAAGATTAGTTAGGTATGCAGGAGCTAAATCATTTAGGGCCTTATAGGCAAGTAATATTATTTTGTAACTGATACAGAACTTAATAGGTAGCCAGTGCAGAGACTGTAAAATTTGAGTAATATGATAATATTTTCTTGACCTGGTAAGGACTCTAGCCGCAGCATTTTGTACAATCTGTAGCTTGTTTATTGAAGATGCAGGACAACCACCTAACAGTGCATTACAGTAGTCCAGTCTAGAGGTCATGAATGCATGAACTAACTTTTCTGCATCAGAAACAGTTAACATGTTCCGTAGCTTGGCAATGTTTTTGTAACTTGGGAAACATGATTTCAAAAGATAGGTTGCTGTCTAATATAACACCCAGATGTTTGACTGTAGAGGAAGTAACAGTACATCCATCTAGTTGCAAATTGTGATCCAAGAGATTCTGTGTACTGTTTTTAGGTCCAATAAGTAATATCTCTGTCTTATCTGAATTTCATAGGAGAAAATTATTGGTCATCCAATCTTTTACATTTTTAACACACTCTGTTAGCTTAGATAGTTTAGAAGTTTCATCTGGTCTTGTTGAGATATATAGTTGAGTGTCATCAGCATAACAATGGAAACTAATCCCGTATTTTCTAATAATATTACCAAGTGGCAACATGTATAAAGAAAATAGCAGAGGACCTAGGACAGATCCTTGTGGTACTCCATACTTTACTGGTGGTAATTGAGATGCCTCCCCGTTTAAATAAACAAAGTGGCAGCAATCGGAAAGGTAGGATCTAAACCATCTTAAAGCCTGGCCTTGAATACCTGTATAGTTTTGTAATCGGTCTATGAGTATGTCATGATCTATAGTGTCGAACGCAGCACTAAGATCAAGTAAAACTAGCAATGAGATGCAGCCTTGGTCTGACGCAAGAAGCAAGTCATTTGTAATTTTAACAAGTGCAGTTCCCAATCTGTCGGTCACTACGAGTTATGTCGTGACGACATAGGGGGATTTACTTGGAAGCCCCGATCATCTCTGACTAAAGAGAAAACGCCAATGAAATTGGCTAGTGGATTTTGCATACCTGAGCCACTCCCCGTGCACACGGGTATAAAGGGCGACAGGTGCGTCCACTGATTAGATTTTTGCTTCGGAGCCGAGTGGATGAGAAGAGTGCTGATCTCCACAAAGCCTTTCATCTTTGTTTTGTTCCTGGTTGGCGTAACGGTGCGATCAGCGGAGTCCCTCTCATCAGTGATTCCCCTGGGCACTTCAACTAAGAGAGCAAATTCTAAAAGAGCAAATCACGGACGATCGCGTCTTTTTCAAGATGCCGTTTCGTCCGTGTCCTTCTGGTTGCGGTCGTTGTGCCCACGAAACGCCGCCACTTGGAGGAACCGTCCGCGTCTCCCGTCCAAGGCCTGTAAGCTGGCAGCCGCTCTCGCGGCCAATGCTTATAGCGCTGCGGGCCAGGCAGCCTCCGCCCTGCACGCCATGGCTATCCTGCAGGTTCACCAAGCCAAGGCGCTCAAGCAGGTGCACGAGGGTAGTACCGACCCGGGGTTGATGCAGGAGCTGCGCACGGCGACTGACTTCACTCTACGAGCGACGAAAGTCACAGCGCGGTCCCTCGGGAAGGCGATGTCCACCATGGTGGTCCAGGAGCGCCATCTCTGGCTCAACCTGGCAGAGATGAAGGACGTCGACAAGGCACGCTTTCTCGACGCCCCGGCGACACCGTCGAGGGCTTTGCCCAGCAGTTCTCGGCGGTACAGCAGCAGACCAAGGCGATCCAGCACATCCTGCCCCGGCGTGATGCACCATCCACCGCTGCCCCCGGGGGCCAGGTCTCTGTCTGCCCGTCGCCGTGGGCGCCCTCCTGCGTCCTCCAGAGCTGCTCCGCCCCAGGCTGAATCGACACCTAGGCCGGCGCGTCGAGCCTCTCGCAGGAGAGCGGCGCCCCCCCACGTCCCAGCCAGGCCCCAAGTCGTCCAGGAAGTCGACGAAGCGGCCCTGACGCGGGCGACCCGGAGATGTTGGAGTTTGCTCTTTCTCAGGAGACGGCGAGAACAGCGCCGCTCCTTCCCCCGGCGGAGGGCCGGGAGGAGAAGCCTTGTTTCTGTTCCGCCACTGGTCCAAGGGCCAGCGGTACCCACTTCTCAAAGACAGAGCAATTTATTTTTCCTCCGGGTTCTCAGGTCCATGGGACGACAGTGTGCGACGCCCTCGGGGACTCCTCAATCTCACGTTTCTCGCCTCCCACGACCCATTTTGCACCACCAACCAGTAGCACCACCACAGGTATGTCATTGTGCCGTTGGAGCCGCTTGCACAGCGTCTGGAGGCGTGGCTCAGGCTGTCTCGTGCCCAGGCTGTCTCGCTGGCTCACGCGCACAATTCGACTCGGCTACGCGATTTAGTTCGCCAGGCGACCTCCCAAGTTCAATGGCGTTCTCGAGACGTCGGTGGCAGTCCGGAACGCCCCTGTCTTGCGCGAGGAGATTGCACTGCATTGCTTTGGCAAACTGCACTGACGGCATGTTACCTCAGCAATATTTAGTGTGGTTAGACACACCGATTCATTCCAACGCACACGCACGCGCACACGCACACGCACACGCCCCTCACCCACCCACCCACACACACACACACACCACACACGCACGCACGCACGCACGCACACACATGCACACACACCCCCCCACCCCCATCAGCCTATAATTTGACAAATAAATGGACTCTAAGTCTGACAGCTTGTTGAGGGAATAAACTGTGAAATAAATTGTTATTGAGGTACTTTTGATGCACTTTCACTTTATGAACCATTAACATGCTGAGGAAGTTGAGTTCTTTTTATTCACATCTACATTAACTTCTAAATGGTGTTTGAGCAGGTCCAGGTGCTGATATCTGAATTCTTCCGGGGTAGAGCAGCTAATCAGGACATAGAGGATGGTTAATTTCTGATGGTGTGATTGTATCTCTTTGTTCTCCTCTTTTAGTGGTCATTATCTCTCTCAGAAGACTCTGCTCGCAGTAGTTCTCATCAGGATGTATATGTGTGTGTGTATGTGTGTTTGGTAGTGATTAAGATGGCCTCAGGATATCACAAACCCAACCAGGACCCATCTGGCTTAAAGGCCAGTGTGCACTTGAGAAATAAAGTATTGGACTGAGTGTTATTTTCTTGCACAAATCTTGAGAAATAAAGTGAAGGAAGCTAAAAAGCACAGATTTTCTTGGAAAACAAGGATATGTGAAGTGAAGGAAGGCTCACAGCTCTCTCACTCTGCCAGAAAACAAGGATATGTGAAGCAATTTTACCTTGTATGTGCTCTCTCACTCTCAGCCAAGAGGGATCTTGGTGCTGGCACTTTTCTCAAGAGGGATACACTTTGGTGTCTGAGGTCATCAAACTCAGCTCTTCAATCATGTTATTCTAATAATTAGAAAAAATATTAAATATAGTTATTTAATTTATTCAGTCTCTTATGCTCACCAAACACTGTATTTATAGGATTAAAAAAATCATTATACAATTTGATTTATCCCTGTGATGCATGATTATTCTAATATTCTGATTTAGCACTCAAGAAACAACTCGTATTACTATCAGATATGAAAACAGCTGTGCTGCCATATATTTCTATGAAAACCACACCATACATTTTTTTTTCCCCCAGGAAATGTATGAATTATTTCAGGAATTTTTATGAAAAGGGAAAAAAAAAAACTATATTCATTTAAAATAGAAATTATTTGAAACATTACAAATGTGTGTACTGTTACTTTTGGTCAATGTAATGCATCCTTGGGAAAAAGGCTAAACATATATTTTTTTGAATAAAGTCTTACTAACCCAAAAACAGCTAAACATATATTTTTTTGAATAAAGTCTTACTAACCCCAAACAATTCATTTAGTATGAGGTGTCCCACATTGTATATAAAAAACAACATTCATTTAGATATGAGGAATTTAAAGTCCCCTTTTTTGTGTCAAAACTGATAACATTTCCTAGGTCTTTTTTTGTGGCTATGTAAATACCATATGTAACTCATATAAGTTTCAAAACAGTCAGTCCACAGTAAAGTGCACACAGCCAGCATAAAGAAGCTGTGCCTTTTCACGAGCCCTTGTGACTTCCGTAAAAATGTGATGTCTGAACCACTCAGTCACCTCCTTCAGTCACCATCCCAAGCACCGCCCACCGTCCTTTTGCCAAACCCCCAGATAGCATCGTGTCCATGACATTGTTTGAGCAACAACAACACGGAAACATTTCAAAAAGGTTAACTTTAACGGACGAAACCAGATCGACTGACCTGTAACCTTACGCTCTCACTCAAAGGATGGACGATCTGACATAATTGTTACTATGAGGTAGATCACATCTAACGTGTATAGTAAAGACACTAACAGTGTATATAAAGACAAACTCAGTGTCTTCTAGTCATGATGAAGTTTCACAGGCTATATTATTACAGCCACAATTAATCACAACAATGCCACAATTAATCAATTACAAGTGATTGTATACGTATATACAGTTTGTTGTTTTACAATTGATTGTATTACAGTTTGTTGTTTTACACACATGCACAGAGACATTATTTCATACACAACATATTCGTGAGATGCAAGAAATCTTCAGACGCTCCCATAACAACAAAAGACAATACATTATTGAACCTTTTCTGATAAAAAGTGTGCGCTGCAAACGCGTGCGTGTTTGACGATCGTTTCTGTCCAGTTACATTTACATTTCTGCTAGACACTTTTATTTTATCATTATTTTTTTTGTCATATATGTGTTTATTGCGCTGCCAGCTAGAGCCACAGGTTGTCTTTTTTTTTGTCTGGCAGTGGCAGCAGGTATGTGATCAAATTTCTAATTTGGGGCTGTATTACGTAGATTCTGGCACCCAACATCACAACAAGATGATATTGTAAGCTCCTTGTGTAGCCGATTCTGCGCTGGTTTGAATGGGCAGTTCTCCCTTTGTTTTGCAGCTAGCGCTGTGATGTAATTGTGACGTCGGCCCTACATGACCCTAGTTACCTGTGGTTGGCCTAGCCGTGCGTCACTCAGAAAACAACAGGCCAACCAGAAGATAGGCTCATGAATATTAATTAAACAGGACAAATCGATCTGTTTTTACCAGAGCTCCCGAGAGAAGAGCTGTAAAAATATATTGAGTTGGTATGGTTTTTCGTGCTTATACTGCAAATATATATTCTTAAGGGCATCAAAACCTAAAATATAATTCCAGAAAGGTTTACAATTATGGGACCTTTAAGTAAAATAGATTTTTACTTAATGTTCATTGCTAGAAATTATGTATGATAGAAATAGTATGTTTTTTTTGTGTGTTTTTATGCATTGATGTTGGTTTCACACACCATTTTGACTGGAAACTTCATAAAGGGACAGCTCTGAGATTAAATTATTTCATAGGTTCACAATGTCATTAAGGGCTCGGCAGGTACAATACATTTAAACGAAGGATATGACATCCATTTGGGACTCAAAAACAGCCAATCACTGAAATGGGGATTTAAATTTATGTTAATTACTGTATACCATCTGTGCTTGTGATTTCTAAGCACCAATTGACCCATAAGTGGCTGTAAAAGAGCCCTATGTGATACCCATGTGTACCTGACACCATAAAGGACTCAATCACTCCATCTGAGCTTGAAGGAAACAGGAAGCCTAAACAAAGGTCAACCACTGGCTAATGAATGTGACACTACTTTGTGCAATATTAAGTAATTAGACAATCTATTCATTATTGTTTTGCATAAAAAGCGAGAGCATGGCACGCAAACCTTGAACATTATTTCTAAATTACTGAATCATCTAGTATTGCAATTAAAACCAGGACAGTGAAGCCATTTCATTTACATATTAACAAGGGCACAGCTGTTCCTCATTCTTTTTCTGGCATATAATCCCTATCAAACTGGTATAGATTACTGTATTTGGACTGAATGAGTAACTCTTGCTGGTCCATAATTTCTGCTGGCCTGGGGTCAGCTGTTACATTCTTACAGAAAACATCAGCATAGACCAAATAATACCAGAAAAACATGGACATTTTGAATCAGAGATAATAGTTTAAAATAATGTATAAATAGGTTGTGTGTATAGACATTCTCATGACATTTTATTGTATCTATTATTTAATTATGTAATTATATCATACACCGTATTCATTTGTACAAACATGAATGTGAAAGACATCACAAGTCAGCAGCAAAAATAACTTTGATAAAATATGTTTTATATGTTAGATTAAGTATGAGGAAAAACTGATTTACTAATTTGTACAATTTTGAGATATGCATGCAGCTTGGTGTTTGCAGTAATCATGCATTTTTATGCATTGTGCGGATTATAGAATGTGTGTTTTTGTTCAAGCGAGATAAATACATTGTTGCATAAATCTGCCTCCCTCCAGTGTTTTATATATGCACATATATTTTACTAAGAGTAATCCAAACAAATTGCAGAATCCAACACTTCTTGTTTTGTTTCTTGTCTAAAAGGGAACTGGATGTACAGTATAAACATGTTAACTTAAAAAAAGATTAATGACCATTATTTATTTTAATTGATTAACATATCTAACACTTGTCATTACCGGTTGGATTCACTGGTCTATGAGAATAGTTGCAGTTTTCACCATCTCTGGAATTTATTTCAGTGCAAATAAAGGTCAACATCCAAGTTCTGCAGTGAGCACAGCCAATGGGTAAATGGTAAATGTTCTTTGAGTTCTTTAAGATAGTGCTGCTGTGCTTTGAGAATAGGTGCTGCTTCACACACACACAACACACACACACACACCACACACACACACACACACACACACACACACACACACACACACACACACACACACACACACACACACACACACAGAAAATAAGAGAAATCAAAAAGAATAAAAGTGAGAACTAGATAGACGAGATCCATAAGTCAGACTGGTTGCTGTAATTGCAGAGAAATTAAATGTTCTGTAAAATCACTCATATCTCGGCCACCAGATGAGAGATGTATTGAAGGAACACAGTCTCACAGTCTAGACGGTTTGAATAGAGTCAGCATTTTTGCTTTCGCCTTACACTGTGTCCTAACCAGGTGTGAAGCGATAAGATTCCAGCAACAAGCAATTTGTCTGTCCACACCTAAGGTGAAATTGCTGCTCGACATGACGATCACAGCCAGACAGAACATATTTGATGGTTAAAAGTATAGTTCAATAAAAATGAAAAGTCTGTCATCATTTACTCACCTTCATGTTGTGCCATCTTCTGTTGAACACCAAAACGGATGTTAGGCAGAATGTTCATGCTGCTCTTTTCATTCAATAAAAGTAAATGGTCACTAAGGCTTGTCAAAGCCCAAAAAAGCACGTTAATGTGGTTAGTTCATCCAAAAATGAAAATTAGACCATGTTTTACTCACCCTTGAGGCATCCTACGTGTATATGACTTTCTTTCAGATGAATCCAATCAGAGATACATAAAAATTATCCTTGCTCTTCTAAGCTTTAAAATGGGAGTAGGCAGGTGTTTTTGTTCAACAGTCCAAAAGACGTCAAATAAAGCGTGTGCATCCATAATAAAACATGCCTCACACGACTCCAAGAGAGTGAATAAAGTGCTCCTGTAGCGAATCAATCGTTTTGTAAGAAAAATATCCATATTTAAATTGTTATAAATACTTTATTCTCACTTCTGCTGACTGTCATATGTGCAAGCCATTCGGATGACGTAGGATGTATGCGTCGCACACACACCTGTGAGATATGCTAGTCTCGCAAGTGTGTTTACAGGAGCAAAGGAAGCAAAGTTTCCTAGCAAAGGAAAAACTATTGGCTCACTATATCGAAATCCTCCTACATTTTTCTTTTACAAATCCTTGTTTTGTGCTTCTAATTCATGACCGGCATTTTGTTTTGCTATCTCTCCTTCACGCTTCTGTGTTCGTCACTAATCACCATCGCATGTGCGACGCATACATCCTACGTTATCCGTATGACTTAAGTATTTATAACATTTTAAATATGGACATTTTTCTTATACAAATGCATTGATTCGCTACAGGAGTATTGCCGTGTGAGGCACGTATTATTATGGATGCACGTGCTTTATTTAAAGTCTTTTGGACTGTTGAACAAAAACACCTTCCTACCCCTATTCTAACGCTTGGAAGAGCAAGGATAATTTTTAATATAACTCCAATTGGATTAGTCTGAAAGAATAAAGCCATATAAACCTAGGATGCCGCGAGGGTGAGTAAAACGTGGGCTAATTTAAATTTTTTGGGTGAATTAACCCTTAAAAAGCAGCATAAAAGTAGATGGTACTACTCGTACACTATATTCCAGAACTTCTGAAACTATACAATAGCGTAATCTAAAGAATAGACTAAAACTTAAGATGCTCATTACTAAAAAAATCCCCTCTGGAATTCTTTTGTAAATTTTTGTAGTATCAAATAATTTAATTGTATGTTTGACTTTGAAACAATTATGAACAATGATCATTGTGGTGTTTTTATCAGCTGTTTGGACTCTCAATCTGATGGCACCTATTCACTGCAGAAGATCTATTGGTGAGCAATTTCTCCAAATCTTCTGATGAAGAAACAAACTCATCTACATGTTAGATTGCCTGAGGTTGAGTACATTTTTAGCACATTTTCATTTCTGGGTGAGAAATTCCTTTATTCTGACGGTTGTAAATCTCTCTCTCTGCCTTTACTCATTGTTGATATGTGCACTGTATACGCACACAACACATTGTGATAGAAAATCATGTACATTCATTAACTCCATTCCCTTGGTCTAAATTTAGCTGAAATTATCTTTGACGCAAGCAGAAAAACATTGATGTGCAGACATGAAAAGCCCACAGGAATGAAAAGCTGTTTGTATTTCATTATGCGTAAAAACTTTTGTATCTTTACACTCTGTTGTTTCATTGCAGAGGTGCTTGGATTCAATTTGTGTGTGAATTCTCTCTATCGCTCAGGTTTTGAAATACTAAAACTCTCTCGTCAGGCCCTTTACATGTTGAGTGACTTCATAAAATTTCAAAATAAGCACTTTGTTGCTTTCATGTACTCTGGAAAGCTTGTGGCAGATTTGTTCAAGCCCATTAAGGGTTGCTGTTAAATTGCAGTGCTTTTTGTTTAAGTCGCCCTCACAAACCCAGCCTCTAGCTACACTAACCCACAGAAACTGCAGACTTGGTTTATATAATGAGCTAAATCTTTAAAAGCAAGCATATGTTTCACTGCTTATGATGTATGATTTTATGGCATAAACCGAAGGCCTTTGAATGACCATTTTCTTTTTGGTTTGAAAAAAAGGGTTCATGAAGTGGGTGCTCATACTGAGCAGATTTACCTTGTTTGTGGTCTGTAAATCACATTACTATAAGAAAAAACAGCGTGATTTCAATTAGTCTTTAGGAATGAACCGTAGTAATTTTTTTATTTGGATACACACTGATAGTTACAATGGGTCTCATTCAGTAACTGTACATGTATTAGTGGACCTAGTATGCAATTCATCTACCTGCATCTACTAGTGTAGGTCCTGGTGTTAGATGTGGAGCAGCAAACAATATATGCTCATATACTGGCTTTTATGAGTCTCAAAAAAAGAAAGCATGTTGTGCCTTCCACAGAGAGGAAAAGCTGTTGTGAGTCCCAAGAGAAATCATCTGTTTCCAGACATGCAAGAGGGGAATGGTCAGCAAGATACTTTTGTCTTGCTGACATTCAAAGACATTGTTAATTCTGCATCATGTTTACTGGCTCCTCACCTCTTTTCTGTACACTGTCTCATTATTGATTCTAATGAGCTCGGTGTCATTTGCAAACTTGATGATACGTTCTGACACAAATCCCAAGGTTTGTTTTTTGTTGTTTTTTTCCCATAGTATAGTCATGAAACTCTGAGTGACAATTTGTTTCTTTCAACACTGTGGAAGTAGCCAATCAGACGTACTTTCTAATCTACATAACCATTTATGTCGTTCTCTTTTCGTTCTATAGCTGGCAATAATCCTGAAAGTGCAATTATAAGATCTCTTGTTTACCTTCTTCCTCCCCAGCTCCACCTGTAGAGATATTTTTGTTCTTAGCATGTTTTGTTATTATGTATGTTATTTTAACTAATCTAAACAAATCATCGAGGTCTTAAAGTTCTTGACTGTATCCTATAATCTAATCTAATGTGAAAAATATATTTATTGTAGTAAAAAAGAATTCCAATTACAAGCTAATTTTAATTGTATGCAGTATATGCATGCAGGTCCATTACAAATATATATGGGAAAGATCTAATGGTAATGCAAGGATCTTTTTTAATATATGTGAGATAAATAACTATACATTTTATAAACTAACAATTATTCCCACACTAGCTACTACAATGGGACAAGTTAACTGAGGCTATATCTGCAATTCTGTTAACTGCAAACCTGTTGCTCATTCATATTGGCTTAAATGTATTTGTAATTTTATATACAATTTTATTTGTAATTTTATTTATTTATTTGTTGTTAATTTTGATGTTTTTTATGTTTATTTTCAGGAAAATGACTAAATGAAATCATTTTAAAATTTTGTACAATTAGAAAATAAAACAGCTTATATAGTACTTAGTTTGAACTCCTCAGATTTGATTAACATTTTCCAATTTTTCTTTTCACTGACCAGTTGCTGAAAAAGAAAGTGTTTTTGCATCTCTATTTTGTACCATATTTGTAGAAAGTGCTAATAAAATCACATCATAAAGCATGACACATTATCTGCTGTACTCAACGGTGTTGCTTTCCTAAGGTTTATCACTGTGCACAGATCTACACTGTGACAGAGAAGATATTTCTCTGTATCTGTGTTTACAGCAGAGACTGCTGGGAGTTTGAGCCCAGTGAAATCTCCTGCTTTACGGTCTGTACATTGTCATACTTCAAAGCTGTCCCGAAGGCCCCATTCTGATCTCATTCTTCCCCTGTTTTATCTCTTCCTCATCACTTTTTCTATGGCTGACTACAGCTCCCATGGGCTGCCTGGAGTCACTGACATACACATCCCCCTGTGTTGCTTAGACAATTTTAATCCACAGATGTTTCATATTGTTATGTTTTCCTCAAGCTAAAAGATTCATGCCATTTACTTGGCTTATTATCCTTTGGTACGTGATTGTCATGTTCATCTTTAAGTGGAATGTAAATGTCTAGTCTCATAAATAATACAAAAAGTGGCTTCTTTCAGCACCATGGACAGTGACATATCTGAAAAGCTGCGTGTTTGTAAGAAACATATCCAAAGCGTTATTATGATTTAAGGATTATGGCCTTAATGGTGTATTTTTTCCACAAGATGGACTGTGGATTATTGTGATGTTTTTATCAGCTGTTTGGACTCTCATTCTGATGGCACCCATTCACTGCAGAAGATCCATTGGTGAAAATTAAATTTATCCAAATCTGCTCTGATGAAGAAACAACCTCATCTGCATCTTAGAATGGCCTGAGGGTGAGTAAATTCCCAGCAAATTTTCTATTTTGTTTAAAATCATTGATCATTTTTTCAAGTGATGAAAATTTTTTTATGGTTTCAGTTTTAGTTTAGTTTTATTTAACTGGTAATAATTGCAGATTTTAACTCCAACCTTAATTAAACATATCTGAACCAGCTAATCAGGATCTTCAGGAATACTTTAAAATTACATTCAATGTACAGTCAATGAAGGTTTGGGCAGTATAGGCATGAATACATAAAATGTTGCTCACATGCTCTGTTGAGTTCAGTACTGTGGCAAGATGTCAATTATAGACATGAGCTGAGGGGAAAATATCCGTCCTGTCTTTCCACAGTGACAGCTTTCAGTTTTTGAATGGGAAAATGTCCTGGCATCATGCTGGCTTTTACATCATTACCATAGCAAAGGATGTAGATACACCGGATACAGACTACACTGATATATTATAGTGTATATATATAGTGCAGACAGTCAGTTCTAAAGATATGAAAACCATAAACCAGAGGACAAAATCAGGACTTGTGTGCAGTGTGAACATTATAACTCTTATAATGTCTCTCCTGGTTAAAAGTAGCTTATCAGCACTGAACAAATTAAAATCTGCAGGCATATTAATGCACTGAAAGTCTCTAATGATAATGATCAAGGGTTCTCTTCCCATCTCTCTCTCCCTCCTGTTTCTTTTTAGGGATGAATTGGTGTTAATTGCCAGTTGTATCTGTATCTTTCCTCTTCCTGTTCAGTGAGAGATTTGATTAAATAATAAAAACGTTTTTCAGAAGCTGTTATTATCCCCCCCCCCCATGTCTGTTGGCATAATGAAAGGAAAAAGATGCAATGAAATAGATTTTAGAAGAAAGCTTGATTTCAGCGTAAATTATCTTTTTTGGATCAAAGTTCAATGCAGCTTAAGTCATTAAAGGAGTTCTGATGAGAAAAGGCACGCTTGTGTTTGGATGGGTTTTTAAACTGTAAAGCCTTGAAGTGGGGGAATATGTTGTCTGGCAAGACAGAAGAAGTTAAAAGTGAAGGCTGGTTTAAGATTTCAAGAGCTCAGAAGTCATTTTCCTTCATGTCAACCGGATTGATAATGATAATCAAAGAACTTGTCAGACTTTTGAAAGTTCTGCTCATCTAGATGTCACGTAAGCAGAAAAGGAGCGAAATTCCAAAGTAGTAAGATTTAAATGAATGTTGGGAGAGATAGGAAAAGCAAAAAAATAATAAATATTTACACAAGTACTCAACATTGATAACCCTAGTCAAATATAATGGAGTCAAAGTATGCTGTTGAAAGCCCAGGTCTTTGATCTTCTCAGAAGAGTGAGGCAAAGAAAGAGGATGTATCATGCGGTCACATCAAAAACGGTGAAAACACCCCCAAAAATCTTGTTTTTTCATCCTTTCAGGTCTACCGTCTTAACATCCAGCTCGTTTTCTCCATTCACACGTGGAGAAAGAGGATCTCTGAATGTGGCGTGTTATGCAGAAGGGCAGCAGAGGGCCATCCACATTAATACACACCCTCAGTGTGTCAGCAGATAGACAAGGGACGCAGAGGTAAGTGAAATCAACAGCCGGTTCATTGAACTATGGCAGGGAAATGGAGCAATGCAGCGAGTCCAGGTGAGTGAATCATGAATGGAGAAGTTTCTAGAGAGTCTTATCTGTGAGTAATCAGTTCTTTACTTTATCCAGGGGGACCAGCGAGGAGCAATGGAGCTTGGAGACGGTGGAGCACAGGAGCGGTGGAGATCAGGGAGCGGAGCACAGGAACGACGAGACTGTAGACAAAAGGTAAGAGGGTCAGGTGAGTCAACATGGAATGTTTGAGACCAGACAGTGACTGTTTGGGAGGAGTGCGTTGATATAGTGCTCTTGGTGACTGGTGACAGGTGGCGGTGATCAGTAATCAGGTGAGTTGGATCTGGTGTGTGTAGTTGGTAGTGACTGTGGCTCCCTGACACAGTGTATATCCATAAAACTTTACTTAACCAAATAATAAGCATCTCACATGCAACTTCTCTCCACTACTGACTCATGAGCTTCAGGCAGTTTGAATTTCACTAATTTAGAAAATAAAGAAAGGAATAGTTTTTAGACCTCTTTTTAACCTTCTGTCTTCCTATCTCTGTTTATCTTCTCACAAATCTCACAAAGAGCCATCAGATATTATTTAATTTTTACCTGAGGTGGGTAACACATTTTTTTTCTAACCTAGTTTAGTACGATTCTGTTCCTATGTCTATTATTACAACACTCGTGCCACATAAAGTGAATGTATGAAAAATACATGCGCATCCAAAATAATACAATTCAAAAGCATTTTCTTACTGTTCTAAAGTTTGAATTTGGTACTTTTTGATGTTTTTGAAAGAAGCCTCTTATGCTCATCAGTGCTGCATTTATTTAATAAAAAATACAGCTAAACAGTAATAATATGAAATATGATTACATTTTGTTATATTTTAATGTAATATAAATGATAATTTATATGTAAATTTTATTATTTTTTATAATTTGATCAAATTTAGATAATAAAGCAGGTTTTTTTCCAGAATTTTTGATGAATAAAAAATTGAAATGAACAGTATTTTTTAAAAGTAGAAATCTTTTGTAAAATTATAAATATATTTACTGTCACTCTTAATTTTCAATTTAATGCTTCCTTGCAGAATTAAATCATTAATTTATTTTAAATGTGGGGAAAGTTGTCACATTGGCCAATAAACAGATTATTATAGCACGTGCAGTCCAATTTAAACAGTGAATCAATTATTTAATGAAAAAACTCAATTAATATGATCAATGTATAACATTTAAAACACGTGACCGTTTATAGAAATTATGCAACTTGGAAGGATTATTTCCACTGAGCTCATCACAATGCATTATGTTTTCTCCAAGAAAGATACATGCAATGATTATGCAGGCAGCTCACTAGGGTTGGAAGCAGATCCTTTGTGTGCTAACAAATGTATATTAAGAGATCTGACTTCTAAATGACCTTAAAAGCTGCAGAGACCTTGTCCCGTCTCAAAGGAGAGCTAAGGTCAAAGGCCCTGTGAAAGAGCGAAGAGAGAGCTTTTCAAAGCTTTCAGGATTCTCCCACACTCCAGTGGAAATACTCACATACACAACCAGCATTAAAAGCAGATTATTTATATGCATGACCTTTTAGGTCTTGAATACATTAACTCAACCATGTGTCATTATATGAAAACTGAAGGGGGAGAAGCTGAAGAATTTCCCATGCTACATTACGTCCTTTTTCTCACTCTCATCTCAGGAAAAAAACAAGATGTTTCACTCCATCAGTCTGTTGTGTGAAAAGAGGTGCGTGCGTTTATGTGTGCGTGCGTATAAAAGAAGAGAAGGTAGAAGATATGAGAGGACCTGTCTCATTGCACTGTTTAAATGCCATTTTACTGCAGGGTAAATAGGAGAATGAAACTGCAAAGAGTTATCTGAAAGAAAGATTTGTTTTTATCTGCGATAAATCATGCTGTCGCTTTGAGCTGATTCACCGTTAAATGACAGGTCTTTCAGCTTCTGTTGCTCCATACAGCTGTTAAACGTGAATCTTCATAGCAGCATGGAGACAAAATTTCACAGCCTTTCCACAACGATAAAACATTTGCAATATGCTGAAGAAAACTGACGCACCTGGTTGAGCTTTGAAAGTAACTTGTGAGAATCTTGTCACATTGCAAACTTTTGAAAACATAGATTAATTACAAAGCAAGAAAACGCTGTGAAGGGTAGAGAGAGAGAGAGAGAGCGAGAGTTTTGGAAAGACAGATGCACGGATACTTTTTCTGTCTCCATCTGTGTTAGAATCAAATCTGTAAATTATCTTTCCACTTTCGCTGCAGGAGGTGGGGCAGTAATGTTCCATCTTTTTAAATCTTTTATCAAGCTGTTCCCCTCCCCATCTGATCTCTCTCTTATATTCAGATTCAGACGCTTGCACCAGAGAGATGTATCTGACAGAGATACAGGAGCCTCCCGCTGAGCATGTGTGCTGAGGATAAAAGAATCTCATCTCATTTAAGAGTTTAGAATTATTTTAACACAAATAATCAGAAAGTTCTTCAAAGATTTCCTCTAAATTATAATAAAAAGAAGTATCATGTGAGGGTGGATTATACAGAGTCACAACATTAAAATTCATTTTTGGGGACATTATAACATTTAACGTCAAACATTCTAATCCGGCAATATCTAGTTTTACCTCAGCACATTTAAGAGTATCCTTAATATAAATCATGACTCCCCCTCCTCTTCGCGATGGTCTATCCTTTCTATAACAACTATAACCAGGAACATCAATCATGCATGTTGGTGTACTGGTAGACAACCATGTTTCACTCAATGCTAAAAAGTCCAGGTTTGAGATCATAAGCAGATGCTCAACTTGATCCCTCTTTGATATAATACTTCGGATATTCAGGTGGCCCCCTAAAATACCCTTTGGTTTGAGTTTTTAATCCCAAATCACTCTGGCATGGCTCACAGTCTGAAATCATTTAAACTGTTTCTGTTTCTGTGCAGCATGTTTGATGGCTCCCTTTGTCTTTGAGTTTTCATAAAGTACCTGTAGTTTGTTTGTTTGCTTTACTCCAGACAACACATTATATTGTTTACAGATAAGGGATGGTTTAGACTCACAAAAACTCTCTGAATCAAGGACAGGACTATTACAGAGCTCTGATGTTTCAAGCACAGGCACATCCTGTAAGATATCGAAGGGTAGTTTGGCCAAACACCAAACATCTCCCAGCTTGCACCCTGAAGGTCCACTGATCTCTGCACCACAGTATAGCATTATATATGCTATTTTCAAGAAAAAATTAAATGTAATGACTCTAAAAATGTTGTGTAACCATCAAGTAAAAAGCTTGAATCCATTGGAGTGCACACATCTAGCAATACTTAATTATTTTAAAAAGGTTGTTTTTATTACAAATTGTGATCTTTATCACAAATACTGTATCATGAATGTTTCTTATTATAATTCACCACACAAGTCACACCACCTAATATTTTTACAACCTAATAATGTGTAATAATTTAACTTTAGGACTTATTGATATAATAATAAGTTATATTATATAATTGTTTGTTGGTCTATATGACTTAGGGTTTTCAAATATTAATAAGCAGTGAAGATATTTTTTTATAGAACGTTAGGCCTAACTGTACATTTTGTCAAGAATTTCTTTAATTTCAAAAATTTATTTTAATACGAAATTACAAACATTCTCATCACAAAAGATGTTTCTTTAAGTAATTTTAAACTGCATTTTAATGTATTTAAATGTATAAATTACTAAATGATTAAAACAACAATTATCCAAGTAGGGTGGAAGCCCTGTGTGACAGATATTTTACAAATAAATAGTCTAAATAATTTTACATGACCTTTCTTTTGCACATGTTTTATAAGAAATGTTCATGAAAAGCTCAGAAATAAATGAAAAGCTATGGATTGTGCACAACAACAGTAACACTGCTCACAGCAAGTGATCTGAAGTGCAACAGTTGTCTTGAAATGTATTGTAGAAGCCTGAATTTATTAGAGAAACAGACTTTGGCTGTAGCTATAAAGGAACTGAATTTATTTATTTCAGAGGTTTTATGATGATAGTCTAACAGTTACAGCTACAGACTATGCGCAAACTAAACCTTGCTCAGAGAAGTTGCATATAAATTAATTCACTTTAAATCACTCGAAAAATAGATATTTTTAGTTGACCTCAGTAATTGACTAGACCAACCATGCTGAGCTATCCGTAACTGTAAAACACAAGACTAGTGAATCAATCACAATGGATTAAACAGTTCTTTTGTCATTTTCATAAAAGGTTTTATTTCAAACTTCTTCACTAAAACCTGAATAATCACGTTGCTTGTTGTAAACCAATAATGTACGGTGGCCGAGAGACCTTAATGCGCTGCAACTTCAGAAAACACATGCAGATTAAGAAAAAAACTTTGTCAATTTTACAACACACGCGCTGCACTGCAAATGCTCACAATCAAATAGAAAAAAACACCTACAGATTAAGAAAACAACTTCATCAATTTGACAACACACGTGCTGCAAATGCTCACAACACAACCAAATAAAGAAACGTAATCCAAATACTCACAACACAACCAAACAAAAAACATGCTGCAAATAAAATTATTTATTTGGCTGTGTTGTCAGCATTTAAAGTGTTTCTTTATTTGTTTGTGTTGTGAGCATTTGCAGCACCGTCTGTCAAACTGATGAAGATGTTTTCTTGATTTGCTGGTGCTTTTTCTATTTGCATGTGTTTTCTGAGGTTGCAGCACGTTGAGCTCTCTCGGCCACCGTAATAATGGCCCAAAGCCATATATACGGAGTAAAGGAAACTCTTGTAAAATGTGAAACTCAATTAAACAAATTAATACAAATTTTCACAAATGTTTTGAGGAATGGTGGCATGCGACTGGGTGGTGTGTTTGGGGCTTCTGGGTGGATGTGGTAGGCTCATATGTCCCTTTCTACTATGCTGTGATTGGCAAAGGTTGTTCGCTGCTGGCCTCATTAAGATTTAATGCGTTATATGAAAGGAGATCACATCACCAGCCCTGGGATGGACACATCAGCATGGAAATCAGATATCATGATCAAAACTCTCAGTATGAGAGAGAAAAACACTTTTGAGTTTTGCAAAATTCCCGAATTCAACCCGAATACTTTTTTAAAAATTTAAATACAATTACAACTAAAACACATTTAAATCACATGAGCCACTATTTTATTCACAACAGAACATAGAGAACATAACAAATGTTTAATTTGAGAAATTTTACACTTTTATCCACTAAATTAGCTCATTTCAAATTTGATGCCTATTACAGGTCTCAAAAAAGTTGGCACGGGGGCAACAAAGGGCTGAAAAAGTAAGACATTTTGAAAAGATTCAGTTGGGAGAACATCTAGCAACTAATTAAGTGAATTGACATCAGGTCTGTAACATGATTAACTATAGGTCTCTCAGAAGTAAATAGGCAGAGGCTCTCCAATCTGTGAAAGAGTGCGTAAAAAAGATTGTGGAATACTTAAAAAACAACGTTACTCAACGTCAAATTGCAAAGGCTTTGCAAATCTCATCATCTACAGTGTTTATCATCATCAAAAGATTCATAGAAACTGGAGAAATCTCTGTGCGTAAGGGACAAGGCCGAAGACCTTTGTTGGATGCCCGTGATCTACGGGCCCTCAGACAACACTGCATCGCATCACTCATCGGCATTATTCTGTCATTGACATTACTAAATGGGCCCAGGAATACTTCCAGAAACCACTGTCGATAAACACAATCCGCCGTGCCATCTGCAGATGCCAACTAAAGCTCTATCATGCAAAAAGGAAGCATAAGTAACATGGTCCAGAAGCCACGTCGTGTCCTGTGGCCAAGGCTCTGTAAAATGGACTGTTCTCAAGTGGAAAGTGTTCTATGGTCAGACGAGTCCAAATTTGACATTCTTGTTGGAAATCACAGACGCCATGTCCTCCGGACTAAAGAGGAGGAGACCTTCCATTCTCTTGTCAGTTCAAAAGCCAGCATCTCTGATGGATGGGGGTGCATAAGTGCATACGGTATGGGCAGCTTGCAAGTGAATATTGAACTAAAAAGAAGCTGAATATGTATAGTTAAAGCAAAATTACGTTCTATTTCAGGAGGACAATGTAAAACCACATACTGCAGCTATTACAACAGCATGGCTTCATAGTAGAAGAGTCCGGGTGCTGAATTGGCCTGCCTGTAGTCCAGATATTTCATCTGTAGAGAACATTTGGTGCATCATTAAATGAAACATACGTCAAAGACAACCACAAACTCTTCAGCAGCTGGAAACCTATATCAGGCAAGAATGGGACCAAATTCCAACACCAGAAACTCATAGCCTCGCTGCCCAGACGTCTTCAAACTGTTTTGAAAAGAAGAGGAGATGCTACACCATGGTAAACATGTACAAATTATTTTAGTTTTAGTGTTATTCAAATTTAAAAAACATCCCAACATTTCCGGAATTCGGGTTGTACATAAACTATTTTATTTTAATTTATGTTTAGTTAATTTTTCCAAACCCCTCCTTTGTGTGATGCTAATCTGTGGCAATTGGTCTCATTTTCATTACATCATGCCTGTTATGACTGATAAAGCAGCATTTGTGAGTGCAGTCTAGTGGCAAAGAAGGAATTTACGTTTTCATTCAGACCAAGGTGAAAAGACCAACAAGTGGTGAAATCAACATGAAATGGCTTTTGATTCATTGTAAAAACGACTCGTTTCAATGATTCAGAGTCGATTCTTTCTTTTGAGAGACAATAACTTTATACATGGTGCACTTTCAGATTTAAAACTTTGTAGGATGTTTTCATTCTTAGAGCTGTATTACCAGCCCGATCTCACAGCAATTCGTACATATTTTACAAGGTGGCTAATTCGTACGACCTCACTCGTACAAATTCATAATATTTTTGCTAAATCGTTCGTATTTTACGAGTTGCCAATTCTTAGGAATTTGTACAAATGACCTACACCTAACCCCGTCCCTAAACCTACCTGTCACAGGGGTTTAGACAAATTGTACTAAATCGTGCGAGTGAGTCGTACGTATCCATTGTAAAATATGTCCAAGCTGTAACATTGTGACAAATTTACGTGACATATGCATTGCAGAGTTAAACATTACTGCATGGTGTTACACACTGCATGAAAGGTAATTTTCAAAAATCCATAATAGGGTCACTTTAAACTACATTTTAGGAGTAAACTGCCTGTGCTAAACTCCCCCACAGTGCTCAGGGTTGGTTGCCAGGCTTAATTTTAAAATTGGCAAATGGTATAATTAACCTAAATTTAGCCTTCTCAAGCAAACCTTTCAGAATACAGTATATAAACAGAATTAACTCTAATATTTCGTGAAATTCCTTTAGGGATAGTAAGATGCCTTGAGACCACTGTACTAAGACACAAAATTAGAGTGTCATTTTATCATATAAGTTCATATTTATACGCTCCGGGAGTTTGGGGTCATCAAATGTTTTTGCAATGGCTCCAACCTTATTTATGCCACTGGATAGAGATACCATCACCTATCTTTGGCATTCGATCAACTGAAACTAACTTGCTCAGCAAGATTCCCATTAAATTGATCCTCTGCCATGACAGTAGTTGAGCTACATGGAAAAACTGATCACAGAAGAACACATTAATGCCCAATATACTACCCCTTGAGTCATTGAAAACATGTAATATTTGTTTTAATTACAACTTCAAAAAATATTTCTAGTGTAGTTTTAGTTTCAACATTAACAACTTGTTTACCTTTTGTCTGTCCAAGGGTAGAGTAATTCTATATATGTTAAATATCCTTCACTTACAGCACTCCTCCTTACAGAGAGAGAGTATATGAGGAGTTCCTAACTATCCTTTATTTCACGCTTCTCTGTCTTTTGGTCAGAATTGCTGCTCAATAGGGCGTGGAAACCTTTTCTGCCTCTTTCCTTACCACTCTTAGTTCTAATTAGTACAGATTTGCAGCCATTATGTCCAGATTGAGTCTCAGAATGGCTGTGTGTTCTTTATTTAGGTTAATAAAACTCCCAACACCTCATCTCTCAAACCCAGAGAGCACCATTACTATTTAAGGACCAGAGGAGAGGAGAGGAGAGGAGAGGAGAGGAGAGGAGAGGAGAGGAGAGGAGAGGAGAGGAGAGGAGAGGAGAGGAGAGGAGTGAAGAAGAAGGAAGAGATAGGAGAATAGAGGAGGGGAGGGAGGGGAGGGAAGGGGAGGGGAGGGGAGGGGAGGGAGGGGAGGTGAGGAGGGAGGAAGGGAGGGGAGGGGAGGAGGGGTTTGAGGTAACAAAAGAGGAAGAGAAAGGGACGTATGAGTATTCATGAAATTATTAATGGATCATTACTGTTATTTTGCACCTTTTGAACTCTAACTTTGAAATAAATGACTATGCTTGCGTTATAATTTATGATTTTGATTAAGTGTTTTTATAAAATGGTTTGCCAGACTTAAGAAATATGCATGGTTCAGTTCACGCTCTTTGACTTTATTAATTATAACTCAGTTATTTACACAATGGAAAGAAAATTAAGAGCTGAAGTTAGGAATTTCTCTGTGAGGAATTCAGAGTTAGTTAACATGAGGCTTCAAACTTGATTTAAAAATATTAAAATTAACTTCATCTTTTAAAATCTACTAGTTTTGCAATTTTTTTCAACAGAATTTATTTTTTTTGAGTGATATAAACCAACTAATACCATAGAATATTGCTAAATACTGCTGTTACTGATGTTTCGTGCCCTTGTTTCCCACCAAAATTATGTCACAGCATGTCATTATGGAACAAGCTTTTGTGAAAGGAATGGAAGTAGTGCAGCCAGGGCAGTGGTTCAGGCTAAACGTGCTTTTCCATCCCACTACACTACTATTCCATAGTTTGTCTATGCAAATGCACTAGATGGACATCTCTGATGTTTCACTTCCATCTTAAGTCTTTTCAAACATGATGCTTAAGCTGAAGGAAGTTCAACTTTGAAAAGGCGTTCTCAGACTTTGCACCCCCCCCCCCATTCCTGTATCTATTCTCACATTTTTCAAAGCAAAAATGCATTCTATGTGAATGTCCCTAACAATTAAAAAAATATTAAATATATATGAATATAAAATGAAGAAATTTTTAAGAGATTTTTAAATAAAATGAATACATTTTTTTTAAATGAAGTATAGTTGATGAACTATAGTATTGCATAGTACAAATTTCCAGAATTAATAAAAAAATATTTTAAGTTAATCCTGGGTTAACTTAATTTTGATACTGATATTTAAAAAAAGAACTACAACAATTTCCATCTTTGAAATCTGTTAGTTTAACATTTTAACCAATATATATTAAGACATCTACTGTAGGAATGACCCTGCAATAAAGCAATAAAATCTTTACATGGCAATTTAAATTTGAAGTTTAGGGGGGAGAAAGGATAGAAATAAACAAAGGACAGACTAGAATAAATGTAGGCTGTAAATCAGGCCGCTTCCTCTGCAACATCCTACCCTTCCTCTCTCTCTTTCTGGACTGGGAGAAAAGATCAAAGCGTTCAGTGCTGAGGCACTCTGCTTCAAGACAGAAATGTCTAAAATGAGCCAAGAAGCTCTGGTGTGTGTGCATGTTTATGTGGTTTATGAGGACACAAATTTGTATAAATGACATGGGTATAACACAGGTATTACAAGAAGAAGGTGATTTATGAGAACAATTTCAGGGTCCCCATAATTCAAAAGGCTTATAAATCATACAGAATTCGTTTTTTGTTGAGAAAGTAAAAATACACAAAGCTTCCTGTAAGGGGTAGGTTTAGGTGTAGGGTTGATGTAGGGCGATGGAAAATATGGGTTGTACAGTATCAAAACCATTACGCCTATAGAGAGTCCCCATTAATCATGAAAACCAGCATGTGTGTGGTGTGTGTGTGCGTGTGTTTGCAGCTGAAGCATGAACTGTACTTTTATTTATTATTTTTTATTTAGTCATTTTGCAGACGCTTTTATCCAAAGCGACTTACAAATGAGGACATTATAGAAGCAATCAAAACCAACAAAAAAGCAACAACATGCAAGTGCATGACAAGTCCTAATTAGCCTAACACAGTACACGTAGGAAGTGTTTTTTTATTTTATGAAAACGAGTATATAAAATATAGAAAAAAGAAACCTAGTGTTAGTTTTACAAGAAAAGCTAGCAGTTAGAGATTAAATATGCAATTGATAGAGGGTCAAATGTGTTTGTGTGTTTTTTTCGATAAAAAGACAGATTAGATCAAATAAAATTAGAATAGAGAGTGCTAGAGTTAGAGGGTCAAATAAAGATGGAAGAGATGTGTTTTTAGCTGTTTCTTGAAGATGGGTAAGGATTCAGCTGCTCGGATTGATTAGGCAGGTCATTCCACCAGATGGGAACAGTTAATGAAAAAGTCTGTGAAAGTGATTTTTGGCCTCTTTGGGATGGTACAGTAATGCGTCGTTCACTTGCAGAATGCAAGCTTCTAGAGGGCAATATAAGTCTGAAGTAATGAATTTAGTAAAGGGGTGCAGAGCCAGAGGTGGTTTTGTAGACAAACATTAATGCCTTGTATTTAATGTGAGCAGCTATTGGTAGCCAGTGCAAATTGATGAACAGAGGTGTGACGTGCGTTCTTTTCGGCTCATTAAAGATAAATCTTGCTGCAGCATTTTGGATTAATTGTAGAGGTTTGATGGAACTGGCTGGAAGACCTGCCAAGAGAGCATTGCAATAGTCAAATCTGGACAGAACAAGAGCCTGAACAAGGAGTTGTGTCTCCACACCTGAAATTGCCCTCAAACACACGCACGCCACAAATATGTAACACAAAGGTTTACATGACAGTGACTCTGAAGCTCTGTTCCAAAACCCAGTGAGCTGCCTTGCTGTCCATATAGACAGCTACTTCTAACAAGGTGTCATAACCAGGCGCTATGGGATGAACTGACAAGTTATGAAATTTATCTCTTGGATTTTTGTCCTAACCAGCCATGACCAAAACAAGTGACAAGCCACATCAAATGTTGTCAATTTGCTGCTGTTTCTGTTCATGTGGTGTTGTGTTGTGTTTGGTCTTACTGGTTTATACATTATAAAGTTCTGCATAACTGCATATGTGATTGGCAGTTACATTCACTTAAATCTGTCACTGGATACGTGTTGCTTCTTCCCTGGTTTGGACACAATGGAAGTGTCCATGCCTAACCTCATTAGTGACTGATTTAGAATGCTTTACATATAGACAACAACTCTATGCTAAATAATGCAAGGAATGCACAACTGATTATTACTATAGATTCGTAATAGCATATATTCTATGCAGTATAAAAAAAAAAAAAAAAAAATTTCAAAAGTATATTACATGATATATTGTGTACAGACTGCATTTATTTGATGTAAAAACACACCACAAAAACAGTAATATTGTGAAATATTATTATTACAATTTAAAGTAACTGTTTTCTATTTTAATATATTTTTAAATGTAATTTATTATTTTGATGCAAAAAGTTTTTATCAGCCAGGATTACACCAGTCTTCACTGTCACATGATCCTTCGGAAATCTTTTAATATGAAGATTTGCTAATAACATTTCTTAATTATCAAAGTTGAAAACCGCGGTGCTTATTATTTGTGGAAACCATTATATAATATATATAATATATATATATATATATGTTTTTTTTTTTGGCCAATATTATTTCATTATTAGAAAATGTTATTTAAAGTTTAAGTTTAAAATAGAAATCCTCTGTACCAAATATTTTACTGTCACGTTTGCATCCTTACTGAATATAAGTATTAATTAAAAAAAATAAATACAAATAAATGCTAACTCCAAATATGAATAAATCATATGTTAGTATATAAATTAATTATTATAAATTGTCTTTTCTTTTTATTTATTATACAAAAGCAAAAAAGGCCTCTAACACTAGCTTGCTCTATTCGTTTTCTATTCTATCTGTTTTAGTTTTTTTTTATTATATAATAATAAAAAAACTCTTGCTACATGTACTGCATTAAGCTAACTGAGACGTGTTATAGCACTTGCGTATCATTGCTCTTTTGTTGATTTTGATTGCTTCCGTTGTCCTCATTTGTAAGTCACTTTGGATAAAAGTGTCTGCTAAATGACATGATTATAAATAAATAATAATAAATAAATAACTCTGCATCTATCTCACTTTAGTGTTCACAGACAAGTGGTCAGTTAATAGGTTCCCAAAAATTGTAAACATGAAAACGTGTCACCATAGAAAAAGACAGTTTATGCTAATGTCCTCTACAGTGCCCCTTGTGGCAAGGTTGAGAATGCAATGCATACTTGTGTTATAAGGAACTGTCATTGGAAAGTCATTTGTTTACATACTTACAGTATTTTCCCCTTTCATCCAGCATCTTTTATGGATTTTGTTTCACTTACTGTACCTTGCCAAAAAGCATTATGGGATTGCCTTTTCCGTAAAGGATACATGTGATGCTGCCTTAGAATTTAACCAAAAGAAGGTACCTTAGAAAGCAGCATGATTATGACTCCCTTTTGTGTCGGGAATGTGCTTATGATGCTTTAAAATGCTGTATATGCAGGCAGCTAAGCAGGATGTGTAACAGAGAGTGTGTGGTGTGCTGTGATATTGACAGGTTTGTTGACACATTTGGATTCATTTCGGGTTCATTTTAGGGTCTGGCCTTTTCTAATGTGCTTACTTCTCTCATATGACTCCTGTCCTCTTTCCCTGTGACTGCGTGTGTCTCTCTTTCTGAGGAAAATTTGATTTGTTTGAAGCCGCCTGACAGAGTTCATATGACTCGTACCCCAGGCAGCAGGACTGTGAGAGCAACTACAGTCTGGTTTGTCAAAAACAGACTTGCTGTTCTCTCTCATCTCATCTCATCTCAGCTCTGATGAGACACCATGTGGCTGATATGAGTCCCATCAACAGCCTGTGTGTGATCCTTATCAAGAAGTTGATTGATCAAAATTAATCAAGGAATAAAACCGGCTGAGAACTACCGGCGGCGCTTTTCTGACATGATTCTATTAAGGGGGATATTACAAAGTTATGCAGCACTTCTGAAAAGATTTTGAGCTGTCCACATAAGTCACAACAGCTTAAAGTCTAAAGATAGCTTTGTAACAGTGGACTTTACATTTCTTCATGCATGCAATTTCTTTGATAAATACCATTAAATAATTGTTTTAAAAGATACATGCTATGATAGGCAATGTTGCTACTGAAAACTAATTTATTAAAAATATTTTAATTGAAATAAAGCTCAAAATAGAATAAAATATAAATATATGAAGCTTTAACTTAAAACATTTAAAAAAATAACTTTGAAATGTTGATTTTGCAAGCTAATACAAATTACATAATATAACTATTAAACTAAAATGAAAATGCAATGAAAACTGAAAATATAAAATAGTCATAGTGCACTAAAACATCTAAGTGATCCATTCGTAGATTCTTGAAAATTGTAAACAATATAATTCTGTGGCACTTTTTTGCAGAAATGACACACTTCACCTTTAAATATTCATTTTATTCTTCATTAATTCAAAGCTTTCCCCCACGCCTCCATGTCTCATCTACTTAGAGAGATGCATCAGAGCATGATTGTTTGTGGGCTATTACACTATATTCATTTCATAATAATACTCCTGACAGCTAGAAATACACTGAAGTGATTCTTAATGGTCCTCCAGGTTTTTAGCTCCATCCTATGGGCGGAAACTGATTAACAAATAACTTTGGATTGCTGTTATGTTGGTACGAATAAAAGTGTTTGGTTTATATAATTTGTATGCCAGTCGA